>CM070015.1:17626155-18033655 GCA_036247105.1 Cirrhinus mrigala
ATCTTGTGGACTTGCAAAATATATATAACTTGTTAAAACAAACACTCCCACATTGTTTCTGTTTGATAAGATTCTGTGGTTAAATGACAAACCTTTTTTGGCATAAAATGGATGACTAATTTCATATCTTCCATTTCTGTGTACTTACAAATTGAAATAAAACTTCAGACTTTTGTGAGTTTGTTTAACCCTTTAACTGTCGCTGTCCACTCTGTGGGACGCCTAAGTTTATTTCACCATATTACAAATAAATCCTAATCTAATCATGACAAACTATTTATCGTTGGGAAGGTCTAAGATTCCTAAATAGATATTGTGCCACTCTTTTGTGTTACAAATGATGTAGGAAAAGTAATAGATTAATTTATGACAAGAGTGCACCAAAAAAATATAAATATACAAATTAAATTATATATCACCTGAAAACTTCATCCTTTGAAATCCATTTTAAAATCAGACATTGCATTACCATGGAAATTGTACATCAAAATCATATTACAAAATGTTTTCATTCATGAATTATAAAAATTTAACTCTGGATAGTGCATTTTCATGTCTATATTCAAGATAGGGAGTGACAGTTAAAGGGTTAAACATGCATTTTCACACAATAAATATTTAAATGATTTATCTTTGTTTTTATCTTTGTTTATTTAATCAGAGTTTTTTTTTTTCTTTTGTTTTATTAACTGTCATAAGATTGAAAGTCTGAGACAATGGTATAACAGTTGAAGATATTTGTGACCCTGGACAACAAAACCGGTCATAAGGGTATTTTATTTTTTTTTTAATCATCTGAAAGCTGAATAAATAAGCTTTCCATCGAAGTATGGTTGTTAGGATAGGACAATATTTGGCTGAGATACAAAAATTTGGAGTCTGAGGGTGCAAAAAAATCTAAATATTGATAAAATTGCCTTTAAAATTGTCCACCTGAAGTTTCTAGCAATGCATATTACTAATCAAAAATTAAGTTTTAGCATATTTATGGTAGGGAATTTACAAAATATCATCTTTAAACATGATCTTTACTTAATATCCTGATGATTTTTGGCATAAAAGAAAAATCGATAATTTTGACCTATAAAATGTTTCATTGGCTATTGCTACAAATTGCTACTTATGACTGGTTTTGTGGTCCAGGGTCACATTTGATAAGCAGCAAAATAAATAACTAAGGTATCATAAAAAAGTTTCTATCTTTTAAGTGTTATTTGTATCCCTGGACCACAACACCAGTCTTAAGTAGCACAGATATATTTGTAGGAATAGCCAAAAATACATTATATAGGTCAGAATTATCGATTTTTTTTTATTTTATTTTTATTTTTTTTATATATATATACGAAAAAATGGTTAGGATATTAAGTAAAGATCATGTTCCATGAAGATGTTTTGTAAATTTTCTACCATAAATATATACAAACTTAATTTTAGAATAGTAATATGCATTGCTAAGAACTTCATTTGGACAACTTTAAAGGTAATTTTCTCAATATTTGGAATTTTTTTTGCACCTTCAGATTACAGATTTCAAATAGTTGTATCTCAGCCAAATGTTATCCTATCCTAACAAACCGTACATCAATAGAAAGGTTATTTATTTATAGATGATGTATAAATCTCAATTTCAAAAAAATTACCCTTATGACTGTTTTTTTGGTCCAAGGTCACATTTATATAACAAAATTTAAAAAAAGTCCTGTTTGTTTTAATAAAAATCAATCCAAGGAACTTAAAAGTGCCTTTAGTTGAAGTGACACTGTATGTCATACAGTTGTAGAAACTGCAGAACTTGTTGATCGTTTTCATGTAGAAATATTTTTTTAACTTTCACTGTTCCCATTAAACAATGCACTCACACAGAAATGTAATTTGAGGACGTTGTTTCTCAGCAGACTTCAAACATGTGCGACATGAAAGCGCCTCAAACATCAACCTGTATACAACTACCATTCTGTGAGTTATTTGCTTTGGACTGTCCAGGGAGTTGTTTGACAGTACGGCAGAGGCATGGAAAATGGATAACATGCTTGTTTTGGTACAACATGCATAGATAGACCACTGGTTCGAAGCAGTTCGAAGCGTGTAACGTGTCCAGCGACCCCCTCCGTGCTTGTGTAATATATTTCGGCATCATCTCATTGTTTCTCAAATTCAATCTTGGCGAAAGCCAATGTTAGACTATCATCAGTCACATCAGCGTTCGATTCCTTTCAAAAAAAAAAAAAAAAGAAGAAATGTTTGTATGAACAGAGCCCCAATAGCAGAGACGGCAACAGAAGAAAATGTCTGTGTCGCTGAGTTTTGTTCACAGGGACCAATGGGGGAGGGATGAGAAAATATTTTATTGCCCGCAGGATTGCTCTGTGGTTTTTGTTGAAGTTTAAATATCTTCCACTCCCCATATTTTAGACCTCCTCTTGGCATGAGTGGAAACCAAACAGCATTGTATCTCTACCTCATCTGCCATGGGCTGAGAAAAGGAGGAAAAAAAGTAACTGTTGCTCAAGCCACATATTTCTCCCATGACTCTTTGCTCATCTCTTGGCAGCGACGACATGTTTCCTTACCAAAAAACACTCATAAATCAGATTAACAACCGAAAAGACCACCGGTGTCGAAGTTTGATGCTGGCACGGGGATTGTGTGATGTTTGTTTGTGTTACGTATCTGTCATTCACCTACTCTTGTATCAGTAACAAAAGCGGCCATTGTGTAATCTCTTCAAAACTGAGCAAAACACAGATGGATTAGCGCTGTTAACATCCGTGCCTCGTAAACGTTGGCTTCGGTCCGAGTTAAATTGGGATTTACGCAGGGCGAGAGCTGCTGGAAAAATAAGAAGGGGTTTGGATTATCTCTGGCAGTGTGTCCCATTTCGTCCTTTTTTTTTTTCCCCAGCCTCTCTTTTTGTCATCATCACTGGTTGCAGATTGTTAATCTCCATGTGGCCTGGATAGGTCTTCATCCGTTGGATTACAGGACTGTCTTATTGCAGGCGTTGACCGGGGCGTATGGTCAGAGAGGGCAGCTGTTTGCAGGTGCATGTGATGAGAGCTTAAATTCGCTTCCGAGAAGCCCGTTTACCTAAGAGGACGACTTGTTTGTCTCGGTTGCCAACAGGCGCGTGTTCTTTCAAAGACAGTGCCTGTAGTACACCATCAGACAGTCACATGGCCTGGCATGGGCTTTCCCTCTGCCGGACCTTTGTCTTTCAGGCGATCGCTCTCCGCAATTACGCAATGTTTTTTTTTTTTTTTCTCTCTTCTGTGGCCTGTCTTGAAATCCAGACATATTTGTGCATCTCTCGTTCCTCCCAGACTGTGCAGCGGGCACTAATGACCAAGTAAAAAAGAAGCAGGCACTGACGCATCACCACACTGTGCTGGCAAGCGTCGTGACTGGTTCCACAACTCCTCTTGCGCCCTGCTCATCGCCAGAGCCGTGCCGCTGAGACCCCCATTAGAGAGGGACGGCGCTTGGAAGGACATGATATGTCGGAATTTTGAAAACGGCACAAAGGATTTAAACCCGACTTGCGAGCGGAGGCAGAATTCCAGAAAATGTTTGACTTTTGATGTTTGCACACAATTAAAACTAATGAATCAGGGTCATGTTAGAGTAGGGAAGAGAAAAATAAATAGTCAAATAAACAGTCAAAACCTAGCCGAAGACATCAGCCCATACATTTTCACATCACATGTATACTTAGTCCCTTATTAGGACCCCACCACGCACCCCTCTCTGTGGGGGAACGGCAAGAACGATCGACACGGTCACGGTTTGTTTTGTCTTGTTTTACCGGAGGCTTTGCCTCTGCTATTTTCAGCTGACCCTAATCAATCCCCAGATAACCGAATCCTGGGCTTTCAAGAGCCCCATTAATTAGCCCTTTCGCTTCCTTCTGATTTGAATCCTTTAACGTCATGCTTTTGCAGTAAATAGAGTTTGAATTTTAAAACATGCACCTCATGGGTGCGACTTAAAGGGGAATATTTAATCATAGCTGTCTAAATGAGAGGATCATATTCTTTTAAGTGGTACCGGATGACTGCTAATGAGGATTCGGCGGGTCCCTGCAGAACCCTTTTTTTCGTATTTGTTTTATTTGGTTTCTGTCTCATTGCACTCGGAGGTCAAAGGGTAAGAAAACCCCCCATTTTAGTGTAGGGAAGTAACACATTTATGCAGGCGTTTTACACTACCACTCAAAAGTTTAGGGTCAGTAAGATTTTATTTATCTCTTTGAAGATAAATTATTTTTTAATAAGTAAGGATGTATTAAATTATGTCAAAAGTCGAAAGTGACAGTAAAGAAATTTATAATGTTACAAAATTCTATTTCAAATAAATGCTGTTCTTTTGAACTTTCTGTTCATCAAAAAAAGTATCACAGCTTGAGCACCAAATCAGCATGTTAGCTATTTAGCTGTTTTGCCATTACAGGAATAAATTACATTTTAAAATATATTAAAACAAAACAGTTATCTTAAATAATTCATAGAATTGCTGTTTTTACTGTTACAGACGTTAAAACTTTTGAATGGTAGTGTGTATACAATTACATTTAAAGGAGAAGTTCACTTCCAGAACAAAAATGTACAGATACTTTACTCATTTCCTTGTCATCCAAGATGTTCATGCCTTTCTTTCTTCAGAAATAAGAAATTATGTTTTTTGAGGAAAACATTTCAGGATTTCTCGTCATATAGTGGACTTCTATGGTGCACGTGAGTTTGAACTTCCAAAATGCAGTTTAAATGCAGCTTTAAAGGGCTCTAAACGATCCCAGCGGAGGAAGAAGGGTCTTATCTAGCAAAACGATCCATCATTTTCTAAACAAATTGACAATTTATATACTTTTTAACCTCAAATGCTCATCTCGTCTTTGTGTTTTCCGATTCAAGACAGTGAGGGTATGTCAAAAAACTCCCATCTCATTTTCTCCTCCAACTTCAAAATCGTTCTACATCGCTGCAGAAGTACCGACCCAGTGTTTACAAAATAAACATGCAAAGATCAAACACCCTTTACAAAAAAAAGGTAAAACAGTGATGTAGGATGATTTTGAAGAAAATGAGATGGGAGTTTTTTGACCTACCCTAATTGTCTTGAACCGGAGTACACAGAGTTCACACAGAGCTAGACAAAATGAGCATTTGAAGTTAAAAAGTATATAAACTGTCAATTTGTTTAGAAAATGACCGGTCGTTTTTCTAGATAAGACACTACTTCTTCAGCTGGGATCATTTAGAGCCCTTTAAATCTGCATTGATTATCTGCATTTTGGAAGTTTAAACTCGTGGGCACCATTGAAGTCCACTATATGGAGAGAAATCCTGAAATATTTTCCTCAAAAAACATAATTTCTTTACGACTGAAGAAAGAAGGACATGAACATCTTGGATGACAAGGGGGTGAGTACATTATCTGTACATTTTTGATCTGGAAGTGAGCTTCACTTTTAATTCATTTATTGTTTTAAGTAATTGTATAATATACACGCATATTTATAATAAAGTAAATACATTAATTTATTATGTATAGTGCTTAGAAAGTTAGGGCAATCTGGATTGTTTTTCTGCTTGTTTCCTTCCATACTTTATTTGGGTCATCCACTCAAGTTTGCCATCTATCATTAACATCTGCATTAAAAATGCCCCTTAAGTGTAGCTCCTTGCAAGTTTCTAATAATTAATCACTAATATGTTTGTGTTTATTAATCTGCATTAATGCCTAGACGTCACAGACCAGGCCGCGAGTGCGTGTTAGTGAACTCATGTTTACTCGCGTCTGTGCGGGTCTCCTCTCTTCCAGTTTTGGCGTGTGAGGCACGTTGAGCCCCAGCAATCCCTGCATAACATAACTGACATATTAATTAACCCTCCGCTATGCTGTCAGTAGGAAATAAGGCATCACGGCCGCATGAAGGCTGTTTTAGTTACTAGACTGACAGGCCGGGTAATAGGCATCCCTGCAGTCGCCATGTCACCTCCCCGCAGGTCAACCAGTCTTAGTCCGGAGGAGGTAGCAATCACATCCACAATGTAGCGAATCAAAGAGGCTGCAAAATTAATGAGGGAATCAACGTCAAGCCATGGGGGAAAAGGCAACATAAAAGAACCGGAAATGAGAGGAAATAAGCCTTCACTAATACCTCATCTAAGGAGATTCCACCCAAGTGGGAGGTGTCTTTTGTCAAAGCGCTTCTGCCCCGGTAATTGTTTTTGACCTTCAACATCGTCATTTTTGTGAAGAGAGCTCTTTCTCAGACAGTATACAGAACGGCAGGGCTGACGAGCTCAGAGATTTGTCAAAGCCTCTTTTGTGCGACGTCTGTGAGCTCTGTAAGGCCGTTGTTCGGTAGCATACCTCCGCTTTATCAAGAGGATGAGCCGCGTGGATCACCACTCGACTGTCAGGGTTTTGAAAGGACTTCAGGCGCGCAGTTCGGGCCAAAGAGAAGGATTTCAAACCCGTTGGTTGGGAGTCGTTGTATTCAGAGGGAAGATTCTGCATCAGATGGGTTGCTAGCATGTAGGTTAGCTATGCTAGTCTTTTTGACTGCAGAATAAAATTGGGTCTGTGTCTCACAGTGGAAAAATACAAAATGCACTGAGGGGTTTGTGCACTTTCTTTTTTTTTAATAGAAAGATTGTGGTCAGTTGATTGATTTTTGGAAAGTGTGTTATTTCTGCCCTAAAGTTTTAGTCACTCTTTAAAAAAACTACATTCAAAAAAATGCTGGGTTAAAAACAATCCAGCTCTGGGTGAAATACAGACAAAACCAGCGACTGGGTTGTTTTGACTCAGAGGTTGGGTTAAATGGTTACCCCACCTTCTTAGTAGTTTTATTTACACAACTATTGCTTAAAATGACTATATTTTTTGCTTAAAATTGACCCAAAATAGGTTGGAAATGAACATTTATTAATATGTTCGAGAAAGTTGAATAAATAATAATGAAATAATTAAACATTTTTTAAATTGCTTATGAATAAATGTTCACCTTTTGATTATTTCTGATGCCTTGTGTCTGATTTTTAATTTGCAAGTTATTTATTTTAAGCCAGACATATAGTATTTTTTGAACAATAGTACCCAGCTGCATTTAACCCATTATTTGTTTAGAGTGTATAATAATTGTGAAACTCAATTAACAATCAACAGCACAAATTATTTTATTTTATTTTATTTTATTTTATTTTATTTTATTTTATTTTATTTTATTTTATTTTATTTTATTTTATTTTATTTTATTTTATTTTATTTTATTTTATTTTATTTTATTTTATTTTATTTTATTTTATTCATGTACACTCTAGAAAATTCTGGGTTAAATACAACCCAGCCCTGGGTGAAATATGGACAATCCCAGTGGTTGGGTAGTTTTATTTAACTCAACTATTGTTAAAAATGACAATATGGCTGGCTTAAAAAGAACCAAAAATAGGTTGTAAATTAAAAATCAGATACATAATTACTACAGGCATCAGCAATAATCCAAAGGTGAACATTTATTAATAAGCTATTTAAAAAATGTTTATTATTTATTTGTTATTTATTCAACTTATTGCTAATTGTTCATTTACAACCTATTTTGGGTTCATTTTAAGCAGGAAATCTAGTAATTTGTAAGCAATAGTTGAGTTAAATAAAACTACCCAGAAGGTTGGGTTATAAACATTTAACCCAACTGCTGGGTCAAAACAACCCAATCGCTGTTTTTTTGAGAGTGTACATATAACATGGCAAGAATACTCATGGAGCTTCTCATAGTACAAAATAAAATTGAAGTAGCATTTAATAAAACATATTCTTTGAAGTACTCCTAATTTAATCTTATTAAGACCTGTAAAGTGTGCCTTGGATTTAAAGGCACACTTCAGACTTCAGAGTGAACTATTTTTGAGGTAATGAAGCATTGCCAGGGATCGCTGTGAAGCTGCTCACCAGATCTCTTGGCTGAGCTCAGAACTTTAATGGAAGCACACCAGCAATCAGCGGCCTGGCTGGATCACAGTGACAGAACATGTGGCCTCAGCTTCAGATGTGTAATTAAGGTATACGAGCTGGGATTCGAAGAGGAACTTTCAGAACTCTTACCACGCACCTCAAATGTAAATAATTGTATTAGCGTTTCCATTTGTATACACATTCTGAGAAATCAAAAATCGAAAATGTCAAACACTGAAATTTCTTCAGAGCTTGTTTTATCGCATCACAGATTTTTACCTTTTCTCAGTGTGTTTTTTATTATTTCCACAAAAACATCTGAACATATGGGTAAACATACAAAAGTTGAAGGTCCTTTTAAAAAATAAATCAGTGCAAATGGAAATGAGCTTCTGGCTACAAAATCTGTTTAGATATTTTTTGGTTGCAGAAATAAAACATTAGTTAAGTAAAGATACTTGTTCCATTTTTGGTCACAGCTAAAGTTCACTTATTAACAGGGTTGCCAGGTATGTGAAAATCAGCCCAATTTATTATTACTTTTTTTTTTCCCATGGCTTTCCTCTTCATCGGGGGTCCTCTTCGTCAATATTGCATGCAGAGATCGCTTTAACCCACAGACTAAAAAACAGCCTGCATCAACAGTATAAAAGTAGCCCAATTCCAGGGGAAAAATGCAGACTTGGCAACACTTCTTATTAAACAAAACTCTCCATATATTCAGCTTCACATTAAAATTATGTTTTATTTGTTGAGATCATCACAGCACTTAAATGAACTATAAACCTAAACCTAATCTTATAAATGCACACTACCAGTCAAAAGTTTTTGAACAGTAAGATTTCTAATGTTTTTAAAGAAGTCTCTTCTGCTCACCAAGCCTGCATTTATTTGATTCAAAGTACAGCAAAAACAGTTTTATATATATATTTTATAAATATTTTTTCTATTTGAATATATTTTAAAATGTAATTTATTCCTGTTATTTTTAAAGCTGATTTTTAGCATCATTACTGCAGTCACATGATCCTTCAGAAATCATTCTAATGTTCTAAAATGCTGCTCAAAAAAACATGTATTATTATTATTGTATTGAAAACAGCTGAGTAGATTTTTTTTTTTCAGATTTCTTTGATGAATCTGTTTTAAATATGGTTAATAATAATAAAAAAAATGTTTCTTGAACAACAAATCAGCATATTAGAATGATTTGTGAAGGATCATGTGACACTGAAGACTGGAGTAATGATGCTGAAAATTTAGATTTGATCACAGGAATAAATTACATTTTAAAATATATTCAAACAGAAAACAGTTATTTTAAATAGTAAAAATATTTTAAAATGTTGCTGTATTTTGGATCAAATAAATGCAGCCTTGGTGAGTAGAAGAGGGTTCAACATTGGTCAAATTGGGGGTCAAACATTAAAAATCTTACTGTTCAAAAACTTTTGACTGGTAGTGTGTGTAAAAAAACAAATCTAAAAATCATTTCATTTGAACTTTTAGCTCTTATCTTACTTGGTATTGACATACTCTATATATTGTTGACTCGTGTACGAAATGGCTTGTGATGTTCTTCATGTGTAAAACACTTTAGATAAAACTGTCAGCTATATGACTCAATGCTAAATATGCCGGGTAGTGATTTTTATATTCTACACTTGATTTTTTAAAGCCCTTTTTCTGTTAGTATTTTTGTTGCTTTCTGACCTGCTACTAATTAATTTGTAATTAAGTTATTGTTTCCAAATGTGAAATAGTGAGTGTTTTGTTTCTGCTGTGTCTCTCTCTGGCTAAAGGGAGCATGACAAAGACCCACAGCTGTTCTTCCAGACCTTACTGAAACTCAAAGAACGACAGCTGAGCTTTGAAGTTTCTGTCCTGGGAGAGACCTTCACTGACGTTCCAGGTACATCATGTGCTGTGGGGATTAGAGACGGGGATATAATAAACAATTATAATGCGATATTGCTTTTCTACAACAGTCCTTTCAGACAAAATGTTCCAGTTAATTTTTCCAACCATGCAGTTTTTTTTTCCCCTTCAACTGAATCTGTTTGCTTGCTTGCTTGCTTATTTACTTACTGACTTACCTTTCTTTTTCTGCTTTTCAAAGAATGATTTAGTTGTTTGACACCTCTGATGTCATGCACAAATGTAATTACATGTTTAACTTTGAAACAAATTTGTTAAGTACATCACTTTAGGTTCAAAGATCGTCTGTTTATTGCACACAGGCAACATTTTCATTGGCAAAATACACTCCCCATTAGTGGACAATTATGTTTTAATATCTTTCGGACAGTCTTGAGTATTTATGACGTTGTGTTCATTTCATTTATGTGCCCGCACACTCGAACGCTGCCAAAGCTTGACTTACAGGAAACACAATCTCTTATATTGAGATGCGAACTTTTATCGCAGCATAAACAGCTGCAGGACCAAAAGAAATAAACAGATCGTAAAGGTTGCTCATGTTATGAAATTATGTTTACGATTGCTCGGAAGGCAATCGCACTGAAACGGTTTTAATCTATTTTGATTTTGCTAATAGAATCACATTATTGATTATTTGTGCCCTTCTCCGTTTTACGTCCAAATTTATGATGACCTTGCTTATTTTATCTCCTCGCAAAATATGACCAAAACTTTAAACATCCCTCTCTCCGCTAATTACTACACATCGATATTGAGGCTTCTGTCCCTTTCTCCGTTCCTTCCCACTATAGACATCTTTTCAGAAGCCAAAGAACAGTTGGTTGACCACATCCAGCACTGGGGTTTCATGCCCAGTAAGGAAGATTACCTCAAAGCGCTGTGCCAAGCAGATGTCGTCGTTTCCACGGCCAAGCACGAGTTTTTCGGAGTAGCAATGTGAGTTTCATCTGCTGTCTGTCACAGAAATATGTTCTCTCCAAACAGAAAGTCACCACAGTCGTTTATTTATGTGTATTAGCATAAGTGTCGATTGCTGTTTTTATGAAATTTATAAAAAAACACGTCAGTTTTGGTGAATTTACTCATTCATGTTAGTAAATGACCACAGAATTTATAATAACTTCTGTTTGTTTAGTTATGTGAAACAATACAAAATCAAAGCTGATGCAGAGAGACCTTTCCATCATGTCACATTTTAATCTGAAGACTACCTTGAGTAATTCTCCAAAGCCAAACAGGCCCAGAAAAGTTCATGTTGTAATTGAAAGGTTGCTTTCAATCCCAGAGGCCTGTCCTCTTTCACAGTCAGGAGGGTACCGCATGTGTTTTGGAGGGACCTTTGAAAGCACCACCCTTGATGTGTTCGGCATCGCCTGGATCAATATCTTCAGTCACCTGTGCTTGACTTTTGAAGAGTTTGTTTGATAATGCCCAGGGCTGAGGTAGCACTGATCCAAAGTGTACTAGCAGGAGCTTGTGCTACACTGGAGAATTCGAGTTCATTCATCCTTGTTCTGTACATTAAATGTATACATCCTATTAGATGACAGCGCTGATGAATCTTCTAGGCCATGATATTGATTGGATGGAAACATCCTTTGCTTCTCGAGGTAACGGTTTAGACTCGTGTTCCCTCTGGGACTCTTACTACATACGGCTGAGGTTGTTCTCGATTTCATTAGATCAAAGTCCAGTGGAGAGGAGGAATAAGGAGACTCCTCAGCTGTGTGTGTTTTACGTTTAACTCCTCAGGCGATGTGAGTGTTCAAACACTGATTAAACACCTGCTTTTGGCTTTTCTTAATAATGTTTAACTTCCAAAAAACATCTCGTTTGAATTGAGCTGAATATGGGTAATTAATGCTTGGATGTTTGCTTAACTGTAAGCATGTGATGAAAATTCACTTAACACTCTACATTAGGAAATGCTGTTCACTATTAAAGGGGTAGTTCACCCAAAAATAAAAATTCTGATATTGATTACTCTCTCTTGTGTCGTTCCAAACCCGTAAGACCTTCCTCCATCTTCGGAACACAAATTAAGATATTTTTGATGAAATCCGAGAGCTTTCTGACTCTGCATAGACAGTAACGTTACTACCACGTTCGAGGCTCAGAAAGGTAGTAAGGACATCATTAAAATGGTCCATTTACTGTAACCATGAAGCTACGAGAATACTTTTTGTGCTCAAGTAAAATAAAAATGCCTTAATTCAACAATTTCTTCTCTTTTGTGTTGGCCTTCGACGTGCACTCCGGAGACTACCTTGACGCATGTGTGTGATGCTGCTGTGGTACTGTTGTGAATGCGCACCTGTTCTTGTAGTTTCATAGCATTACGGTTGAACCACTAATGTCACATGGACTATTTTCACGATGTCCTTTTAGACCAATTTGGAGTGGACATCAGTTACGTTACTTGCAGCTGCACATGCATTCTGGTGGCAGAAGAACACTGGTAAAAAGTGGAGTAAAACAGGAGATAAAAAAAAGTATTGTTGTGCCTTTGAATGTCAGATTCGGAATGCAAATCATTTTCATAGAATACTGACATCAAATATGCCATTTGAAGCTAAACGCAGATGTTTAAACGGACAGACCAGGTGCATGTTTAAACGGATGAAACCTACTATGATTACTCTACTTTTAAAGCATAAATTTGATTTAAACAATAGGTCTACATAATATTCACAAATGCAGTTAATAGGAAAGGTATTATATTAGCCTTACAGTCACAGCATGAAATACTATTTAAACCTATAACATTTTACATTTACCTATTTTATCTTACAATTCTGACTTTTTTTTTTTTTTCTCAAAAATGCACATTTATATCTCGTATTTCAGACTTAACTTGATTTAACTCAACAATAGCGAGTTTGTCCATTCTGAGGGGAAAAAAGCCAGAAGTGTGGGATATAAACTCTAAAGAGAGAAAGACGATTTGATGTAATCTCGGAATTGCAAGAATAACATCAGAATTTTGAAATATAGACTCAGATGTACCCTTTTTATTCTTTTATTCCACGGTTTCCATAGACTGCCGCTTGAAACGGTCGTTTTCTGCCACCAGATAGGCTCCGCCCACAAAAAACATCATTACTGTTTGCAAACACCTAATTTGTCTATTACCTTATTACCTTATCTGGGCCTTGAACATGTCAGTTGCATTGCTGTCAGGTCGCGTGGCAACAGTGTTAAAATAGCCCAATTCCGCTGGAAAAATACGGACTTGGCAACACTGCTACCCATTTCAGCAAGAAAAACTGATATGCATAATTTTCACAAAAGAAATTCTTACATTTTTTTTGTTTAGATTACCAAAATTTTATTGTAATTGTAATTTTTACTGCCAGACTGGGAAAAGGGTAAAACAAAATGTGTACATACTGTAATAGATTTGAAAAACAGAGCAAATAATTGATGAAGACATGATAAAAAGTTTCTGAGACTGTTTTAATGTGGCCCTCATATAACAAAAGTTAAAATCAGTTTGTTTTAATAAAAATCAACCCCTGCGACATAAAAGTGCCTGAAGTTGAAGAAACATCCACTCTCTAAATCAGTTTTCCTACAAAGGACTGATGACAAGAAAAAGAGGCCGTAAGACCTCAGAACTCAAATCACCACTCAAATGGTTTCGCCGATCAGTCCTTGCTTCTCATTGGTCAACGCGACGCCACGCAAGGGGACTTTTCTCCACCGTGTTCTGTCCTCGTTATTGTGGAAATTAGCCTAATCTGATTAATTGTCAGCAGACGCCCATCCGTGCCCTCCAGAAAAACAGTAAGGCAGCCAAGCAGAATGATCGCCTAATTATATTTGAGATGAAAAGCCTGATAAGCATTTGCACGCTCACACATTAACTGCATTGACATGGAACTGACCTTAATCAGTTTCATACGACGGGCTGTCATAGACTCCAGCCGAGCGACTTTGATTTACTGTGTTCACTGTGAATTTGATCAGGGAACGGGATGTTGACGTTGCAGAGTAGGTAATACTACACTAAACCTTCATTGTCTGGTGTTTGCTCAAGGACGGTGACTGTTGTGCTTTTGTTTTTCTTTTTCCTTTGTAGGGAAATTATAGCAAGGCGATGTGTTCTTTTTTTGTTTTTCTTCCAACTGGGTTATAATTTGTCCGAATACAGAGATGTGAATAAAAGTGGATGTTTTATTGCTTTGGTGCGAATAGAAAATGCATTGGACTATTTTAGCAAGCATGCATCAGAATACAGGGGTAAATAAAGATTTATTGCATGTTCATATAAAAAACATTTACAAGAAAGCATGTGAACTGCCCTTAACAGTTTCACGTTTGACCCATTCAGAAGGTCAGACGTGTTGCCGACCTTCGACCAAAACTGGTTGATCAATGATTCCTGCAGGATTGCACTCAAAAAGTGAAAGAAAGAAATATGTATGCTTTGTTTTCCCATGTCACAGATCTGAAGGTCTACTGTTAGCATTCTATGAGCGACCATTAAATATGCAACAATACAAACCACTTTGAAACGCAACTTTGCGACTCTGAGGCGTTTCCCAAATCCAAGGGATTGTTTGAGGAGATTTGTCCCATTGCTCAATCAGAATTTTGAAATTTCAGCCGTGAATGGCAGAGGGCTAATCGGATATTAAAATATGCATGGTTTTAGCATGGGAAATGAGATGAGGATCTGATGGTGAAGGGAGAGATGGATAGACTCATTAAATATTAATACTCATTCTACAAAATATTTAAACAGCCGGTCATTTCCACTGCCAGCAATAGGGGTTCAAATGAGTTGAATCAGTTGGGAGCAAAGTTTGCCCTAGATTGAACTATTTGATGAACTAAAAGCATGAGATAGTGTGTAAAACTATGCCATAGTTATGAGGTAGCATTACGAGAGTTCATTAGGTACTTGAATTAGTAAAATGATTTGAAATTCTTTGATCTGCCGTGTATAGCGGGTGAAATTGATCAAGGTGTAGTATGAGGTGCCGCTTCATCTGGCGGGTGGTAAGTTGGAAAAATAACCTTCCCTCAGCCAGCTGTGATGGCTTTCTTCAGTACTGGCAACCGTTTCGGTTTGTTGTCAGCATCATAGCGCTGAACTTCTATGGTGCTGTTTCAGAAATTGCTAATTGGGAATATGCAGCCAAGTCATTTCAATACATTGGTCAGAATCTTATATGACATAAATCTTCTCTTTCAGGTTAGAAGCGGTCCATTGTGGTTGTTACCCCCTGTGTCCGAAGGCTTTGGTCTATCCTGAAATATTCCCTGGTAAAAGATTTTCTTTCATTTTCATGATTTGCCTAGCTCGATTTCATATGCAAAAGGAGATTTATTGTCACAGGCGAAGCTGCTATGTTCAACTTCTGTATATAATGACTTATTCATCTTAAAGCACAATCGAAGAATTTGCCATAAACCATTCTGGCATTTTTATATAAATAAGTAAATATAACCACAGTTCAATAATGTACAGCATCACGCAGCATGGTGTCAGCTGAATTTTTAATGCTGAAAGTGCCTGCGATCTCATCTGCTCTTTGAGGTTTTCTGACTTATCAAATATGTATTTTCCTCTTGTAGCAACATATCTGTATTCAACACCTGAACAGCTGTGTAAAAGACTACAAGGCTTCTGCAAGCATCCGCATTTAGTCAGACAACATGTTACTCAGGTAAACAATGTTCATTTTCCTGGAAATCAAAGACTTCTGCAGACAATTCAAACATGTTAAGTGCTTTTTAGTCAGAAAATACTGTGATGAAAAAACATTCATCAAGGATATTAATACATGATCAGTAATCAAAAATATAAAAATGTAATCTTTTGTGCTACAGAGATGTAATACAAACAAGTTAAGTAGAGCTCTTTATTGGCATTGTAGAGGTACAAGGAGATGAATAAAAGCCATCAACTGGTGGGCTGCAAGTGTGTTCTAATAGGGAAAAAAAGCAATGCTACATGCAAAATTTCAATTCTGTCATGCACAGTTAGCTAAATAGTCTTATTTTTCATTGGAAAAAGAAAATGCTTACTAATTCTTTTGTTGATGAGGTCAAAGGTCATGCATCCACTGTGTTTTGCTAAAAAAAAATTGCCACATAGAGGTTTTAATGCAAAAAAAAGGTTATAATATAATATACACAATACATTAAATACACACACCAGTCAAAAGTTTTTGAACGGCAAGTTTAATGTTTTTTAAAGACTCACCAAGCCTGCATTTATTTAATTAAATGCAAAAATACAACAAAAGCAGTAATATTATGAAATATTTTTACTATTTAAAATAACTGCTTTCTATTTGAATATATTTTAGAATGTAATGTATTCCTGTATCAAAGCTAAATTTTCAGCATCATTACCTCAGTCTTTAGGGTCACATAATCCTTAAGAAATCATTCTAGTATTCTGATCTGCTGTTCAAGAAACGTCTTTGTTATTATTGTTATCAATATTTAAAACAGTTGAGTACAGTTCAGGATACTTTGATGAATAGAAAGATACAAAGATCAGCATTTATCTGAAATAAAAAGCTTTTTGTAACATTATACACCACACCATTCAATTATAGAATTATAGAAATTAATACTTTTGTTTGGCAAGGATGCTTTAAATTGATTAAAAGTGATGATAAAGACATTTATAATGTTACAAAGGATTTCCATTTCAGATAAATGCTGTTCTTCGGAACTTTCTATTCATCAAGTAAACCTGAAAAAAATCTACTCCGCTGTTTTCAACATAATAATAATAATAATAATAATAATAATAACAATAAATGTTCTGGAGCAGTAAATCAGAATATTAGAATGCTTTCTGAAGGATCATGTGACTGGAGGAAGAGGAATAAATTAAATTTTAAAATATATTCAAATAGAAAATAGTTATTTTAAATATTAAAAATATTTCAGAATGTTACTGTTTTTGTTGTACTTTGGATCAAATAAATGCAGGCTTGATGAGAAGACGAGACTTCTTTGAAAAACATTAAAAAAATCTTACTGTTCAAAAACTTTTGACACTTTTGGTAGTGTAAATAAATAAATAAATGTTTGATTTAAACTTGATTTTTTTTTTTTTTTTTTTTTTTGGCTTGGGTCCCACTTGATATCCAATGTGAAATGATTGAAATCTCCATCCTGAAGCAAACCCATCTGAAAGCCACAATTTTCTGCTTTTTCCATCTCTTTCTGCTTTATTCCCTGACTTTCTTTTTCCTAGGTGAACCTCGATGCTTTCTCCTGGGACACTCTGGGGGACGGTTTCAGATCTCTCCTGAGAGCCGACAGTGACAGGATGTTAACAGAGGAGCACGTGTCATGACGTGACCCCCCCCCCCCCCCCAGAAATACAATATGATTTAAAATCCAGCCTCATTGTGAAAGAGAGTTTATGACCCGAAAAAACCTCTCTACCTCTGTGCTCTTATTGAAGAAAAACACATATATGTGACTTTAATGTTCTCACATGCCGGAAGAAAGCAACTTTATATTTGCGGTTAATGGAAAAAAGAACAAAGTAAAAATAAACAATCAAAAAACCTGAAACCGCTTTCGTGTTGCGCCTAGGCGGGCCCACCTCATATTTCGGTTCATATCCATTTTTATCCTTTGTGCCGGAGGACTCCAGCCTGGAATTCTGGAGTCTTCGGTTCCCACTCCGACAGAGCGGCAGCCAAGTTGCGGCTTGAAACGTTGTGGGCTCTCGCTCCACCTGAGGTTGCCAGGTTGTGACAAAGTCCCCCGAGGCTCAGTAAAGGTTGATGCAAGGCTTCCCCAGGACTGTGGTTGAATCTAAATATGGTTCTTTTATTTTCCTTGCGTCGGAGATCTGGCTGTACGTTGCAACCGGGAACCCGCTGCATAATTAAGGGGGCATGGTAACTAGCTATTTATATGTTTTTGCAAAATGTAAAATCTGGGCAAACTAACAATGGCCTGTCAGATTTTCCATAAAGATGTAAGTGTCTGCTTTCACATCACAGCAATGCCACAATCACACGGCCCACTTCAGGCCTGCCAACATATGTGTTATTAAAAGAGGCCTGACTTTTATTGCAAGAGTTATTGAAGGATTCCTCCTCCTTATTATCAGACATTCTCTCAATAAAGCTGCGGACTTTCTGTCGCTATTATTTCAGATGCATCGATTTTTCAGGTGCGCCGGACGAAGGATTTGAATTAAAGGCTCAAATATAATCACGCCGCCGTCTTCTCGCACGCATCCAAGATTAGTCTCATTACTCCTCATTAAGTAGCTCTGCTTCCTTTACAGCTCTTAGAAAAATAGTCCTAATATCCTACCTCCATATGTAATTTATTTCATATTTTAGGGGGTCAGTGAGGTACTTCTGTGTGGCGTATGATATTATATGTGTGCTGATGAGTTATCTGAGCATTATCACTTATGCCTCTTTTTGTTCATCCTTGTGTTATTTATAAGAAGCAGATGGATGCGTTTCCACCTTATCCGACATTGTCAGATGAATTTGCCATCTACTCCGGGCCGACCTGAGGTCAGGACCTAATGACGCCATAAAGCCTATAACCTGCCGTTTCGGCACAAAATGTCACCCCACATATAAAAAGTTAATAGCAACCTCTATAAAACTCAGTGCACATTAAACCATTTCATTGGCCTGTTGCTGTTTTCTCACTGATGGTGTTCTAGGGATATGAAGCTAATTTAATGCCGGCCGAATTCGATGGCATAACAAATGGTATTAAGACTTGTGCGGTCTTCTTGTTTTTTCCCCTCCAGTTCAAGTTCGGTGTCCCACTGGAGAAGCACAGAGCTTGGAAAGCTGCCATTCATATTATATGACTACATTTGTAGATATTTTCATCTCTGACAAGGGAATCACTAAAGTGAATTTGATCAGATACAGCTTCGAGGTTAAGATCAGCTTTGAGGTTAAGACCTTTGTATGTTATCAGATAATAGTATCAATTATTAGATACTTGGAAGTGAAGGTAAGATTGCGTTTAACACTCTCTCTGTCATTTCTAACTTCACTGCTGTAACCAGAACAGAATTTAAAGCAGCAAGTCGCTGCAAATGAAACGGCACAGAATCATCACAGCCTCCTCCGAAACCAGCAAAAGGATTTAGGAAATGGAAAATGGAAATGGCACTTTAATGAGAACCCTCAAGTTCTGACTTGAGCAAAATTTAGTGGTCACAGTACAGTTTGAGCGTGGCTGTCACCAAATTAAGAAGCGTTTATTTTTTCATATGTATTAATAATGTATTTATTTTAATATGTTTTTCTAATTACTGTTTAATAAAGGGAATAATCTCATTTCAACCTTTTAAAGGGGTCATCGGATGCAAAATTCACTTTTACATGTCGTTTGAACATAACACAAACACCCTATAATGATAAAAATCCAAAACATTTTATTAAATCGCTAAAAATAATATCGCCTTTTTCAAATCAGGCCATTCTCAACGTCTTCTTCTTGTGACGTCACACCGACCAAGGCTGCTCCCACGATAACGTTAGTCGATTGACACGGCCGCCCTGATGAGCCGTAACAGTCAGTTACAGACAAAATGAAAAGCTATCCAAAACACTGAAAAGCACTGTTTTGACGCCAGAGCAGGGATGTAGACAAGTATGTCTCCTAAACGATTGAGGTGTTGTGTTGTTGGATGTAATAATGAATATAGCAGTCACCATTTACTCCTGACATCTGAGCTGCTGAAGACGCAGAGGATTAAGTTTGTTTGTGAAGAGAATGTGCCTCCCGATCTGCCTAAATGCGTCTATGTTCACGAGAATCATTCGTGATCCAGCTTCACTTAGAGCAGAAGTGTGTATAAGGGTTTTTTTTCATGCAAATCGCCTTTCTTAATAATGTGCAAGTTAGCAAGGTTTGCAGCCAAAGTAAACAGTTTCTCAGAGCACGGCTCGTCACCCTACAGAAGAGAAGGGCGGGGTGAGCAGAGCTCATTAGCATTTAAAGAAACATGCAACAAAATGGGTTGCTATGAAAACAGCTGATTTTGACAAGGTAAAAAGGGTGTTGTTTTACACTACCATTGAGAAATTTTAACCAAAGCATGTTATAGACTTTTCACTAAGACCCTAAAGAATCATATCAACTTGAGGAAAATGGGCATCCGATGACCCCTTTAAGTCAAGAGGATAGCTTTTCATTTTGTTTTGTTTTTTTGTTTAACCCCAACTGTATTTTTATTGTTCTGTACAAGTTCAGCTCAATACCGCATGGGAGAATTTTTATTTTACTATTTATGTGGAAAATACTGTGAAACTGCATGTATATAACTAGAAAATACGGTTCTTAGACAACACATGAAAGTTCAGATGCAAAAGCCTCCAAGTCCATTTGACATATTTCTTTCAAATCATTTTTTTAATCAGGCTCCTATGTTTCTACCTAAGTACTGGTCCTTCTGATTGGGCTGAGGCTAGGATTTAGTGAGTTTGAAGTAAAAGCATTTGATGAATGTATACTATGTGTCGAGAGCATTCACTCAGTATCATCTCATTTTTGACTGAAGCGGCTTTTAGAGGGTTTTGCATCTGAACTCTTCAAATGTAATTTTACAGATATTAAACCAAGAAATACAAATATTTACTTTGTATTTGTATTTGTAGAATGAGAAAATTTCCAAACTTTGTGGAGAAGCTCAACATGACGGCTGACCGAACGTCTTCTGTGTGCAATGGTCTTCACAAGTTCTTGCGATAAGTGATGTTGAGAACGTAATATTGTTATTGAATTGATTCAACACATATTTTAAAGTTAAGGGGGCAAATACTCTAATTCAGTCAACTTACAAACCAGTTGAGACAGTGAAAACTTAAAATATTAAGTTGAATGAACAAACTCGGAAAATGCAAGTTGTCAACTTAAAAAAATTTATTGAAACAACTAAACTGCGAAATATTTTTTTTACGGTGTACGTCATAGCACCTGTAATATCTATCACATTATTTTTGTTGAATTTCACTAAATTATCCATTTTTGAATAATTTTTAATATTTTTATTTTATTCTACAGTTGACAAAAAATATTCTTTTCATAATAATAGCATTATTATTATTATTATTATTATTATTATTATTATAAAATAATAAAATATATATTTTATAATAATAATAAGAGGAATATTATTATTATTATTATTATACTATTATTTTAAAATAATTTACTTTCTAAAGCGAGGAAAGCACAAAAGGGTTTGTAAATTTTTTTTATCTAGAAATTGACTGTACATAAAAAGGCTTTTATTTTCTGTTTGCCTGCTGCTTGATGCCAGTTTATTTATTTTAGTCTTTTTTTTCACACCAGCTCATGTTGTGGCACGCTGTCCAATTACACCATTACCAAGGGGGAAGTGTGTACTACTGTTTGTGGTCGTACAGTACGGTTGTGTGATTATACCATTTGTTTATTTCAGAACACAGGATGAGAAGAAGGCCCTGGCTGAAATAACAGGTAGAATACTTCTCATCTTTTCACTCTGTGTTTGTAGAACATTGCCCTGATCCCTGATCTTAAAGGAAGACCAGAGGAACGGATAAGAGAGAGAGAGAGCCGTAGTTGTCCTCATGTGACTCAGTCATATGCTATCAATATGCTGCCATGTTCTGTTGGAGCCCAGGCTCTTTTTAATGGGGCCTGGTGGTTAGAACATGGCAGGCATCTCACAGGGACACTGTATTGTTATGCTTTCATTTACTTTTGGGCCCTTTCTTGCGTTTCTTTTTCTGTTTTTTTGCGGACTTACAAAGACGCTCGTTTCCATGAAGCTCTGCCAAGAAGGATGGGAAAACAAAGTATGGGGGTGGGGTGTGTGGGAGTTTGTCGGTGTTCGGAAAAGCGCAGTGGTCTCCAGTTATTACATGAAATCATTAGACGTGGAACGTCTTGGCTTACGTAGAGAAAACACGAAGGCCGCAGTTTCATACGGCTTTGAGCGCCCCTCGCCCACCGACCGCATGGCGTCAATGGAGCTCTTCACACTGGTCACAATGGTTAGCAGACCCGATAATTTGTTGCTATTTGTTCTCAAACATAATGATGGCTCATATTATATATATATATATTTATGATGGTATTGTGCTCGTGTATAGTGTATATATACATATATATACACACACTACCATTCAAAACTTTGGTCAGTGAGATTTTTGGTCCTTCTTTACATTAGGTGGCATTAACTACTATGTACGTACATTTAAATGTAATAATTTGATACAATGCACTTATTGTGTACATACATGTTTTTACATTGTACTTATAGTTAAATAATACCTGCATGTAATTACATCTGCAATTAATTTCTGTAATTACATTTATAATTACACTGACCCATCCCTTACACCTTAACCCAACTTTTAACCTACCCATACCACCAAACCTGCCCCCAACCTGCCCCCAACCTTACAATAGCAGCAGAAGTGTTCGGCAATATTAACACAATAAGTAAATTGTACCTTTTTTTTTTTTTTTAGCTTGTATTCAGCAAAAATGCATTAATGTTTTTTGAGCAGAAAATCACATTAGAAATTTTTTTGAAGGATCATGTGACACTGAATACTGGATTAATGGAAAATTCACCTTAAAAGAATATATATATATACACGTTTTACTGTATTTTATTCAATAAATCAAAGATGTTAAAATAATAAAAATACCCCAAAAGGTAGTGTATGTATTTTTAATTTCTATTGGCAAGGTCAAAATCTGTGTGGCAAACAATCTGTGTAAAATACTGGAAAAAATACTTTGGCTTTTTTTTTTCAGTCACTTCACACCACATTCCAAACACTCAAAATGCACCACACCTTTTCACAAGCCAATTTGATGGGAGACGTTAATTTTGCACATATTAATGAGCAAAGCACCACCTGCAGTACGACGGCTCTCAAAGTGTGAGCTGTGTTGCACAAAGCCCAGTGTCATGTGACCATGGGCTCTAGCACAGAATAAATCTGGGCGTTCGCTTCATGTACACAGCAAATATCTGCCAATATTCTCCCCTGGGTTACTTACCACTTCAGTCCATCCACCCACACATTTTGATTTCTTGTTATTTGAAGCATTTAATGCAAGAATGAACTCCACAGCGTGGCCTCTCTGCTCTGCTTGGGCAGCTGATGTTCAGTGTCTACTTTTGACCAAGACCCACACGGTGTGAAATAAAACACAGAGGTTTGTCATGACGTTAGTCCAATTCCGATGAGACATTTTGATTTTAGTCTCATACAATTCAAACAAACCTGTTTTTTCAGAGGAAACTGACAACACGCTGACATACAAGGTTTCTTCTGGTATGAACAATGTCCTTACTACCTTTCTGGACCTTGAACGTGGTTGGACCCTTGCTGTCTATGCAGGGTCAGAAAGCTCTTGGATTTCATCAATAATATCTTCATTTGTGTTCCAAAGATGAACAAAGGTCTTACAGGTTTGGAACGACTTGAGGCTAAGTAATTAATGACAGAATTTTTATTTTTGGGTGAACTATCCCATTAAAGCACAAAACAGACATGAGTTAACTGAACATCAGATGGTTTTTATTTCAACCAGAAAGACATCAATACACCATTTTTCAAGTTCACCGAAGATAATCTACTCTGCTGTCTGGTTTATTTGTAAGACAAAAATGGCAGATTCTGTGTTATGATTGGTCAGATGGCCTGTCAGTCAAGCTATGGGTCAATTGGGCATATTGGATATACATGTTTTAAATATATAAATTATATTAAAATACATAAAATATTCATTTAAAACTAATTATAAAAAAGTCAAACCTGCATTACATCCTGTATGTTTTTATTTGTTATTTTATTTATTTTTTATTCCCTACCTGATCTCATGAGAAAATGTTACCTGTGGGAACTTTTTCGCAAGACGCGAAATACGTACCAATACGTACATATCATTGCAGTTTCCAAAAGAAATGAACACTGGAGACAGTAAAACAGTGAGTATTTGTAATCGTTTTCGTACACAGTTATGATTACAACTCCATATGTTTCGCTTTCTAGACATATTAAGCTTCCTCGGTAGCTCAGCCGGAATAAAATTGACTTTTGTAAAATGATGTAGAATCCTTGGTCACGAATCCCATGACAAACATGACTCAGGATGAAAGAGCTGAAAGATTCGAGATTGAAAAACAACCTAAAACGACATGTCTGCGATTGTGTTTTTACATTACATTCACTTTTATTCATACTAACCGGTAGGTTTAGGTGTAGTGTAGATGGTACTTTATTTTTAAACGGTCACGGAGCGTTAGAGTTACAGCGCCCAATGGACATTTCAAGTCAGAACTGCGGTGACACGTACAAAATCAAGGGCACATAAAACGTACCATTTGTACGTTCATATGTTTCGGTGGAAAAACCGAACTTTTAGCGCCACTCAGTGGAAATTTCAAATCAAATATGTCACGAAACGTACATGGCGCTACTTATTTCACGTCTTGTGAAAAAGTTCCCACAGGTACGTTTTTTTTATCATGAGATCAGGTTGTTCATTCCAATAGAGCAGTGTACATCACAGGATGGATTTAAGGTAACGCTTTGTCTGCATTAGAAGTATAATCACGGCTTTTTTGTTGTCCTGTAATACTTCTCAGCTGCATTTCCTTGAGTTTTATTTCTGGATTTTCTTGTCTAGCATTAAAGCAATTGAGGCTGTCTGGCATGTGTAACTTTTTAGGTGTCAAAACTTAATGACAAACTAAGCCACCACGTTCAATACAAGATCCAAGCTCTCTGTAAACTTTTTTGTGGTTAGAGAAAAAAATAAATAAAAAAAAACAAGTATGTGTGTGTCTTTTCAAAGGTTCTGCGCTGAAGGTCTTGGTGGCCTGCCGAACTCGTTAAGGGCCCCGAGTGAAGCGCAGCTGTGCCAGAGAGGTCACTAAAAGCTGCATCCCATTTCACTGCGTTATTTTCAGTCGAGATTTAGAGAGACGCGCAACCCGCAAATCTGGTTTATGTCGCCCTCCTGTTCCTCCAGTACCCCTTCATCATTACTGCTCGAGATGCCAAACTATGAAGGATCTGATGCAGGGAAAATGCTACAAGGAGGGATGGCTCTTCCCGTAATTACAGACTCTCTCTTATCTCTGGGATGGAATTAAAAACACATTCCATGCAGACAGTCTCAGCACTGGCCTGCGGGAAGCAAATAAAAAGAGACTGCTGTTCGAGAATTGGAGAGGACTTTGGCAGTTTGATTAGAAACTGATGTGATCACGCTGTACGTTATCTGACAATGCAAAGGGCCCATAGAGTGACAGCGTTTATGAAGGAAGAAGAGCAGAAAACTCAATGTCAAAACTCAAATTTTACTTAAAATAAAACCAATACATGTACATCCACAATTAATAAAACACAAGATTATAAAGCAAATACCTGTTGCAACAGACTGCAAGTATGTGCTGCCAGAAAATAATCGCAAGCTCTAGTTTGGCATCTCAGGTTTCTGCCAAAAAAAAGTTTGACAAAAAAACTGCCAAAAATCGCTTACAGCCAATTTACTTCAAACTAAAATGATCATTTACAAAAATTCCATATAACATGTATATCATATACAGCTTTTCAATTTTGTCGATGTTTTGAGGTATGATACAATGTGAAAATTGCATTATACAAAAATAAAATATCTAACTTTATAAAATTATAAATGTGACTCAATTATTTTTTCAAGCAGCAAAAACATCAGAATTAAGAAATAATTTTACATAAGCATAAAAATTCAGCCAGCACACACACACACACTTTTTTTTTTCTTCATTCTTCACTCTTCTTTCAGTCTCTTTTTCCAGACTACTCTGGGGTCACTTTACTTGCCCTCCGGCCCAAAGATCTCCATGCATTCAATGAGAATGGACTCCACTATTTGATTCTGGTACACCATATTGACTTCCATGTTTCCGGATTCAAACTCGGGCCACATGAGAGTCGGTCCAAACACGATGCTGATGCCCTGAGTCGACATCAAGTTTTTCTGTGACTTCATCAGGACTCTGTAAAACAGAAACGTACCAGATCATTGATGCAATACAACAGGAACGTTTTTTTTTTTTTTTTTTTTTTTTCAAAAAACATCCTAATGGAAGAACTGACGACGCCGTACAAGCAGTGTCATTAAAGCGTGCACGTTTCCTGTCATAAAAACCTACTCAGATCGCCGGTGACGGACCATCGGCAGGGTGTTTTTGAAGACTTGTGCCTGGTCTTTGGAGGCATCTAAGCGCACTTTTAGTGGAATCTCTCTGAGCTGAGGTTTGGCTGTGGTGGAGAGACAATCAATACTGGGGTATTGGAGGACTCTTAGAAGGAGCCAGATTGGAGCCCTCTGGCTCTGTTATGGGTTGAGGCCTGGAAAGGGAGGGAGGGATTGTGGTGGAGGGCTTCCTTCCAACTTGTCAACGGGATCCTGACTAAGAGGTGGGAAGCAGGCTTAACATTTAGAAGCACACTTTGTATGGTTTTACCGCGGCCCAGTTCTGAAAGGTACTGATTAGGAGTGCGCTGGGTTTACTGCACTCACGTATACTGTACCGTAGTGTAACCGACGTCCTGTGCCATCTACGTTTATGGTCACATCTATCAAAGTAATGGTGTACAATTATGCAACGCAACTCGACGATCTATAATCCCCACGTTGTTGTCAAAATGCTCACGCAGAGACTTCCACGTTCGGCTCCGAACGAGGTAATGATCTCGCTACATGCGACGTGTGTTACTGGGAATTTGGGAAGCCATTTCAGCTGAGAAACACAACTTAAGGCAGGCCAAGCGCTCTCAATAATTCCCCATTAATGTGCATAATTAACCTCTGCCATTTCGTTTCCCCTGTACATCACAGCTAGACGCTTGTCCTGCCATGAGCATTTTAACCTAATTAGCGCGCTATGATGTAAGGATCCCGGCTGCCATTGCTAATGGTCTGCTAATGATCTTAAGGAGAGGGACTTCATTTCCGAAGAGATTTTTCAAAACATTAAATATGAAGCTTTTTGTCGAACCTTTTAGTGTTTTTTGGTAATTATGCCACTGTGACACCACTATATACATGACCCCAACACCCCCCCCACCTTCCTATTCATCTCTGCTATCAGTAATGCCAGATCGATTAAAATCATGAAAGAAGCTTAATTACAGTCATTATCATTTTCAATTACACTAGTAGCACGTATTGGGGAGAAGTGCAATATGAAGACGCTCTCTGGCAGGCAAAAAAAAAAAAAGCATTTTTTTAGCCTGTAAATACACTGTCGTCAACAGAGAACCATGTAAAAGAAATGACAGTGGTACATTTAAATAGTTTATATATAAATGATAGAAAATTAACTTTAAAAACAACACTTATGCATACATATTTTTTAATTAAATCAAATGTTTTTTCTAATATATGCGATAAGACTATATATTTATATTACTTTATATAAAACTGTAGATAAACACTTCTTATTAAATACATCTAAAGTGAAAATACTGAGCAGCACATGAAACATATTTCCAAAAAAAAAAAAATGCAAATAAATAATACAGAAGAAATACTACAAATTAACCATTTATAAAAAGCATTTATAAAATAAATTATTATATTGCATATACCTGCAAAATTGCATATAAAAAAGAGTTGTAAAGAACAAAAACAGCAGCACATGAAACATTTAAAAAAAAAATCAGCAAATAAATAAAACAGAAAAATACTACGAATTAATATGACTGAAACGCAAGCAATCAAGAAAGCAAATAAACAAATAAATACTGCAATATTGCATATAAACAGCAGCAAATTAAACATTTTTTTAAAAAGTAATAATGAAATAAATGAATAAAAAAATACAGCAAATACATAATAAGGAACAAATACTATAAATTAATATTACTGAAATGCAAGCAATCAAGAAAGCAAATAAATACTGCAATATTGTATATAAAAAAATAAAATGTAAAGAATAAAAACAGCAGTACAAGCTACATATTTCCAAAAATAAACAAATAAATAAATACAGCAAATAAATAATATGGAAAAAACACTATCATTAATATTACTGAAATCCAAGCAAGCAAGCAAATCAATAAATAAATAAATAAGTAAATAAATATTGCAGATAAAAAATAAAATGTAAAGAACAAAAACAGTGGCACATTAAACATATTTCCAAAAATAAATAAACAAACAAACAAAAATGAATAAATAAATACAGCAAATAAATAATACAGAAAAAATACTACAACTGATATTACTGAAAAGCAAGCAAGCAAATACATACACATTTCCAAAAAACAAACACACAGAAAAAAAAATACAGCAAATAAATAATATTGAAAAAATACTACAAATAAATATTACTGAAATGCATTAAAACAAGCAAGCAAGCAAACAAACAAACAAACAAATAAATAAATATTGCATAGAAAAATAAAATGCAAAAAACAAAAGCAGCGGGACATGAAACATATTTCCCAAAAAGGGCAAATAAATAATACGGAATGGAAATTAATATTACTGAAATGCAAGCAAGCAAGCGAATAAATAAATTAACACTGTATGTAAAAAATTAAATGTAAAAAAACAAATTTTATTTTTCCATATATTTATTAATATTTTTTAATCAAATGCTTATTCTAAAATAATGCATAATAAAACATTTATTCATTTAATTAAGCTTTCATCTAAAAGTTAAATATGACAACATTCTGTACTTGTATATATAAAATTTATACAAACATATTCCATCATCATTTCAAAATCTTGAGTTAAAATAACGTCCGTCATCTAAAGCACTTCTCCTCAGATTCGTAAGAGCGTGCATTTTTTGTACACCTCGCCTAAATGATCACTTTCAGTAAAGAAATTTGTTGATTTGGAAAAGGGAAGGATGCAATCTGGTCCTCAGTATCTGGGTATTTATGGCAAAATGCGCTCATTAAACCATCAGCTGACTTGGAGCCCAGTGAAGTTGCTCTGGTGTCTGGGTAAGGGCCAGGCTGTGGGCAGCTTGACCGGAGGTGACTGCGTTACGCTTGGTTGAATCTGACAAATCATTGATATCCCGTACATAAGCCGACGTGTACGGCTCAAGATGCCAATGGTTATTAATTAGCATCTCGTTTGCAAGCGGGGCATGACAGGAAATGGAGGATAGCGCACAATGCCGTCATTCCCCGCCTAGGAGGCCAGTGCTAATTGGGTCAGCCTAACTGGCTCCTGAAGAATCATGGGACGAATAATAAATTGAGGTGGGGTGGGGGTTACAGAATCGCTCCAAGCTTTAAACTGTGTCATTTTCGTCTTATAAGACGACGGCCTTGACTGAACCTATAAAAGAAAGGCTCGCTATTATCAAAGAAGCCTGGCTTGACTTTGATTTTCCACTTACGATATTTACAATTTAGTTTTTACTGTTTACAGTTTTTATTATTATTATTTCCTGTCTGCAGCACAAAATGTCATAAACTGCTGCGCATGTACCGCTGTAGATATCAAAATTCGCATGACGGCAGTTTTCTTCCATCTAATTTGAGAGACACCAAACATAGATGAGAAGAAATGTTTTTTTTCTTGGCTTTCCTGATCAGAGGTTTCTCCAGGTTTCTTTTCCAGCACAAAGACGAACGGAACCTTGAATTACTAACAAAAAACAAAACCTGTGGCCTTTTAAATCACTTGCGGTAAACGGGAAATATGAGCGGTGGTGACAAAACCTCCCACAAAAAATGACATAAATAGCACTACTGAGCAAGTGTACTGTTGAGAAAATCTGGTTGCCTTGACCACATCATCACAATGCGAGCACACAACTGGTTATTGAATCCAGGCTCCACGGACCAAAAGAAAAAATGAACATTGGTTCCATGCGGGCACAGAAAGCGCCCACAACAAAGAGCTTTTGACTTTCACCACTTTAGATGAGCCAAGTCAGCGCAAAATATAACCTACAAAGGCATGACAGTAGGACTTCATAAAGCCTGCTTCAGTTAAGTATACCTGTTTTAGAAGACAAAGGAGGAAATGGAGCTTATGCAGATCAATACTTAACGTACTGTAGGTGAAAGATGCCAAAGTCGAGAAAATTCAGTCGAGCTGCACGGCATCTAACCTCATTGTTCTATCTTCATCTGCAAAATGACTACATTTGTCTTAGAAAACAAATACAACACACAGTCTAACCTAATTCACTGTGACCGCACATTCCTTGCCTTTATTCATGGGAAAGTCATCCTGATATTTAGAGAGGGAAAGCAGTAGACAGAAACAAGTATGACTTAAGTGAGAATATAAAATAAACAGAACCACATCACTTGGCCAGGGTGTGGTGCCCACAAAGCAAAGCGCTGCGCTTTGGATTTGAAGCTCTCTTCCCGTTTATTGCTCTAATAGTGAGAGAAAGGAGCAGCGGGAACGTCGCTGTGGAGAAGGAACAGACTTGGTGGCACTACAGGGATTTTCAGTGTCACCACAAGTTCCACTGTAACAGCTTTTTAGTAAGCAGAATAAAAGCTGAATGGATTTTCTAATGCCACCATTCAGTGAATTTATGATAATGCTTTGCCCTCGTGCCTGCGTGTAGATTTGAATACGGATTTGCCAGTGATTCCCAACTATGGTGGTATTTAAGCAGGTTTGAGGGGCAGTGACAGTGAAATAAACAACCTGGTCTCATGACGGAAACATACCTGTGGGATTTTTTTTCGCAAGACGCGAAATACGTACCAATAGAATCATTCGTCCATTTGTTTTTTTCGATTTAATATTTAAAGAAGAAACATGAGAAAACGGCTCCTTTTTTCAGAAAAAAAAAAGAAAAACAAGAATTCAGCTTGGAAAATGAATAAACAACTTGAATGTTCGATTTCTATACGTGGGCGGGAACGAAACACCCCTTTCTGCTGATTGATCAGCCGAAGATCAAACCACGCCGCCGTCAGTTCTTCAGCAGTTTCGTGCAGAATAATAGTCGTCCGCTGCTGCAGTGGAACGGATAACTAACGCGTTTATTGCAACTACATTTAATCTTTTTCTCATCAAACAACCAGGCGAACGAATGGCTCGACACAACCCGTAAAAATAAAGAATAGGCATTAACTTTGGTGTAGGCATAACGTTCATACAAGAACTGTCATTCGGACTATCTGACGACCGGAGGACAAGATATTAAAATGCATACTCTTCTGAGGTTTATAAGGCCTTGTGTTTTATGAAAACATACACTCGCACGCTGATTTGTTTCTGAAACCAAACCCTACAGTATACCCTCAGTACCCTTTCGGCATGATTTGCATAGGATTACACTATCAACTGTATTGTTTTCTGCCATTAAAAGTGCAAGCAGGACATTTTTTAAGCTAAAACTGCATGTTTGCGATTGCGTTTTTACGTCACATTCGCTTTTGTTCATACTGTTGGGTAGGTTTAGGTGTAATGCAGATAGTACGTCATAAAACGCATTATTATTTTCACGGAGCATTAGTTATAGCGCCACTCGACGAATATTTCAAGTCAGAACTGCGGTGACACACATAAAACGTACCATATGTGCGTTCATCTGTTCTGGCGGAAAACGAACAAACAGTCTTTTAGCGCCACCCAGTGGACATTTCACATCAAATATATCACGAAACGTATGTGGCGGTACATATTTCGTGTCTTGCGGAAAAGTTCCCAGAGTTACGTTTTTATCATGAGACCAGGTCGGTTTTATTTCCTTATTTGGGTTTTATGTGTATGCTTTATTTTTTTTTTTTACGATTAACTGGTTTTATTCCAAGGCATTGTTAGATGCCAGTCTTTCATGTCGTAGCTATGCAAAGATTTGATTTCAAAAACAGTATCATAGCTATTAAACTATATTTTGTTATGATTTTAAATCAGTATTTAACCTCAGAATGATCTCAGAGTAAAAAAAGGTGCTAAAGTCTGATTTTATGGTGGCTGTGTTTTAAAATGTAATTTTTATAACCTTTATTCAAGTGATGAAGGATTTTGAAAGTCTGACAGTGATATTATTTTCCTCTAAACCACTAGATGGCACTTTCTAAAACATTTCGCTTTTCAAGATGCATGTTCAAATTTGTCTGATCATTATGGGATTATGGGATCTCCTTCAATGCTTTCAGAATCTTTACTTTTTAAAATGATTTTGTTTCTGTATTTTAAAAATATTTTTATATTAACATATAATGACAACATATTTATTAAAGAAAAAGCAATTCTTTTATTTTTCAAAATAGGCAGAAAATAGTACAAACTTTGCTAAAGTGATTGTTTTGAACAAGTATTAGCTTAGACATTATAAAAACAAAAAAACATTATTTTAGCTAAAGTATTTATATCAATACTGTGTGCCTTTTACCCCATGCTGGTGAGCATTTTACCCCCTTGCCACCTCATACATTTACACGATTTTAAATCAAAATAGAAGACATGTATGATTTATTGTCACACAAAATCTGTTGCTCCATAAATGTCCAAAACAAATGTTCATATTTTTAAATATGCAATTATACATTTTAGTCGCAGTGAACGTGTGCCTTTAGCCCCGGTGTACCCTACTACTGTAAGGTTAACCCTGCCTGTTTTAAATGTTTGGAAATGTTTAACAGTCGAAAACATTCATTAGAAATTCAGAAAAGTAATCAAATGTAATCAGTTACATTAATAAAGTAACTGAAACAGTTACTCTACTCACTACATTTTAAATAGGGTAACTTGTAATCTGTAACCGATTATATTTCCAAAGTAACCTTCCCAACACATTTCTTTGGCTGTGGCAAACTGTAAATCTCGTAATCTGTATTGTAGGACAGGAGGCAGCAGTTTTGTGTTGTAGCATGTTCACCCCGGATAAATTAAAAACTTGTCAAGCTTTATCATGGAATGCAGACCTAGTTTTCTTTAGCACGTCAGACTCTCAGAATATCGTGTTCCTGTCTAGAAATCGACTGTTGTTCAATGAGTGTCTCTCTCTCAGTCACACATTAGTGTTTTCTGATTGGGAGACCTGGCATGGGCAACCCAACAGACTTTAGCACTAGTGCCAAAGGGCATGTTCCATTGGGGGAAGGGAGGAGGGGGTGCTCATCAATCTGAGATGAGTCCTGTGGCCCTCCTGTGCAGGGTGGTAAATGTGCAGAAGGGTAAAGTGGGATAGAACACCCCTCCTGGGAGATGGAGACTAGCCATATGGCCTTCTGGCTGTGCCAGTAACGCTATCATGGACAAGGACTTGAGCGTTGACACACGGAAACACACACACACATACACATTATGCCTCATATTGAGTCCTCTGTTCATGTTGCATCCTGTTTATTGAGGACTTCTGTGTAAAAGGTTTTCAGCATTACTTCTTGGTCTTACTGTAAAAAAAAAATACTTTGTAATCTATTGCAATCTACGATCTTGTCATGCTAACATTATGAAGATACGTCTCAAACTTTCCATTTGTAAAAATGGGAAGTTCCTATTATAGTCTAGTCTGGTTTTGTGCTGTCAAGGTCAGCTAGCAGTGCAGAGAGAGAGTGCAGAGAGATTGGTAACTTGGTTCTCAAAGGGATAGTTCACCCAAAAATGACAAATCTGTCATTATTTCCTTCATACCCTCATGTCATTCCAAACCTGAATGGTTTTTGTACCTACAGTGAAGTTTTTCCATCAGTGTATCTTAAAAAAGCTGAAATTGGACTTTTAAAAAATAAGAAGTATTAAACAGACAACGTCTGAGTTTCTGAAGAAAGTTGAGCCTTATGCAGCTAAACGCAAATCTAGAAAGCCTAGTTAGGTTGATATCATATAGTTAGATGTCATGTAAATGTCAGTTCTGTTCAGTTTCACAATGTAGAGTGAAAAAAAGTAAATGCCTAATGAGAGCTCATATGATGAACAAGGTCTTCTTCGTTGATCATTAGTGAACAAAGTTCAAAGTTTCACACCACAGAAGTCCGTGAAAAGTTTACACCCTCTCTGAAGTTGAATTTCAGATGACTAAAATGGACACTGATAAGAAAATACAACAATCTGACGTCTGAATTGCAAAATGACCAATTTCTTGTGTAAAATTTGCTACTTGTGACTTCCAACAAGAACATGTCTGCAATGTAGGCATTAGGTGTTGGCAGTATGACCAAAATCTTATATCACTAAATGTGAAATTTTATTTCACTGTAACAATATATCTCACGATACAGTTATTTTTGCTTTAAATAATGTCTTTATGATAACAGCTAGAGATGAATTAGAATAAGAAACTAATTGCACGCAATACGAAAAAAACACTACACTAGAACAAATAAATAATAAATGGTACATACATTGTTTAAAGTAATCAAACGTATAAAAACACTGCATATTCCTCACTGTATAAATTAAATATATATATTTGTGATTTAGTCAAGAGCAGTGAGAGACTTTCTTTCTTTTGTTGTTTGATTAACATGAATGACAGACAGCAGGAATATTAGACTGCTGTCACTTTAAGACCTACCTGGATCCAATATAATTCTTACACGTGTTTTCTTTCACAGCTGTTTGCTTTCACTTAAGACCTAAATTACTGTGTTTACGAGAATACTTGCAAAGACGGGCATTTTGACACACACTAATGTGTGTATTTAACCTTTCAAGGCCTATAAAGCGGTAAAAATAACTCAGTTCAATGCCGCATGCAAACGATAAATTTTCGTCACCATGTAGCATAGCAATGTCACATGAGGGTGTAACTGAGACGATAGTCCAACATCTCTACTGGCTGACAGATTTCTAGCAGTTAATCGTGTCTATCGGTATATACCCACCTCTTGTTTATCTTAAGGCAAAAGTCACTCCTTTGTTATCCACAAAACCTGATCTCATCAAAATATAATTTTCCACACTGTTCACTATAGCGTTATCCTCCCACCGCCCACCTAAATGATTCAGGAGCCCCCAAAATGCCCTGTGGGACCCAATATTTGGTGTTACACCCCTGGTTGTGTGCATGGATGGAGACTTACCTCCTCAGGTGGTGGAAGAGCAGTTTCGTGGTGTTGTGGTTGGGTTTGGGGAGTTGATGGATCAGTTTCTTCAAGGCTTGAACCTTCTGTGTGGGCTCCTTAATTTCTGTTGGCAAGGAAGAGATGATGAAATGTTTTGATTTGGGTATTGCTCCTTCATTTGAACCTCTAGGTTCAGAGAGAAGTTAATGTCTTTTCCATCACTTTTTCATTAACATAGCTCATCTAACATCAAAATTTTCCCCAATGCTGGACCATTACCCCTTTCTCTATTAATTATAGAGACATGCACGAGAAGGCCACATCCAGAATGTGTCCCATTCCCAACTGCTGACTTACCAAAACGCCAATATGTAATCGAACAGATTACTCAATTTATCTGATATCTCTATAATTTCCTTTAAAACTTATGCACAACATAATTCCTTTTTAAGCTGCCAAAATTAGCAATCAGCATTTAGTCTGTGCTTATGCAGCTGTGTTATGCAGCTATAACCTTTATGCAGTTATGCAAACACATTTAGTACAATTGCACGGTTATCTGACACCATTAAACTTCTCAGCAAAATCGTTTTGATTCTGTCCAATCACTTCACAGGGTATCTCACTATTAAATGGATGTAATTAAAGATGTTCTAGAAAAATAACTCAGTCCGTCTGTAAAATCAAAGCATAAACATCTCTATAATGCTGAACTTTTTCAGTGCGCTTTTCAATTTTCCTACATGAAAGCACATGCGAGTGGTGCTAATGGTCCGTAATAGTCCACGTCCATTAAAAGCTGTTATGCTGTAACACAAGCTGTAACCGGTGACCTCTTGACCCCGCTGCTCTTTACATGTCAGATGGCTGATGACCTCATGGCAAACTCCTGAGAGGCACCAACCTGTGCGCTGACTGTTCTACATCAGTGTCTCTACCTGACCTTTGACACTCTGAACCCATTATGATGGATATAGTAATACAGCTGATTGTATTATTTCAAACGCTGTTAGTGTAAAGAAGCTTGTATGGGAAAATAAGTAAAAGGGTAATTTATTGTTGATAAGGCTTTAATTTGGAAGATTAGAGGGGATTTTAATAATTTAATCGATGCTTTTGATCAATATCATTATGGAACCTGAGCAGATGTTGAAATGGAGCTTTCACAGGGCCACCTGTGTGCACTCCAAACTCCCTCAGCTCAAATTTCACCGTAACGGATTTGTTTAAAAGAGTATTAACAGACCTCCAAGATTATACAGCCACTGCTTCCTTACATATAAACACTACCATTCAAAAAGAGATTTTTTATATTTTTGAAAGAAATACTGTGCACACCAAGACTGCATTTATTTCATAAAAATACAGTAAAAAAAATAAAATAATAATAATAATAATAATTGTGAAATATTATTACAATTTAAAACTGTTTTCTATTACAAAGTAAAATAACAGACATTTTTATGTAATTCATTAATGTGATGGTGAAGCTGAATTTTTAGCATCATTACTCTAGTCCTCAGTGTCACATGATCCTTAAGAAGCATTCTAATATGCTGATTTTTTCAACCTGTTTTTTTTCATCCGTGGTAAGTGTTATTTCACCATTCTTTGATGAAGTTAAAAACATAGCATTTATCTGAATTAAAAATATTTTGGAACTTAAACCATATTTTGTATCTAAGTCTTTACTGTACTTTTGATCAGTTTAATGCAAAAGTAAAGTATTTTTTTTAAATAAGTATTTTTTTAAAGAAGTAATATAAAAAAAAAAAAAAAAAACAAACACAAAACTTACCAACCCCAAACTTTTGTAAGATAGTGTGTACACAGTGACAGGCAAAAGTTTTTGAACAGTAAGATTTTTAATGTTTTTTTTTTTTTTTTTTTTTTTTTTTTAAAGAAGTCTCTTCTGCTCACCAAGCCTGCTTTTATATTAATACTGTGAAATATTTTTACTATTTAAAATAACTGCTTTTTATTTAAATATATTTTCAAATGTAATTTATACCAGTGATCAAAGCTAAATTTTCAGCATCCTTACTCCAGCCTTCAGTGTCACATGAACCTTCAGAAATCATTCTAATATTCTGATTTGCTGCTCAAGAGACATTTTTTTAGCATTATTTTTTATCAATATTTAAAAACAGTTGAGTACATTTTTCAGGATTCTTTGATGAATAGAAATATCCAAAGATCAGCATTTATTCATCAAAGAAACCTGAAAAAAATCTACTCAGCTGTTTTCAACATAATAATAATAATAATAATAATAATAATAATAATAATAATTGTTTTTTGAGCAGCAAATCAGAATATTAGAATGATTTCTCAAGGATCATGTGCCTGGAGTAATGATGCTAAAAATTCAGCTTTGAAATCACAGGAATAAATAATATTTAAAAATATACTAAACTATAGAAAATAGTTATTTTAAACAGTAAAAAAAATAAATAAATCAAAATGTTACTGTTTTTGCTGTACTTTGGATCAAATAAATGCAGGCTTGGTGAGCAAAAGAGACTTCTTTAAAAACATTAAAAATCTTTTTTAATGTTTTTAAAATCTAACATTTTTTGACTGGATGTGTATCCATCAAATATAGTGTAGACCAAATATTTGCCTTTTCTAATACATTTCAATTAATAAATATTTTTAATACTGGGTTGTTCTGAGCCAACCGTTAGGTTTAATGGGTAGTTTAATTTAACTCAAATATGGTTAAAAATTACTGTATGACTGGCTTAAAATAAACCCAAAATAACTTGTAAATTAAAAATCAGACACATAATAACCAGAGGCATCGGCAATAATCAAAAGGTTAACATTTATTAATAATCTATTCTAAAATGTTTATAATTTATTTATTATTTATTCAGCTTTTTAACAAATGTTCATTTATGGAACATATTAATACATGTTAAGTTTCAACCTATTTTGTGTTCATTTTAAGCAAGAAATATAGTAATTTTTAAGCAATAGTTGAGTAAAATAAAATATTTCACCCAGCGCTGTGTTGCTTTTAACCCAGTGTCTGTAGTCCAAAGAGCAAGCAGTTTGTTATTGGTACCCAAAAAATGTTCAAAATGCATCATAAAATGATACCTAGTATAACTGTATTGTTTGACTATCATAATGAAACAAATTTGCAATGCTGTAAATCAATTATGATTGTTTACACATTCTGAACAGAGCAGAATCTCATCTGTCTTGCTCCCTCTAAGAAAACATCACTGGTTATTCCTACTGTGGCGGGCTAACAGCTACACCATGCTATTCATGGGATGTGCCATGGAAGGGAGCTGGCAGTAGTTATGCCCCCAGTCTACTGTACTGCCCAGGATGCCCCCTGGGCACTAATGGAGCAGATGTCTCCGTGTATACACCGCGCTGGCACAGGCTCTGCGAGCAGATGCCCCTGTCAGATGCCAGGTCTGTCAATTGAGCACAGACAGAGACCATGTTCTAGGACAGAAAGTGAATCTCTGACCCGCTCCTCTAGGTACCACTAGCAGAGGGACAATGTTTTGTGCTTTTAAATGCAGTTAGCTATAACATCAGGACTTAAAATTTTACATACAACGCCCTAAACCTCTAAAACCAGAATTTGAACATGAATTCTAATGTCAAGGCCGCATAATTAGTGAAACGATGTGTGTAACGAAGTAGAATTCTTCACTAGAGTTTTCATCAACATTCTGTCATTTACTTTATTCAAGCAATCTTTTTTTATGACTTTCTCTTCAAGCATTATCTCAGTGGAGGCCGTTAGCTTTCTTTTGGCTTTGACACTGCATGGCAGTCGGCCTGTAAAATATTTAATCTAGTCATTATTGCTGGCATTATTGCTGTCATTAATTACTTTGCCTTTGGTGGCTAGCATATTGGAGATGGTCCCTTGTCCTGTATTTTGGACAGATGGTGGGGACAGTGTCATTAATATAAAACTCGTTCAAAATGCCTATACCCTAAATCAGCATGAATTCACTATGGTAAGCATTATTCGTACAGTACTCTGATCAAAACGAAATGCTCTTAAAATAAAAGATAACGTAGTGAGCAAAAATCCATAATGCGTACATTTTAATTTTACGTTGGCAAACCTCTGATAAAGATTCTATAATAATATATAATATAATATAATAGAATGTAAAATAATATAATATATCAATACAAATATTTATTTATTTTGTGAAAAATTATTGTGGAAAAACATTCACATTTGAATTGAATCAAAAGGATGTCCATTTGTTTTTAAACATCAAAAATATAGTAAGAGTAAGAACAAATATTAATGTGAAATGTTGCTACGATTTAAAATAATGGTTTTCATTTTAACAAAATTTAAAATCTAATTTATTCCTGTGATGGCAAAAATGAATTTTTAAGATCCATTACTCTAGTCTTCAGCGTCACATGATCCTTGGAAATAATTATAATATGCTAATTAGATGCTCAAGAAACATTTCTTCTTATTATTAAATCTACTTGATTTTTTTGTAGAAACCCTGAGACTTTTTTTTAAATAATATAATATAATATAATATAATATAATATATTTCAGTTTTTTTTCCAATACAAATATTTATTTATTTGTTTGTTTGTTTATATTTTATTATTGCAAATTTACATTAAAAAAGCTTTCATAAAAATTATATATTATATATATATATTTTTATATATTTATATATATATATATATATATATATATATATATATATATATATATATATATATACAATTTTGCATAATTACAAAACAGAAATAAATTAATAAATTAATTAATAAATACTGATTAATTTATTAATTATGAAACACCATTTTGGGAGATGAATCTGGTGTATTATTTTCAAAATTTTAATTTTAGGTATCATTATTAATTCCTGGTAAATGTGTTTTTCTGTGGTAAAATGACAAAACTATTGTCTAAGCTATTGTGAAAACATAAGAATGTAAACCTCCGTTTAAAAATGTTAATATAATATAATATAATATAATATAATATAATATAAACCCTGATTTTTTTTTTTTTCCGTACGAATATTTATTTTGTGAAAAACTTACACATTTAAATTGAATCAAAATGGTTTCTGTCTGCATTTAAACATCAAAAAATATAGTAAGAGTAAGAACAAATATTAATGTGAAATGTTACTATGATTTAAAATAATGGTTTTCATTTTAATAAAATTTAAAATGTAATTGATTTTGGTGTATTACGTTCAAACTGATTTTTTTTTTTTTTTTACATTTTCATTTTAGGTATTATTAGTAATTCCTGGTAAATGTGTTTTTCTGTGGTGTAATGACAAAACTGGATACCACTTTCTGACATTGTACCTTAGATGAAACATATCTATGTACCTACGCCTGCACAAATGTGGCAGAGCCATCGCTATAGCGCACACTCCACAAATCAAACTGAGAGAATCATTGTTTTGTGAAAAGAGCTGATGTACAGTAAAGAATAGATGCACTTTTGGTTACAAAAATCTGTGAATATAATCCAATTACAAACAATGAGACCATCTTTACCGCAGTACAGCTTTGCTTCTCAGGATAAGCCCATCTGCGAGCTTTGTCTGCGGGCTTCTTTAAGCCCCGTCAAGGCAAATATTAGCACACTGCAAATAGTCCTGCAGGTTATGATTAAGATTTTAAATGTATCCCAATTGAATACTTTGCTTTATGAATAACAAAGTCTTAGAGGATCGGCGCTGTAATTTATTAAACATGAAAAACTTCTTGATGAAATATAGAGACTGGGAAGAGATTTATGCATTTGAAAATATTTCTGCATGCTAGCTTTGCATGGCAATGAGGCCACGTTGCACAAATGAGCAAAGCTGCAGAGAATGTAAAGACTTGCGATTCACAGACTGAAGTATGAAGTGTCAGCTGAAAGAGCATAACATCAGAATAGACAAACAATTATGTTATGACAGATGTACTGTCTGACGCAGCTCTGATTGGCATTATTTCAGCACATTGTGCCATTGTGCCACTGTGCTTTTTCACGAAAACACATAAAAAGTCAAGCTGGAGAATCTTACAATCTAGCTTTTTCAAATGCGCAAAACGTGATATAACGATACAGTCCATCTGAATGAACTTTCCAGATTACTACACAAACGCTGGATTGTGTGTGTGGGCCCGGAGAACAAAGCCTCCATTTGTCAACAAGTATGTCTTCGCTTTGTACAACAAGGCGAGCTTGTCTATTGGACAGGTGGCAGGACAATGTCGCTAAGATACCAGGCAATATGAATAATAGATTTAGTCCGTCGTGAGCCAAGAGCTGGTGCCTGCCACATCCACAACAGGCACCGAGTGGAAGAATGGAAAATTAGGCCAACTGTTCACCTGAGGACCCTGGGAAGCCCAAATGTTGATTTGCGGGAGCGAGCGCGTACATTTTAAATAAACATGCAGATCGCAAGCGAGAAGATGAAATGCGCTCAAATCGTGAGCGAGGGGGCCGTTTAAAAAGTCTTAAGCCTGAAGATTACACATTAATCATTTGCCAGAACTTCCAATAAGCTTAAATTGCTTCGAGTTCCTCAAAGATTTCCAGAAGCAGTGTGCGATTGGGCAGCTGTCCTAATTGAATGGATCCTTGTCCAAAGTACCGTTCCAGAGACCTTTAGTTAATACCACCCATATAAAGGGCAGCCACGGTTAGAGGAGCTGTCCTCTTTTGACAGTGATGGACCAATACAGAAGACCTGAGCCACTCAAGTATCAGCTGAATTCACTGAAATTGCTTGTCAGTGGTCTAGTGAGATCAATGAAACAGGATGTTGGACAGTTTCGGTAAATGAAATGTAAGACGAGCTGCAAGGTTCATTAAACCGTGCCAGTATTACAGACAGGGGAGGAGCATAGTAACCTACATACTAGAAATCAAGACTTTGTGCCAACAAGTTTCATTTCCCAAGTCTACAGTGCAAACAATCTTGTTCTACAACTCATTAATGATGGATCAAATTATTGCCCTGGGTATAAAATAAAATAAAATAAAATCAAATAAAATTTACGTCCAAGATCAGACTAATCTAAGAAATAAACACTAATCACAAGAAATAACTGATCGTTTCGCTTGATAAGACCCCTCTTTCTCGGCTGGGATCGTTTACAACCGCATTTGGGATCGTTTCAAGCTGCATTTAAACTGCATTTTGGATGTTCAAACTTGGGGCACCATATCAGTCCATTATATGGAGAAAAATCCTGAAATGTTTTCCTCAAAAAACATAATTTCTTTACGACTGAAGAAAGAAAGACATGAACATCTTATATTACGAGGGGGTGAATACATTATTTTTAAATTGTTGTTCTGGAAGTGGACTCCTTTAAAGTTGTCCAAACGAAGTTCTTAGCAATGCATATGTGACCCTGGACCACAAAACCAGTCTTAACACATTGCATGGGTCAAAAATTTTCTTTTATGCCAAAAATCATTAGGATATTAAGAAAAGATCATGTTCCATGAAGATATTTTGTAAGATTCCTACAGTAAATATATCAAAACTTAATTTTTGATTAGTAATATGCATTGCTAAGAACTTCATTTGGACAACTTTAAAGGCGATTTTCTCAGTATTTAGATTTTTTGCACCCTCAGATTCCAGATTTTCAAATAGTTGTCTCTCTGCCAAATATTGTCCTATTTTTGACCAACCATGCATTAATAAAAAAAAAAATATTTATTCAGCTTTCAGATGATCTATAAATCTCAATTTCAAAAAATGTATTACTAATCAAGAATTAATTTTGATACATTTACGGTAGGAAACTTACATAATATCTTCATGGAACATGATATTTACTTAATATCCTAATGATTTTTGGCATAAAAGAAAAATTGATCATTTTGACCCATACAATGTATTGTTGGCTATTGCTACAAATACACCCATGCTACTTAAGACTGTAGGGTCACAAATTAGTGAATCAGTCTGATTATATTAGGTTACACCAATGAAAATGTTTACTGTTTACATACTGCATATGACAAAAACAGTAGTACAGCAGTATGTTATCCCAACATACCCTCCGTTTTGGTAAGATGTGTTGCAGGTTGAGCTAATTATACCTCCTGCTATTAGGGGCTTTTACAGTAATAATTAGTTGTCTAAACACTATCTGTAAGTGATCGGGCTCATCTGATTAATTGGATACAAGCAGTTTGCGGTACTCTGGCCTACATGCAGCGTGAGTAAATATTTATTAGCAATTTACAACATCACCCCAGGCCTGTTCCCATTCTGTCTCACGCATATCTCCTTCCAGTGGGGATATACTGAGGTGCTGTGTTCATAACGATATCCCTGCACTTATTACAGTGAGCGCACTGGCCTTTTGGTCTATATCTCAAGATTCTGAGAGTATAAATCATTCATTGATTTAAACAAACTAGAGCAAATAAAACTGCTGTGTGTAATTTTATTAATATTAGGTGGATTTTCTCTAAAAAGTGTGGGTTTAGAGACTCTGTCACACTATCAAAACATTGACAGGGAGGTTCTGGAAACCTGTGTGGAAACAATCATGATTTCTGCGGTTCTGATTGGGACACTATCCTAAAACAAGGAGTTCACTGGGGTCCGCTGACCAGCACAGGGCCACAAGGGGGCACTAGGAAGTCCACTAAAATTTGTGAAAATGTATTGAAAAAAGCTTACAAATTTGAATTGAATGGAAAGGGTTTCTATTTAAACATGTATCATTTGACACTTTACTCAACACTGTCAGATTAATTAAAAAATGGTAACACTTTACAGTAAGGTGTCATTTGTTAACATTAGTTAATGTATTAACTAACATGAACGAACAATGAACAATACATTTATTACACTACTTATTAATCTTTGTTAATGTTAGTTAATAAAAAACAGTCGTTCATTGTTTGTTCATGTTAGTTCACAGTAAATTAACTAATGTTAACAAACAACTTGTGATTTTAATAATTCATTAGTTAACCGATGTTAACTAATGAGCCTTATTGTAAAATGGGTAACACTTTACAATAAGGTGTCATTTGTCAACATTAGTTAATGTATTAACTAACATGAACGAACAAAGAACGATATATTTATTACACTACTTATTAATCTTTTTTAATGTTAGTTAATAAAAATACAGTCGTTCATTGTTTGTTCGTGTTAGTTCACAGTGAATTAACTAATGTTAACAAACACAAACTGTGATTTTAATAATGCATTAGTAAATGCTGAAATTAACACTAAATAAATACGTAAATGCTGTAGAAGTGTTATTCATTCTCAGTTCATGTTAATTAACGTAGTTAACTGATGTTAACTAATGAACCTTACTGTAAAGTGGGTAACACTTTACAATAAGGTGTCATTTGTTAACATTAGTTAATGTATTAACTAACGAACTAACAATGAACAATACATTTATTACACTATTAATTAGTCTTACTAATGTTAGTTAATAAAAATACAGTCGTTCATTATTCATGTTAGTTCACAGTGCATTAACTAATGTTAACAAACACAACCTGTGATTTTAATAATGCTAAGATCAATAAATGCTGTAAAAGTATTTCTCATTCTTAGTTCATGTTAACCAATGTAGATAACTAATGTTAACTAATGAACACCTTATTGTAAAGTGTTACTAAAAATAATTTATCAAAATATATTCTTATTATTTGTTCTGGCATTAGTAAAATGACATGGTTATTGTCAATTATTATTATTATTATTATTATTATTATTATTATTATTATTTTCAAACAACATTTTGTCTTTATAATGCTTACTTGCATTCTCACAGTATAAATACACTTTTTTATATCAAAAGTAAGTAAATACAGTAAGATTAAGAACATAATAATAATAATAAATTACATTTTTAATTTTAATAAAATGTAAAATCTAATTAAATCCTGTGATGCCAAAAATGAATTTTCAGCAGTCATTACACCAGTCTTCAGTGTCACATGATCTTTAGTAATCATTTTAATATGCTGATTTGGTGCTTTATGAACATTTCTTATTATTATTAATGTTGAAATCTTACTATTTTTGTGGAAAGCATGATACATTTTTTTCAGGATTCGTTGATGGATATAATGTTTAAAAAACAGCAATTATTAACAGAGATCTTATCAAGGTCTATTATTTTTGTTCAATTGAATGCATCCTTAACCCTTTAACTGTCACTCCCATTTTTGAACACAGACATAAAAATGCACTATCCAGACTTAAATTTTTATAATTCATGAATGAAAACATTTTGTAATATGAATGTACATTTTTCATGGTAATGCAATGTCTGATTTTAAAATGCCTTTCAAAGGATGAATTCTGAGATATTAAGTTTTTAACTGATATATAATTTCTTATGATATCTAAAGTGTGAAAGGGAAAAAGGAAACGAAGAAAGTCTTTAGTGACAAAGGTCAGAACTCACGTTATGATGTAGATTTTTTAAGTTGCACTCTTGACATATATTAATCCATTACTTTTCCTACATAATTTTTAACACAAAAATATGGTCAAATATCTATTTAGGAGTCCTAGACCTTTCCAACGATGTATAGTTTGTCATGATTAGATTAGGATTTATTTGTAATATGGTATAGTAAATTTAGGCGTCCCACAGAGTGGACGGTGACAGTTAAAGGGTTAATCAGTTGACCCCAAACTTTTGAGCTTTATTGTATGTCTGGATTCTTGGCATTAAAATGTTTGAAAATGTCAACTCCAAACTCATTCATATTCGCAGTGTTTAGGTCCATAAAGCTGCAATTGCGCCTACAATGTTCTTCACTGCCTATTTGCTCTATTTGCTCTTACTTACTCTCTATCTGCACGCCCGTGTACGGCTTAGTGCATAGTTTATCGCCGATGCGTAGTTCACACGGCCACTAATCTGAAAGTGTTTGTTTTTAAACGAACAGGGCTTCAGAAAGCGGACAAGTCATAAAACAAAAGTGCAGGCCAAATGTTGTTTTAAGCACAAAGGTACATACATATATTTCAGAAGGTATATGCCTTTCAGAAGGTAGATTGCCCAAGAGAAACACACTGGCGTCAGCTGGACGCTCGAGATGAGGCCCAGAGTTTGCTCTGTGCTGCTGGAGGGAGGTTACACGTGACACTAAGGCCGATCTGGTGACAGTTTCTGTCTGGACCACAGGCCCTGACTTTGCCCTCTGGCCTGAGAAATTCCCCCATTCCCCAAACAGGGAGTTTGAATGATCTCAGCACCTCCCTGTCAAAGAGCGACCCCTTTTGGCTGACAGATCTGCAAGAATGCGTCTAAGAGGGTCAATCCCAAATAGCACGACTCAACCCAAGAGCGGCGAGCGGTTTAGCCATCCGTGGCTTGAATTACAGTGAGGAGGACCGGGTCAACCTAAGCTGTAAACCATGAATGGAAACAACTCGATGTTGCCGTGGAATACTTGAGCACATTTTGAGGATTCTGAAGCCTCACATCTCTGGGAAAGGCAATTAATCATTCCTTGTAATACATTTTAAGGTTCTAATCCCAAATATTTGCAGCAATAACACTGATTTGCTCATATCGATTTCATTACTTACTAATGGCCTCCACAAATGAGTCGAAAAAGCGAAAGGGAAACAGGGGCTCTGGCAGTTCACGGAAAAACATCTTTAGCGCTCCGGTGATGACATGGACGTCCTCCCATTGGCTGTCGCCCAAGTCAAGCTCCTCCTCTGGGGAAAGAGAGAGACACAGTCAGAGAAGCCAACAGAGAGAATTAGAACAACAGTCGTTTGATGAGGAAATTAAAAAATGCTAATCATTATGTCAACGTTAATACGCCCCTTGAGAGCCAAACACATTGTCCTACTCGCATTTCACTGCATATCAAACCACACCGAAAATCCTTATCAAACAATTTGGGCCGCCTAATACAAACTAACCACTTTATACCTTTCAGCTAAGCCTTTAGAACCAAAACGATAATGTGTCATTTCAGATGAACACTGATTCAGATGTTGGCCTTAAACCAACCACTGATGATGGATAATTACTGAAATCAACTTACCTTGGTCAACTAGGAAGCGTAGTTTCTGGATAATGGCCAAATTGCCACTCACCCTGTATATCCCATCAGCCTCCAGGCCTGTGAGGACGGGGTATAGACATCTGTCAGTCAGTCAGCAAGGCATGTGATGAAACCACAATCATTTATTCAAGAAAGATCCATCTTTCGTGAGCCATACCTCGTTTTTCTACTTCCTCCACACACAGCTTCACAAATTTGGGCACTGTGGTTCCTTCTCTCTCACACAGGGTCAGCATGTGACATCCAAACACTCGATCTATGAAAAAATATTTAAATAACACTGCGCATGTCATAGGTGTTCATTTATTAGTATAAAAAGTATCAACAATAATAATTAATAACAATTAATAATATCATTAATGCAATTATTATTACTAGCAATACTAATATTGATGAGCATTATTAATATTACAATAATAACAATAAGAGAGCTCTAAATTGAACATTAATTTAGCATAAATGCGTTCAACTTTATGCATCTTAAAATATTAAATAATCTAATATTTATTAACATTAATCATGATTAACAGTATTAATACTATAATAACAATAACAATAATAATAAAGCTCTAAATGTAATGTGTTGATTAACATAAATGTATTTAACTTTATGCAGCATCTTAAAATATTATTAATATTATTAATATCATAATATCCATTAACAGTATTAACATTAATAATGATTAACAGTATTAATACTATAATAATAATAACTAATAATAGAGCTCTAAATGTAATGTGTTAATTTAGCATAAATGTATTTAACTTTATGAAGCATCTTAAAATAATATTAATAATATAGTAATATTTATTAACAGTATTAACATTAATAATGATTAACAGTATTGATACTATAATAAAAATAACAATAATAATAGAGCTCTAAATTTAATGAGTCAATTTAGCATAAATGTATTTAACTTTATGAAGCATCTTAAAATAATATTAATAATATATAAACAGAATTAACATTAATGATGATTAACAGTATTAATACTATAATAAACAATAATAATAATAGAGCTCTAAATGTAATGAGTCAGTTTAGCATAAATGTATTTAACTTTATGAAGCATCTTAAAATAATATTAACAATATAGTAATATTTATTAACAGTATTAACATTAATAATGATTAACAGTATTGATACTATAATAAAAATAACAATAATAATAGAGCTCTAAATTTAATGAGTCAATTTAGCATAAATGTATTTAACTTTATGAAGCATCTTAAAATAATATTAATAATATAATAATATTTATTAACAGTATTAACATTAATAATGATTAACAGTATTGATACTATAATAAAAATAACAATAATAATAGAGCTCTAAATTTAATGAGTCAATTTAGCATAAATGTATTTAACTTTTTTGAAGCATCTTAAAATATTAATAATATATAAACAGAATTAACATTAATGATGATTAACAGTATTAATACTATAATAAAAAATAATAATAATAGAGCTCTAAATTTAATGAGTCAGTTTAGCATAAATGTATTTAACTTTATGAAGCATCTTAAAATAATATTAACAATATATAAACAGTATTAACATTAATAATGATTAACAGTATTAATACTATAATAATAACAATAATAATAAAGCTCTAAATGTAATGTGTTGATTAACATAAATGTATTTAACTTTATGCAGCATCTTAAAATATTATTAATATTATTAATATCATAATATCCATTAACAGTATTAACATTAACATTAATAATGATTAACAGTATTAATACTATAATAATAATAACTAATAATAGAGGTCTAAATGTAATGTGTTAATTTAGCATAAATGTATTTAACTTTATGAAGCATCTTAAAATAATATTAATAATATAGTGATATTTATTAACAGTATTAACATTAATAATGATTAACAGTATTGATACTATAATAAAAATAACAATAATAATAGAGCTCTAAATTTAATGAGTCAATTTAGCATAAATGTATTTAACTTTATGAAGCATCTTAAAATAATATTAATAATATATAAACAGAATTAACATTAATGATGATTAACAGTATTAATACTATAATAAACAATAATAATAATAGAGCTCTAAATGTAATGAGTCAGTTTAGCATAAATGTATTTAACTTTATGTAGCATCTTAAAATAATATTAACAATATAGTAATATTTATTAACAGTATTAACATTAATAATGATTAACAGTATTTATACTATAATAAAAATAACAATAATAATAGAGCTCTAAATTTAATGAGTCAATTTAGCATAAATGTATTTAACTTTATGAAGCATCTTAAAATAATATTAATAATATAATAATATTTATTAACAGTATTAACATTAATAATGATTAACAGTATTGATACTATAATAAGAATAACAATAATAATAGAGCTCTAAATTTAATGAGTCAATTTAGCATAAATGTATTTAACTTTATGAAGCATCTTAAAATAATATTAATAATATAATAATATTTATTAACAGTATTAACATTAATAATGATTAACAGTATTGATACTATAATAAAAATAACAATAATAATAGAGCTCTAAATTTAATGAGTCAATTTAGCATAAATGTATTTAACTTTTTTGAAGCATCTTAAAATATTAATAATATATAAACAGAATTAACATTAATGATGATTAACAGTATTAATACTATAATAAAAAATAATAATAATAGAGCTCTAAATGTAATGAGTCAATTTAGCATAAATGTATTTAATTTTATGAAGCATCTTAAAATAGTATTAATAATATATAAACAGTATTAACATTAATGATGATTAACAGTACTAATACTATAATAAAAAATAGTAATAGAGCTCAATTTAGCATAAATGTATTTAACTTTACAGAGCATCTTAAAATATTATTAATATAACTAATATAATGATATTCATTAACAGTATTAATTTAAAATAATAATAATAATAATAACATTAACAAGAATCATTGCAATTATTAATAGCAGATCTGTCAATTTAATATGGTTTATTAGTTTGATTAGTTGAAAACAAATGCATTTAACTTAAAGCATCTTAAATTTGTGCATCTCATTAAAAAGACATTAATAAATAGTGTAATAAATGTATTGTTCGTTGTTCATTCATGTTAGTTAATACATTAAAGTTAACAAATGACACCTTATTGTACAGTGTTACCAATATCGGCAAGATATCTAATTAATCAGCATATCATGTAGTTAATTGATTTTTTTATTTTTATTTAAATGACTGACACTTGTAGATAATAGCAATAAGTAATTACAAGCTGCTTCCAAAATAATTACAGATTAAGAATTGCTCGGTAGGCCTGCTTATTTAAAGACACATAATTATGAGCACTATAATGTAACGTGTGACCCAGGAATTTCACAGCTAAAATGCGTAGTGAAATGTTTCGAGGCAGTCATATTTCAAAGACGGTCCGCAAAAGATCAGAACGCTCCATAATGAGCAAAACTACAGCTGTCAGAGCAGAGGTGTGAGTGTCCTCATCATTTGGCTTTCTGAGTTCATATAGGACCAGGCGAGCTGTCCCAGAGGCTTCTGGAACATCAAAGATGTCCTGCTCTCATTTCAGCACCCGCGAGGAACGGGGGGGAAGTGGCGATGTGCTAAATGCATAAATGACTGCGAGCAAGCCACCTTTGCATACAAATGCACATTCAGAAGGTTTCCTAGAGAAATATCAGGCAGGAGGGGCATTTCTAAATAAATGACTTTTAAAAAGCGTGGGTACAATATGGAACGATCCTAATTTCGAGATGGGTGTTTAGCGGGCTAGCTCGCCTTGGAGCTCTGCCAGCGATAGCTGTGTTAGGGGCCACCTGCGCTACTCCGTTAATCCCACAGTACTTTTATTCATTCCCTCAATATTGTCCTCTTTGATCTCCCATTTACCCCCACAGATACTACATTAAAGGGTCTTTTTTGACACCAGAGGAAATTAAAGATATCATTACCTTCATCCGAGGATTCCGAGTATGCTTAAAATATCCTTTAATGTTATGTTTGGTGTATTCCATGAATGGAATAAATTAGTTACAGTCTTTAAGAATTGGCGTCAGGGATTGCTTGTTGAACTGGTATAAAGTGTAAAGGAAAAAGAATGTCTTGCTTTCTCCCCTTTTTTTTCTTTAACTGGGTCACAGTTGTGTTTAATATGGAAACACGCAGAGCCAAAATAAACTAATGTCCTAAGATTGCACATTCATATGTCATCACGTAATATGTAACCTGTAATTATGTAGCATGTAATTATGACTATTAACTGGGCTACAACTGGGCAAAGTTGTTAAACGAGCAAGACTAAAAAACACAACATTTTTGAATCTGATAGTCGGCGATGAGCATTATATTGTAAAAAGATGATTGCAGTTTTAACAGTTTCCTGTGATCCTAACGTTCTCGTATTATATACAGTGAGAAACTGTAAAACGCCTAACGGGACGTGTCATGTTATACAGTAAAATATTGTTGAATGTATGGTTTTTGGAAGCAAAAACAAAAAGTCATCTAATAAATAACAATGAAAAAATGTAAATTTACACTACCAGTCAAAAGTTTTTGAACAGTAAGATTTTTAATGGTTTTTAAAGAAGTCTTTTCTGCTCACCAAGGCTGCATTTATTTGATCCAAAGTGCAAAAACTGTGAAATTTGAAAATATTTGTACTAATTTTCTATTCAAATGTATTTTAAAATTTTATGTATTCCTGTGATTTCAAGGCTGATTTTTTTAGCATCATTACTCCAGCCACATGATCCTTCAGAAATCATTCTAATATTCTGATTTGCTGCTCAAAAAACATTTATTATTATTATTATTACATAAAAAAAAAAACCTACAAGTAGTAGAATTTTTTGATAGTAATAGGTTTTTTTGATGAATAGATCAGAATATATCTCAAATAGAAATCTTTTGAAACACTATAAATGTCTTTATCATCACTTTTGATCAAATTAAAGCATCCTTGCTAAATAAAAGTATTAATTTCTATAATTCCTTATAGAAGCAAATTAAAATGATTTCTCAAGCATCATGTGACACTCAAGACTGGAGTAATGACGCTGAAAATTTAGCTTTGATCACAGGAACAAATTACATTTTAAAATATATTCAAATAGTTATTTTAAATAGTAAAAATATTTCACAATATTACTGTTTCTGCTGTATAAATGCAGGCTTGGTGAGCAGAAGAGACTTCTTTTAAAAAAAAAAAAACTTACTGTTCAAGAACTTTTGACAGGTAGTTTTAATTACATTTATATAGTCAATTTTTGCTGAACCATTCTGATATTTATATTTTAGGCAGTAACATGACAAAATTTTGATTCATAACATTCTGTGCATTTTACATTTGCATCTTTTGCATTTTACTGTGCATTTTTTGTATTGAAATAATGGTAACACTTTACACTAAGGTGTCATTTGTCAACATTAGTTTTCATTTTACAGAGTTAAACTGTAAAATTTACAGGCTGTCCTGTAAAGTTGTTTACATCTTTACTGTATTTTTTACAGAATTATTCCGGAAACCGCAGCTGCCAGTTTTTTTTTCCCTTCTTTTTACAGTGTATTGTGTGGAGCGCATATGGCGAATGCTTCACCTTTAATAAGGCCTTTCTCCTGTAGCGTTTTCATGGAGGGCCGTCTGGAGATGAACTTCTTCAGTCTGTTCTTAACTCCATTCTTGTCGGCGCTGTCTGAGGCGCTGTAATTCAGCTTGAACACTGTGCGGGGGATCAGAGGAGACACAGGAACAATGCTGTCACTGAACACTCGCCACATTCTTTTGAGGCTGTCTTTGTGCAAGTCCTCCTCATGCAAATAAGAGTGTCTCCTTTCTCCACACTGCTCAAAAGCACATCAGAAACACTACTTCTGTTGAAATATTCTCCGGCGTACGTGAACATCTCATTTCACAGCATTTACTTATTGATTCGGGCCAATGTTAGTGTCAATATTACAACATCTTCACAAGTCCAGTGATTAGTATGTGACGAGCGAGAACTCCGAGCTACTGCCCAGTATTCGGTACAGTAGTAAATGAATTCTCTTTGATACTCATTCGGGGCAGAAAATGCTGCAATTACCAATGACAGAAGCGTTTGGAGAGTGTCAAGTAGCTTGTAATTTATAATCATGATTGACAGAGAGCAGACTGACTCCGTCTTACGCAATATCTCGACGGAATTCAGAACAGCCGTATATAATATCGGAAATTCAGCATCTGTGGTCTCTGTCTCATATGGTAAATGATGTAATGAGATGTGCTAACGTGTCTGTACTTTACAGTCGTCATGTTAATGCAGGCGCGGATGTTCTTGCTCTATCGCAGTAACCAAACTGCATGTGGTCAAGGTGCTGCTGTGCTTCCTGTTCAGAATGTGACCACAGCCTCACAGAGGAAAAAATGATCAACAATCGTAACAGTGAATTGTACAAAAACATGTCCACGTTTCATCCCAAAATCAAAAGGGAAAAAAGAGAAATTATATTTTAGCTTTTTTACGTTATAGATTATATTTATACAGTCAATTTTTGTACCATTACAATATTTATACAGTAATATGTGACCCTGGACCACAAAACCAGTTATAAGTAGCACGGGTATATTTGTAGCAATAGCCAACAACATATTGTATGGGTCAAAATGATCAAAAATCCAAAGATCATTAGGATAGACCAAAGACCAAAGACCAAAAATCATCAGGATATTAAGTAAAGATCATGTTCCATGAAGATATTTTGTAAATTTTCTACCATAAATATACAAAACTTAATTTTTGATTGGTAAAGAACTTCATTTGAACAACTTTAAAGGTGGTTTTCTCAATATTTCAATATTTTGTGGTTCAGTGTCACATATGACTCATAAAAAAAATGATTAAAATGCAAAAAATGGATTTCCACCAATCTCATTTCTGAAATGTAACATTTAAAAATAAATTAACAGAACTCCAAAAAATAAATACATTATATTTTACATATTACTGTAATGAGAATTGTTTAACAGTCATGCAAATAAAAACTAATGCAAAAAAAAAAAAAGATTAAAATGCAAAAAATGGATTTCCAACATTCTCATTTCTGAAATGTAACATTTAAAAATAAATTAACAGAACTCCAAAAAATAAATACATTATATTTTACATATTACTGTAATGAGAATTGTGTAACAGTCATGCAAATAAAAACTAATGCAAAAAAAAAAAAAAAATTAAAATGCAAAAATGATTCCAACATTCATTCTGAATGTGTTTAAATAATTACGACTCCAAAATAATACATTAAAAAAAAATTAAAGCAAAAATTGTTTCAACTCATTCTGAAATGTAATGTTTAAAAATAAATTAACAGAACTCCAAAAAATAAATACATTATATTTTAGATACTACTGTAATGAGAATTGTTTAACAGTCATGCAAATAAAAACTAATGCAAAAAAAAAAAAAGATTAAAATGCAAAAAATGGATTTCCAACATTCTCATTTCTGAAATGTAACATTTAAAAATAAATTAACAGAACTCCAAAAAATAAATACATTATATTTTACATATTACTGTAATGAGAATTGTTTAACAGTCATGCAAATAAAAACTAATGCAAAAAAAAAAAAAGATTAAAATGCAAAAAATGGATTTCCAACATTCTCATTTCTGAAATGTAACATTTAAAAATAAATTAACAGAACTCCAAAAAATAAATACATTATATTTTACATATTACTGTAATGAGAATTGTGTAACAGTCATGCAAATAAAAACTAATGCAAAAAAAAAATAAAAAATTAAAATGCAAAAAATTGATTTCCAACATTCTCATTTCTAAAAATGTAATGTTTAAAAATAAATTAACAGAACTCCAAAAAATAAATACATTATATTTTAGATACTACTGTAATGAGAATTGTTTAACAGTCATGCAAATAAAAACTAATGCAAAAAAAAAAAAAAAAATTAAAATGCAAAAAATTGATTTCCAACATTCTCATTTCTGAAATGTAATGTTTAAAAATAAATTAACAGAACTCCAAAAAATAAATACATTATATTTTATATATTACTGTAATGAGAATTGTTTAACAGTCATGCAAATAAAAACTAATGCAAAAAAAAAAAAAAGATTAAAATGCAAAAAATCAGAATGATCCTACAATAGGGTTTATTTTACATTAATAATCAAAACATAATTTCTTTCTTTTTTTCTTTAGATTTTGGGGTAAAACGTAATCTGAACAGGTTTGGTGAGATAGAGTCTGTGAACAGACCGTATCATCTGTACTGCTAAACTCATTAATGTGGATATTAAACAGTGGTGAAGCGAGGCTGCAACCCCGACACACTCACTGTTTCTGAACTCTCTATATTGGTTGCCAGTTCTCACCTCTCCCTCTCCCTCTCTCTCTTTCACACACATACACACACACACACACACGTGTTACTCACTGATGGAGCGTCTGTGTTCGGATTTGGTCTCTTTTGGTTTAGGTTTGGAGGGATCGGAGGTTGGGCTGGACAAGCATTCTGTGCTGTTGGACCTGTATCGGCCTGCTCTACCACAGCTCTGGCCTCCAGCTCCACTCGACTACACCACAACATCATATAAAAGATTCATCACTCAGATGCAGAAATAACATCCAAAAAAATTTGGTATTTGAAGTATTTATCCCAGTGTTAATGATAAGTGTATTTAACCATTTAATTACCTAGACATTTTTTAAAAAATATATAGTCTTTCATATATAGCACAAGTAAGGCCCGTATCTAAGGCCCGTAAGTAAATTTCCCAATGAGTACATGCTAATGTAAAAATGTATATAAAGCTATTTTGTCTTTTAGCAATTAACTTACCAGACTATCCACTGTTTTCTTAATGGCATCATGCCATTTACAGATGGTTGGAAAGTGATCTGCCTGCAGCAAAAACTCATGGCCATTTGGGGTGGTTATCTGTTTGTACAAGAGGGTTGAAATGAAAGTTTAAAAAGTGGCATTCAAACAAATACAGCTAGCAAACTTTGTGCGAACAGTCCCCTGCCAATAACAGACCTGTGTATTAACCTGTGTATTTTTTTTTTAACTGCCAGCATTTTTTTTTTTTTTATCAATTTCACTAAAATTTACTGGTCCCCAGAATATTTTGTTGCATGAATATCTGAACATACGATTGATCAAAATAATGAACAGAGCCTCTACTTTTAAATAAAAAAAAATATATATATGTTTTATTCAAGCTTCAAGCATTCTTTTTTTTATCAACACTTGAATGTAAGTAGGTTTCATAATCAAAAGCAACATTTTGAGCAAAAATCAAAATTTTATCAAATACTACTAATACTACTAATCTGGATCATTTTCGAGAAGATGATGAAAGGAAAGATGCAGTAGATTGTTTCCATCAGCACACCCAAAGCTTCACACTCCTTTACCACTTCCTGGATCGGTAACATTTGATAGTGTTTACTTATATGCTGATTAATGTTGATGATCGCATTATTTTTCATATGCACCTGCTAACATATGAGATCGCTCATTCCTGCGTCTTCCTCGCCTGTGTTTTTGATTGGGAGATGCTGGACTCATTCAGGAGATGCGTAATAGCGCCCCAGATTGTATAACAGTAAAAAAGTGTAGACCCAGCAAATTCTGTGTTTGGCAGGGAAGTGCTGTCTCATAAATAATGAAAAATACTGTGTTTGGCGGGAAAAGAGTTAATAAATTGTGCTACAAATCTGCCAGCAGGTGGCGGTAGATGTCTTTATGAGTCTTTATGATGTCTTTATAAGTAATTGGCTCTGTTTATGAATGGGCTTTTGAATCATTGGTTCACGCGATTCGTTCAAAAAGCGGATTTATTCAGAAACTAAACACCGCTGTGTTGCTCAGAGACGTGCAACAATTCTGCTATGGTTTCAAAGGTAAAGTATTCTCTGCAAAAACACAATATTACGTTTAAAATATAACAAAATATCAACTTCTTATTTACTGAACGGTTGTATAAAATCACATTTAAGCTTGTGATAGATCGGGACAAAATCAGCACTTGTGTCATATTGCTCTTGCTGCCTGTGTAATATTGTGTGATATGTGATATATATATCAAAAACATATACAGGGGCATTTTTTTGCATCAATATCTTGAATCTTGAATTTTAGGGCATAACTGCATTTATGGAGTTGTTGCCCTGCGTCAACAGTCAACTGTAGGAAATATAAAATGATGTACAGGTCCGTGTTAAAATATATTAATCGTGTTATTTTTTCATAACTAATGAATTAATTTAATGCATTAAACTGACAGCTCTAGTTTTTTTTTTTTTTTTTAGAATTATTAATGAAGGATAATGTGACATTGAATATTGGAGTAATGGCCGCTGAAAATTCAGCTTTTTTCAACATTTTAAGATTTTAAAATTTTACAAATATTTCAAAAATATTACTGTTTTACTGTAGTTTTATCAAATAAATGCAGCCTTAGTGAGTATAAGAGACTTCTTTCAGAAACATTTGAAAAATCTTACCAATCCCAAACCTTTGAAGGGTACTGTATGATGGGGACAAATCTCCCATTTTTTTGCTTCATACAAAAAAAAAATCTAAAAATGCCGTTGCAAAGTCAATAATAATGTTATTTGAAGATGGTAGATCTCAGGGATACAATTACACAAACAATCAAAAATACAAAAAAATTGAGAATGAGAAATTTCAGATCCACTACGCCTTTTACAAGCTATTAGTTTGATACCTGACTAAACGTTAGACTTATTTCTCAAGACTGGCATAACATCACATGGCGCAGTCGCATAAAATAAGTGGCCTTCCCGGAGCAATGCAAGCTAACACCAACGCTAAGGTCAGAATTGTCAAATTCCGTTGCGCAGAACAGATCCTTGTTATTTTAAAGAGAGGTGACACTGCATATTTCTAAAACCTAAAATCATTTTAGAGTGGTCAGTCTCTAAAAATACCAGGCCGAATCAGGGAATACATTTCTCCTTCCCCCTAAACAGTCACTCCACATAGATGTCCAAAGTTTTTGCCCGTTTAAAACAGACTTTTCTGACTTTGAGAGAGGGTGGCAGGGGGAATCAAGCAGTCTCTTTGGGGATGGAGTGAATATAGAGGGAATGGTTAGGGGCACAATTCTTGTCAGAGTGCGTTTGCGATCCCTCTATTCTTCAGAGTGGAACATCCGAGAGAGCATGTTTGTTCTGAAGCTCCTTCTTTCCTGGAGGGTGCCTGCGGACATGACAGTAATAGTTTGTAGTGGCGTGGACTTGTTGGAGTCCTCGCTTGCGGTTTGAACGGGTGAAACAGATCCACTTTAATGAAGGATATTTGTGCTGCAGGTCATCAGAAACTTTCAAATGGCAGTTTCAGATCTCTTTCTGGTTTGGCTGTCGCACAATGCGTGACGCTCGTGCGATATCGCTCCCCTTTTATGCAGAGTCGACAGATATTTTATGCATGTGACAACATTCTTTTTTCTCATACTTCTCGGACATCGAACATCAAATGAACCGTATGACGTAGTGCCGTTCGACTTTGATTCGGACGAAAGAACTGTGATAATGTTTCACAACCCAGCACGCAATGTATCAAATAATTCAAATAGCATTTCAAAGCCAAACCAGCCTTAATAAATTCAACACCAAAGCTCGATTAAGTTAAACTGAAACACATTTTATGTCTTTCAAAATAGCTCATCCTGTAAATCAAGTTGTTTCAAAACCAAACGTCGCATTGGTCTTTGATTTCGTGAAGATTATCTAAAAGCGCTGGCTGGTGAGTCATGAGTTTTGTCCCCTCTGTTTCTGAAAAAAAGATAATCATCTTTCCAACTACCCAGTGCTATATTTACCAATACCTCCCCAGAATCAGGCTCTCATAATTCATGCTATGCTTCGTCTCTGCATGTGGTGATGTCCATAGAACAGAAGAGTCCAAGATGCAATGCCAATATTAGCAGTATGCACATATATTTCTATGGACAGCTTACACAACAAACCTTGCACAATTTTTACTGCTGCTGTACTGGGATTAATGATTTTCATCTAGAAGCATATTGTTTCTTTTTCTGACATCTCCTAACTCTCACTTATAAATAGCTACACATATGTTCTTCTTTTGTGACATCATAAACTTTTTTTGCTTTAAATATAAGTTAAAGTGACTTTACAATGTAATATTTCTCCAACATACTATTACTGTCCTGTATTTAACATCGGTGATTTTATTTTTAACCCTCAGTTAAAATAGCCCTAGTTAGCCTGTTACACAATCTCTCATAAATGTTGTTAAAAAAAGAGAAAACATAAAACATAAACACATATTTTTAAAAAAATGTTTTGAAAGAATATTTTGGTCAGGAAAATGGCAAAGTGGCAAAGGAGCTGATTGGAAAACTGGGACTGGAAGAAAGTTTTGTGTTGCACGAGTGGAAATAAGAAAGAGTATAACATAAAAGCACTACGCTTTTAATCACACTGTTTAATGAGGAGGAATTTGAATATCTGGGCTCTCACTTTGACTCTTCATTAATGTTTAATTATGCAGAGCGGTACAAAGACCAGAATGCCATTTGTGACTTAACATTTGTGTTTTGCTGTTAAATTAAACATTAATTTGAAAGCTACATAAAGACACAACTCAACTTTGAAGCGCTTTAGATAGGAGGGTTAATTATCTCCAATTTTCCACAACTCCTGAGATGGGTCTGGGTAAGAGAGCTATCGGCTTCCCAGAGAAAACAAAAGCAAAATCAGAGGAAATGGAGGAAGATGCACTGCTTTCCCCTGATGCTTTCTCGTGCACGATGTTTAATTCAATGCTTTAGACTGCAAAGGCCAGATTAAAAAATATTAATAATAACAATGACAGAAACAAAATCTTTGTAAAACGTTTCACGAGCGGGAAATACGGTTTCTGCAACCTACATTCGCCAGATTTAAATGAGCAAGCTATTCTCGTAAACGATTGAACCATCAGATTTGATTAAAAATTGTAAGCTGTAACATGCAAATACAAAAAGTTGGACAAATTAACAACTGAACTAAAAGTCAAAGCTAGAAATAGCATAATAACGATACATAATATAGAAGCAACCAGAGCTAGCTCTCACGCTGGGAAGATATTAGACTTTTAAGTCAAAAGTACTGTGTTTTCTCTAGGTTTTGTAGGTTGGGTTGGATGAGTGTTTCTTAAATTGAAAAAACAAAAAGTGAATTCTTTATTTGTTCTGGGCAAGAACTATTTGTCCTGAGACGTTGTAAATCGTATGCTCCTGCTACGAGAGAGTCTTTTTGCTGCTCTAATCTTCTTTGTAATCTGCTGTCTGAATCTCAAATCCTTCCGTTCGCCCCATGATTATTACTGAATATAAAGTATATTGTTTTGTTATGAATACTGAAATTAATGCACAATACAATGTAAGCAGCTTTTAGGGCAAGCAAATACCTTTCCCTCAACTCTCTTGCAAAGTGGACTTAAGAAAAAAAATTGCATGATCGCAAGCTTAGAGGTACACTAATATATTTCATGTCTAAGTGCTTGAAACTACACGTCTATATTGTACTGGACTCTGAAAATACCAGGAGTTGTTTTTTATTGAAATAGATTTAAACTTAAAGGTGATATTAAGAGTATCTTGGAAACTTTCATAATTTATTTTCACTACATTTGAAATGCCTTTTATGTATTTTGTCTATTATTTTACCCTTGTCTCAGATTAAGAAAAAAAAAAAAAAAATTACAATAGATTAAAATCTATGATAACGTCAAGTAAACTTCTTGAACTGACTTCAAAATCAATTAGTACTAAATTTATTCTGTCATTTCCAGTGCAGCTGTATTTTTGTCAAAATTATGCAAACACATAAATGCTAGCTCTGCAATTACTCTTAGTAAGGACCCATTTTATTCATAAAAAAAAAAAAGGGGATCCACAATATATCAGCCATTTCATTACTGCTATTTGAAACTGTGGTATTAATTTAAGATGTTACTTTTACAAAATTATTAATAATTTTTATTTTGGTCTTTGATTATTTTCATCAACAATATGGTTTAATTAAAAACATTTCATATTGTCCATGCGGAGGCTATTCTGTTTTATCCATGGGACACGCATTTTGTTTCTTTACTTCTTAGTAATGTTGTCAAATGACTTTATTTATTATTTAGGCATTATTTGGTTTATTTTTAAGGCTTTTTTGATAAAGAAAGTTGGTAATAGAAGTATAAAAGTAGTTTTAAAACTTACACTGGTTCAAAACAAAATAATACAAAAAAGCTGTATTTTTGTCAAAATTATGCAAAAACAGCTTAAATATTAGTTAACTATCTATTTATGTTACATTAAATGCTAGCTCTGCAATTACTCTTAGTAAGGACCCGTTTTATTTATTAAAAAAAAAGGATACACGACATCTCGGCCATTTCATTACTGCTATTTGAAACAGTGGTATTAATTTAGGATGTTTCTTTTTCAAAATTATTAATTATTTTTATTTCGATCTTTGATCTTTGACTATTTTCATCAACAATATGGTTTAATAAAAAACATTTGATATTGTCCGTGCGGAGGCTATTCTGTTTTATTTTGTTTCTTTACATCTAAGTAATGTTGTCAAATGACTTGTTTGCATTATTTAGGCATTATTTTATTCATTTGTAAGGCTTTTTTGATTAAGAAAGTTGGTAATAGAAGTATAAAATACACTGGTTCGAAACAAAATAATACAAAAAAAGAGATTTAGATTTATCGGTCAACATATCGGTTATCAGCTTTTCAATTATTTTTAATTTTGAATTATCGGTTATTGTTATCGGACAGAATTTTCATTTCAGTGCATCCTTAAAAAATGAATTTTCATCACAGAAAGCTAATAAACACTAAACCTCATTTGAGATGTGGTGGAAATGTTTTGAAAAAAAAAAAAACATAAACAGTGAGTGAAAAAAGTTTTAAACAAATAGATGTGACTTGAAAATGAATTAAAAAACTCATATCTCTTTACATTTCAGTCATCTGGAAACAAAGAAACAATGTTAACTTTAAAGGAATATTTTATCCAAGAATTCCTTTATTTTCATCATTTATTCACCCTCATGTCGTTCCAAAACTGTTTAAGTTTCTTACTTATGTTGAAAACAAAAGAAGACATTTTAAAGAATTTTTAAGGATTTTGAAGAACCGAACAGATGTTAGTCCCCATTGACTTCCATAGTAGGGAAAGAAATACTATAGAAGTCAATAGGGACCATCTACTATTATGAACAGCTTTCTTCAATATATCTTCTTTTATGTTCAACATACCAAAAAAAAAAAAACCTCATACATGTTGGAACGACATGAGAGTGAGTAAATGATGAGAAAATGTTCATTTTTGGGTGAACTATCCCTTTAAGTGCTTTTTAACAACAGAAACGTCCAAGTGCATTGTTTTAACATTGCTCACAAGCTGTTAAATACGCTACGCCTTTGGCCTGCAATGTCATTTGGATCGAATATATTTTGATAGAAATGACAACAAAGTCCGGCGTTGAGTGTCCCACTGCTGTGACAGTCAGGTTAAGGCTGTTTACATGCACCACGATGAGTGACAATCTAAAAAACATCCTGTAATTAGACAATACATCACTTCATTAGCTCAATTCTGTAAAATGTCTTTTCAAGAGCACGATACTTAGTGGTCCTTCTAGGCAAGCCAATCGAAGCGTCAGATCTGTCCTGCTCACTGTAGACCTGTCAGTCTGTCATAATCTGCAGTAAACATGCCCGAAAGGTGCCGCTTACATGAGACACGAGATCTGACAGTGTCTGGCCAAAGATCTTCACTTTCACGGACAGTTCAGAAGATGGCGTATGGACACGAACCACATGTTATTTATCACGGTGCCTATAAACATTGCAATAGCCTCCAATGGCCTCATTCCAAACAGTGCAAATTGCTTTATAATTGCTGCGTATTCTCTGCCCACTTTTTGAGGAAGGATTTATTTGTTCATTTATTTTTTGCTCTGTTTGACTGACCTCAGTCAAGAATTTGCACTTTAACTCATGTTCAAAATTACACTGCATGCTTTAAAACCAAAATATTATCCACTTATAGTTTGTTTATGATACACACAAAGCGGAAAATGTAAAACTACAGGTGAAAGGACAGCGCGACGGTTTGAGTTTTAGCTCTGCTGTCTCTCCAGCTTGACACCACATGCCGGCATATGATATTTCAATCAGCCTCAGATGTTTCCTCTTGATTCTCAAACACTCATGCCAGGCACCTATTGTTAATAATACGAGACAGTTGTAAGGTCTTAGTGCAGTCGCTTTTGTGTAACAGGATTGCTGGATTTGATAGTCTTTTTCACGCAGGTGACGCAAACACGGCTACGATGAGACTTGGATTTCCATTGTCTGACTTTTTTGTTTCCTGCTATATTGAAAACTGATATGCTGTGCGGGAAAGTTCTTTGGTTTTCAGGATGAATGTTTCGGAAGATAGCACTTTTCCGTCGGTTGTTTAGTACAACGAAAATAATGTGTATTTACTCTTGTTTCTCACAGGTAAGATGTAATGCATTAATTTACCTCAAAATTTAAATTCTGTCATCATTTACTCTCTTCCTTATGTAGTTCAAAACCTGTATGACTGTCTTTCAGCTGCAGAAAACAAAAGAAGATATTTTAAACAATGTTTTAACTGTTTTTGTCCATATAATGAGTCAATGGGGTCTGGAGTTGAACCACACAGACTTTACTTGTATGGAAACAACACTGAACCATGTTAAATTTAGATATGGACAAAAAAAATAAAACAATTATTTTCCTTTTCCTTTGTTTTCCACAGCGGAAAGAAAGTCATACAGGTTTGGAACCAGTGTTGTTATTGTTAAAAAAAATGTTTTCAGTAATTTAAATAAAGCATCATATAAAAATGAAAAATGTATGCTCTTAGCTAAATAGAAATATATAAAAATAACAAAGGAACATAACAAAATTACTAAAACATAAACTAAGTCCTGTAAATACACAAATAAAAGTTCATTCAAAACATTTAAAATATACTTAACAGTATAAAAATAATATTAAAATTACACTTTTGGAAATGGAGGTAAGTAAATGATGGCAGAATTCACATTTTTGGGTGAACTATGCCTTTAGGACTATACAAAGGGTTAAATTAGAAATGCAGGATCATGATTTTAGTTCTTTGTTAAGTTTGATGTAATTCACAGAAATGCGTATTAGTCCATACATGCCAGAATCGGTTGTTTCAGGGGTCTTTCTTTTAAAGAAACATGGTGTTCTCAGCAGCTCTAGAGTTTCATTTGTGCGTAGGAAAACAGATTTAGTTTTGTGGGAGCTTTGAAAGTGATAAATGCATATGGCTCCCTGGGTTCATAACCTTTTTAAATGAACCATAAAGGCTGTGTGAGTCAAACCACTGAACAACAGCGTGATGAGAATTTCTAGTGAAAGAAATACTCAGTTCAAGAACAGAATAAGTGCATCTTGATTTTTACTCACTACTTGACATAAATCTTATGTGATTTGCCAGAGATGACAATTGAATGAAAGATTTCTGATATATTACCATTCAAAATTTTGGGGTCAGTAGGATTTTTTTTTTTTTTTTCAGCACAGACACATTACATTAATCAAAAGTGACAGTAAAGACATTTATGATGCATCAAACGTTAGCAAGTTTCAAAATGCAAACTATAAATTTATTAGGGAATCCTGAGGAAAAAAATGGATCATTGTTTTCAATAATAACGATACTGAGAAATGTTTCTGGAGCAGCAAATCAGCATATTAGAATGATTTCCGAAGGATAATGTACTGAAGACTAGAGTAATGATGCCGAAAATTCAGCTTTTCCATTACAGGAATAAATTGCATTTAATTAATATTTAATTAATAATTTAAATTGCAATAACATTTCACAACATTACTGTTTTATTGTATTTGTGATCAAATAAATGAAGCCTTAGTGAGCATTAGAAACCTACTTCAAAAACAAAATCCCAAACTTTTAAACAGCAGTGCATGTCTTAGGCAAAAGTTATATTCTGTGCACAATTTCCGAATTTACGTCATTCTAAATATGTTAATTTGCGAAAATGCTACATACAGCACCTCTGACGTTGTGATTGCGATTCCAAACTGCTAAGTTTCAACTGATAAATGCTGTAATCCTGGTATTAGCAGAGATATAAGGATCTGCACCAGCATTTAAGGTTAATATGAGCAGTGACAGAAGCACAAAGAGGAATGAAAGTCAACTCCAGATGCTTCAGACACTGATCAAAACCTCCAATGAAAGAACGTGAACTTCCTTAATCACAACTATCCCTCATCTGACATAAGTGTTTTGTCTTGCCCTAAGCCGAGCAGATCTTCGAGACCCCGGCTGAATGCTTCACAGATTGCAAATCTAACTCTCCACGCCGCTGAATTAACGAGCCTCCACACTAATTTCTAATCCCGGTTGAGGTTGATTGACAGCGGTGGCAGACTACGAAATGGCTTGGTACCGTCATTACAAGCACTTTTTCTGTGTGAGAGTTTGGGATTATTTAAGATTACTGTTTAATGCCTTTTTAATCTCTCCTGCAGAAAAAAAAAAAGATTTCTGGGCAAAATACTGGACAGCAAGTAGTGGCAGCGATAAGATATTATAAGTGCGCGATGAGATCGGAAATCTGCTTTTTATCCTCGCTTTGCCTCATTATGTGAGTTAACTCTGCTATCAGTTTATTGATAAGCATTTGGTACACTCAAAACACCAGCCCAAAGATTATCTCGCTTTACATAAATCCTAATGAAAAGTCTTCATGATAACAATTACTGTACAGCAATGTCAGAAAATGCTTTAAGGAACTTTGAATCCTGAAAGATCTATTCAGTCCTTGTGTGCAGATAAAAGATGGCATACACTACCAGTCAAAAGTTTTTGAACAGTACGATTTTAATGTCTTTTAAAGAAGCTTACTAAACCTGCATTTATTTGATCCAAGGTACAGCAAAACAGTAACATTTTGAAATATTTTTACTATTTAAAATAACTGCTTTGTTTTAAAATATAATTTATTCCTGTGGTTTCAAAGCTGAATTTTTAGCATCATTACTCCAGTCACATGATCCTTCAGAAATCATTCCAATGTTCTGATAAATCAGAACATTTATCAGCATTTATCTGAAATAGAAATATTTTGTAACATTATAAATGTCTTTGACATCACTTTTGATCAATTTAAAGCATCCTTGCTAAATAAAAGTATTAATTTCTAAAATGTTACTGACTCCAAGCTTTTGAATGGTATAGTGTATAATGTTACAAAAGCTTTTTATTTCAGATAAATGCTGATCAAAGGATGCTGAAAAAAATGTTCAATTGTTTTAAATATTATTAATAATAATAATAAATGTTTTTAAACAGCAAATCAACATATTAAAATGATTTCTGAAGGATCAAGTGAAACTGAAAACTGGACTGATGATGCTGAAAATTTAGCTTTGAATACAGGTATAAATTACAATTTAAAATATATTCAAATAGAAAACTGTTGTTTTAAATAGTAAAATTATTTCACAATATTACTGCTTTTGCTGTATTTTGGATCAAATAAATGCAGGCTTGGTGAGCAGAAGACACTTCTTTAAAAAACATTAAAAATCTTACTGTTCAAAAACCTTTGACTGGTAGTGTATATTTTCTCTTAAAGGTTTTTACGAGGTTTTTCATTCCTTGAGACTTCATAAATGTATTGATCAAATTGGTTAAGATGTGATCTTACAAAATTTGAGATTATTAGTAGGGATGCTCCGATCCACCTTTTTCGCCTCCGATACCTAGTATTTGGTATTGGCCGATAACGATATCGATCCTATAAATATATATATATATATATATATATATATATATATTTTAAATTTAAATAAATGTAGAATTTATATATCTCTGTGTGTGGAACTTTGTTTCACAATCTACAAAATACAGACTACTTCATGATAAAGAAAAATAAAATAATAAATATGAAAAAAACATGTACATTCATAATCTATGACAAAAATATATCATAAACTAGGTTAGTGGATAATTGAGCAGCCAAAGTTATTTTAGAAAAATCAGTGCTCATTCATTTTAGAAATCCAAACATTTAGTGAAAAAAACGTTATTTTTGGGGGGGAACAAATAAATTGTTGCACTACATCTGGTAAAATGTTACACATTGCTGTTTGTATCATAAAACCAAATCATGAAAAACAATGTATTTATATATAAGTACATACTATAAAATTAAAATACATTTCTTTTAAATGTATAGCATATATTTAGGTCGCGTTAACCTAGAATTGTCCATCATTGACAGATTTTTTGAATCAGTGACGTAAAATCTGAAGGCCGTCTGTCATTTTGACAGAATGCACTAAGGCGGATTTCTTATAACTTTAATTCCCACCCCTGTCCAGTTGGTGGCGAGCGCGCTCCAGTGTGGCAGCAGAGCAAGGAATCCAGAACAAAAACGAAACTGTCAGGAATCATTTGCTAAGCGTTTGATTACGGACAGGTGAGTATCCAGTTTAAGCTACAGCGATCTATCACGCCACATTAAAGAGCGCCAAAACGGTACTTATTGCTTGAATTTCCTAATGAAATAGACATAATTTGAAATCTGAGACTTTTTCATTTTGAAAGTAACAAAGCACACAGCTTAGCCTGTTGGATATGGCGCACTATGTACTGTTCGTTCATAAACTGAAAACTATAGGTAGACCAAAAGATCGACTGGGATTTAAGAATAGATATTTGTTCATAAAAATGAGAATCTATTGCCTGTAGGTTCATGATTAAAAATGAAAATGTCATTTTTAGAGATAAAGCAGGAACCCCGAGCTGTTAAAAGAGGTGAGACAGTGTGACTCAAAATTAAGACCGATGACAATCGACATTATATCCTGAAATTCCAGTGCAATCATTAGTGTTCACATAGTTCTAATAGCTGATAAACAGATGAAAGGATGAACTTTGGCTCATCGCGTCCCACTGTCCTACCTGAATCACGTTCTTTCGGCTGGATTTTTCTGTTGTCCACTCGATTACAGCCCCACACAGATCCACACCATCTGGTTTACCACCTGGTTTCTGTGGAGAAAGTACAATTATTTAAACACGTCTGCCAGGATACTAAATAGAAACACCACGTTTCTTGTGTCTTACGTGACTTTGAGAAATAATAAACAATTGATGACCACAATGTTTTGATACAAAACAGATCGCCTAATATTATATAATAATAGATCACATTCGTCAGGAGGTTTTCACGTTTAGATTAAAAATGCTTTGCGTGTGAGCGGCAGAAATAAAAAATAAAAAAGAGCTCCACGTCTACAGTTTTAATGAGGTGGCAACAATACTTAACTTCATCCTGATAACCTCTATGTGTATTGCCCACAGAAATGGCAGGGAGCTCGAGGGCTTTATGGCCACTTGACCATGAGTGATGTTGAAACTAATATGAGTTGACCCCATCGATGGCCTCGACATACCATTTACAAGCACGGCAAGCCTGTGAAGGTAGCAAAGCTCTTCTCATCCGAACCTCATGTCTCTATCACGGCCACATGCTGCTCAAATCAGCAGAATAATAATATGGCTGAGAGTCCCGTGCTTGACGGGTAAATATTTCTTTTTTCAGCAGTGTTTTAAATAGTCGGGATCAAAGGCGAAGTTAAGAAGTGAGACAAATATGGAAATCATTACGCTTCCCCACCCAGTCGCTAACAGTTATGCTGCTTAATGCACATATGTAGCTATTCATTAAACTCCGCTGTTTATTTTATGCTTCAGTTTCATGATTTGACACTTTTTTGATTTATTTTATTATAAAGGTAGGATTTATCTGTTTGACAGATGTTTAACCTAAATACAGGTGGAGTTGCTCTGTGTGAATATGTGCTGTGGTCTTACCAAATTTGCAACGGCTTCTTGTTTGCTCTCTTTATAGAACAATAGTTGATTGGAGCAAAGAACAACCCAGGTTGAAGTCCAGTTTTTCCTGTGAAAATCATTTTTTAAAACTCACAAACAGACAGATAAATACTGATAGATAGATAGATTGATTGATAGATAAACAAACCGTAATTTCTTTCCTCCTTCAGCAATTTTGGCTTTGTTCAAATATTCTCCTTTTAAAATAGTCTGTAACAGATTGAAACATACAGAACACAAACACAATATTCAGTCTTCCAGAATTTAAAAACTACAATGGTTAAAAAAAGGTTTGAACACTGTCTGGTTGGCCGCAGCATTTTCATTTATTTTACTGGTAATTTACTGGTTAAAAAAAGAGATAGGAGTTTTGAAACCAGTCTTCCCATTTATTGTGTAATGAAATACTAAACTCTGTTTACATGGCTCAGATTTCCGTTCTTCAAAATAATCGTTATATTATGAACTTTTGTTAGCATAAATCAGTCACTGCAGGCTTTTCTGGCTCTCACTTTTAAAAACTCAATTTTATGTGATTGTGGTGATGGAGGAGGGACGACAGATCATACCTGCGGCCCAACAGAACCATCAACGTTATGCTGAGACTGGTTCCTCCGGTGACGGTTGATCTAAACAAAGAGCATGTGTTGCTAAGTAAATATCTCTTACCCAAATAAAATCCTGTTGCCTCACTAAAATTATTGAGCAATTTTTTTTTGTTTGTAATATAAATGCCATAATATATAATATTTTATTTATTTATTATACGTTTTTTAGAGAAATGTGCACGCAGCATTCACTCTACAGATCAAATCCTGTCGGGTTATTTGATTTTTCCTACACTTAATGGTTTGCTTTCTACAGTCACTGCACAAAATTTTCTTTACATGCATGTTTACAAGAGTTACATATTTGTAAGCAATCTAATAGTTAATTTAATTGTATGCATGTTTAATATTCCTTAATAATTCTGAATCAAATTACAATTTAGTGTAAGCTTTTTTTTAAATTCCTAGGTAAATATACAGACCATGACACAAAATTATTACAAGAGTAACAAGCGAAACAGATGCAGGTTATGTTTTGTGTTGTCGTTTTTTTGCTTGGTGAAAATGGCTACATTTTCACTGTGGTAAACGTAGCCGGCCCTGTGCTGCAGTGCTGGCCTGCCCTCTGCTGTTCTGTGTCTGTGTTTCTAAAAACAGCCGTTGCAACAGGAAGCTGCAAATAATGCAGTTACCCACATTCATGCAGCATGAATTTTCAGAATGCACATATAGGGGTATAAAATCATTTAATTGGTCCTGGAGCGTGTGAATTGTGCTGATGCTCACAGGTTTCTGTAGTGTGTCAGGCTCTGTTAGGACCATAGACTTTGTCTGGCTGAGTCGCTCCCCAGTGCTGCTTTGAGAGCTCTTGATCCTCATCTGAACAGCTCCAGGAAGCACCATTGCTGGCTGCTTCTGCATCGCTGTGACACTGAGAAAACAGCAATAACATAAAATCTGTCATTTGTCATTTTTTATTGGCTCAAAATATGAACAATGTATGAATCACACAGACACACACACACACACAAAATAAGAATCAAAGCATTGCTTTAGCCAACAGAAATTTCAATTAACAAACTATAAAATTGCACTTAACAAATAAAAACACGTGACAACTTGCTCCGACCTGACATTTATGAAAAATATCCCTGTTTTGAGAACACACTTCGTCCTTTTGTTAGAAAAATGCCTTAATTTTACTTTTGACTCCTTTCTGAATGCATTCCAGGATGATTTTATGCTCACTTGTTTACACAGCAGCTTATTTTAACTTTGAGAACAGAATTCGCAGAAAAAAAGACCCTAATTTAAGATCATTTTGAGCTAGAAGTTTTAAACCAACCGTCAAAACCAGAGCTTAAGAAAACACACATTTGTGTAACTGAAACTTTGTCTGAAAACCTTATAGTTACTGAGATATACCCGTACAGAAATTTAATATATGACATATATCGCTGTATATATGGAGAGTTCAGATGCAAAACCAGCTAAAAGCCATCTCGGTCAAAAATAAGATAATGATACTGAGTGAATGCTCTTGACACATATTATACGTCCATCAAATACTTTTTCTTCAAACTCGCAAAAATAGCAGCCTCAGCCCAATCAGAAGTACCGGTACTTACATCGAAACCTATACATCTGACCCTGATAAAAATGCATTTTTTAATGAAAGACGTCAGATGGATTTAGCTGGTTTTGCATCTGAACTCTTCATATTTTAACTATAAGCTGAAATGCAATTTTCACTTGAATACAGTACATTCCTTGGGTAGATGAATGTGTGTGTGTGTGTGTGTGTGTGTGTGTATATCTATCTATCTATCTATCTATCTATCTATATATATATATATATATATATATATATATAAAATTGTGTTTTAATATGGTATTATATGTGGCAATCATTTATTTCAACAATATATAATTTTATTTATATATGCAACTTTATTAAGCAACTTTATTATATGCAACTTTATAAGCGAATATACAAAACCTTTTACAACTTTTTAAGATAAAGGTCTAGCATTTATATCTACTTATGTATACTTATGTACTCAATTAATAATAATACTTAATACTTATATATGTACTAATTAATACTTATATAGAACACATTAATGGGTTTTAGGTTGATATACATATAACATAAGGGCTATGTATTTATATATATATATATATATATTTATATATATTTATATATAAATATATAAAATTGTTCTAATTTCTTTTGGGTTTCAGATATTTTTACTTCATATGACAATATTTTTAATTTATGGAAAATTTTGTATAAATTACATTTGGAAATGGGTAGGGCTGATATCAACTTCCCTGTGTGACAACTAGCCCCGGTCTTACCTAGCATTAGTTGGTTTTGTAGTAACGTAGTAAAGTTCGTTTAAAGGTATACTGTTCACAAAACTCTGTTACTGGAGGCATCAAGCTAGAATTTGGGCAATTCCATTGCATTTCAGTACTAGTGTTTTCAAAACATGGACTGAATTCACTTTCTGAATTATTTTCATTTTGTAAGCAACAATAACAATTGAAAGCTTCAGCTTTTATGAAATGTTTACATATGTTGATATATAGACTACATTTGGTCCTTTTCTTTGACGTATTTCAATAATGTGTCATTATTTATTTTGCTGTCTGTAAGCAGCTTTTAATGTGAAATGTTTCTTGTGAATGTTTCAACATCAGTGTTATTGCACCATTGAGCAGAGACTGGAGGAACTCATCTGTCTTTTTTTTTTTTTTTTTTTTTTTCCCAGCATCTGAGCTACCACATTTTAGGATAGATGCATATATAGATATATATATATATATATATATATATATATATATATATATATATATATATATATATATATAAACAACCAACTTTTGCAAAACTTGACAGTAAACTTCACACTTACAGCCATGGCTGTCATTGTTCTAGCAGGTTTCAGACAGTGACAATTCTGTCAACCGCTAAACAACTTTCTTTTTTCCTTTTTTTTTTTTTTTTTTTTTTTTTGAGGTCACTTTATTCAAAACGAACTATATATAAGTGTCCATTTACAATATAATGCAAAAATTACACATTGTATTACATTAATCATATTCTAATAACTAATTATTGACTAATCATACTTATTTTTCCCAGTTATATGGTTATTTTTATTTGATTATTATAATTTGTCAATCTAAGGCAATACAAAAACTATGTTTATGTTTATTTAAAATATTTCTGTAGTTGGTAAACCGTGAAATCTGCTGCTGCTATGATAGCGCATGCTAGCATGACAGGAAATAAATAAATCTTCAAAAAAAAGCACAACGGAAACAGTGGCACTTTCAGCCGTGCATGACAAGTTTTTTTCACAATGGTTTTCAGAGTGGGCAACAGTTTGCAGACTCCTCTATATAATAAAATTGAATTTCATATTTTAAACATCCAATTTATCAGTTCTGACATTTTGCCAGGGAAGTTCAGGGAAAAGATTTAGTTCACATACAATCAAGGCTTTTCATCCGAAGCAAAACATCTTGAACTTCATTTAAATGCATGTCCATAAACATATGCATGTAAAATAACACATATCAGTCCCTCTACATATCTAATTTTCTTTAAGCAGCACTTAGCTGATATGCAGAAACAGAGATAAGAAATACAGATCTAACTTAGAGAAGTGCAGGCAAAATGTAAGCAACCATCAGTAAGCCTTCAAGCAGCTGCCACCCAGAAAACATTTCTTTAGTCGCATCATTTCTCTACATTTCATATATTCTGTCATTACCCACTGCTACTGCTGAAAAATAAATAAAGTGGACACCCGTACCTGGTTCTCGGCCGTATTCCAAAAAAACTGCTCAAAACCTGTTTCAGCAGAGACAGAGAGGGAAAGTGTCGTTTGGAGGAAGTGTACAAGTCAGTCACATGGGACACTCAAACCCTACGTCTCTCAAGATGTGCAAGCATTAGTGCATACATGGGGCTTCTGCTATTACACACTCTTCACTTCCTGAGGCCTGTCACAACAGTTTCAGTCAAGATGGCCGCTGTGAGCTCACAAGAACAGATGAAAGCAGATCAGCACCATTTCAGCCTGAGACGTTTCCATAGAGATTGATACGATGATGAGACTCACTTTTATTTTGGTTAAATTAGGCCTGGTTTTGGGGCCAAATAACTTGCTTTTCATTTCTACATAAATGTAGTGATTTCTATATGATTGCAATAATGCATATAATATTGTAAGGTGTTTTTTGTATTGTATTACTGTGATGACTGCCCACATTATATTGTTATTATCCATAAAAACTACAGTGATTATGTTTCTTTTGTTCTTTCTTTCTTTATTATATTATTTTCTTTTTTTTATTAAGTCTAACCAGATCACTTGCAATAATTTTTCATTTCTCAGTTTCAGCTGTCTGAGGGTGTATGTTTAAATATATATTTGGTGTACCATAACCCTGGTCGGCCCTGTTCATTCAGGAAATGCTATAATAGCATGTGGTTTTAAGCTCCTCTACCTACTTACCCACTTAGCCTTTTGCACTAAACTAAACTAAACTAAACTAAACTAAGGGACCCAAATTATATCTAATAATAATAATAATTATAATAATTATAATAATAATAATAATAATAATAATAATAATAAGCACCTAAATAAACCTTTAATAGCAATAAATAATAATTGAATTGTCTATTTAATAATATAACATTTTGTGTATTTTAACAGAAAAATGGTTCTGTTATACAGTAATTATTTAATAACTTATAAGTCGAATGAGTTTAATAATGATAAATAATAATACAATCAAACTACAATAACGACCCGTGGAGTTTAAATGTCATAGTGAATGCAGAGCACAGTTAGGCCACTAGATGGAGACCTTAATTCTATAGATAAAACGAAACATTTTATAAAAACAATATATAATTATAATATAACATAATTTGACGTTTTTAACACTAATTCAAGATTTATTTTTATTTCTGGACACATAACATAAACAATAAATGAATAAAAACAAGACAGGGCCGCATCAGTATGCAGTACTTGTATTCAGCCACTAGATGGAGACACAAAATGAAAATCTCAGGCGTGCCACTATTTACACCATCGTATATACTTTCATTAGTTTGTGTGTGGATATCCTCTCTCATTAAGGGGAGACACTGCAGGTAAAAAAGCTGTTTTTTCATGCACATGTTAAGTTTGAGATTTTGGGGTTTTTGGTTTTCAGTTAAATAAAGTGTTTTTTTAAAGGCCGTTTTCTCAAAATGAGTTATTTTCTCCTATACTAAGCCATGAATCTCCACTTCAGTAGCACTTACACACACCAGACTTTACATTTTTATTCCTGTCTATATCCTGAAGGTTTTTACAGAGGGATTTGTTCATATATAATTTGGTTGATTTTATACACATTTTATTCGGCCAAAAATTGTGTAAAATATATTGTTTTCTGTTTGTTCTAGGTTTTGTGACAAAATGAGATACCCAAAATCCCCATTTGACATTAATATGTCAAAAGAATTAAACAAGAATTCTGAAACTGACTTCATCCAGTGTTTAGATTTTTGTACTAGAAATTTATGCAAAATAGTGCATATTTCATTAATGCATCATTTGCATATTTAACAACCTAACATTTTAGAAAACATGTAATACAAAAAATGTTTGCAATTATCAATGTAATCAATCAACTGTGTAAGTAAGGTGATAACTATTATTTTTTTCCCTATTCAACTGCAGTGTCTCACCTTAATATAATTAAGACAATTATATATATATATATATATATATATATATATATTATATATATAATTTTGACAGATTTATAAAGCAATCCACAATAAGCTGAGCCATATACTATTAAAATCACACTGAAAATATCAGATCAGAGAATTACTCTTAATACTTTTCTGAGTTTTGAAAAGTTACACGATAGCTTGTTATATAATACCTATTCAATCTTAAAGTATCAAGGAAAATGTGACTCCTCATGATACGATTTCAGGGTGAAATATGATCCAGAAAGGCTTTGTGAGATTCGCTCATGCAAGTATTGCAATAAGGTCTTTTGTAGAGCTTAAAGCAGCCTAAGAAGGTAATATGACACTATAAACATAGTGCAGTACTGTAGTATTGATCAGCGCAATGAATAACCAGCACAAATGAAGTATGCGTCGCACATATACCAAAATAAAATGCTATTTTATTTCAAAAAGGCTGACAGGCCTTGCTTCAGGAAAAAAAAGGCTGCTTACTAATCCCACAGCCAGGTCTCAATGATTTTGTGCTTATTTTATTTATTTTTTTTTATGTTTTGTTGGTTTATTTTGCTTAAAAAAAAAAAATTTAGTCTGTTAATTTTACAACAGACCACCAGCCTGTTCATGTTTCTAGTACAAATGATGTGGAACTAGTTACACTGTGAAGTTTAATACTAAGCGTTAGGGATTTAAAATCCATCTAATTTAAGTATGGACAATAATGATGCTTGCCTAATTTCACTCATTCTGAATCAGGATTTTGTTTCATCCTTTTGTCCCATTTACTAAATCCCTATAAAGACATGTATTAATCATATCGCCAAACTTTTCTTCTTCAAAGAGCGAACGCGTGGACATGAGCTAATGTTTCAGTGTGCAGGAGGTGGGGGACAGTTAAGAGAGAAAGAGAATTAGAGGCAGGAATGTGCTGGAGTTCACAAACAATGTCAGATTGTATTACGGCCGCAGGGGCGTCACCCTGTGAGCGAGGTGCTGTGTGTGAGTGGGGTTAATCCAGTGTTTATGAAACACGCAGGGTGAATAGCCGGCCCGGTCGCACTCAAACTCCACTGCTGTGTGATGTATGTTTGCTCTGTCACTTCATCTTAAGAGAGAGCGAACGGCTAAATGAGACGGAGGAAGAGAAGAGGGACCAAAGGCTTTTTTCTTTCTCTTGAGAAAGGTGAGGACAGGTGAACAGGATCTTTAAGCCCCTCGATAAACAAGCAACTTTTGAGACAAAGCTGCGAGCAAATAAAAGACGAACAACCTTTTTTTGAAAGGTGTTTAGGTCTAAGGCCAAGGCCTGGTGGTGTGGGTAGACCTCTTTCTGTGTCTCTGACGGGACATATGGCCAGTGCACTCAGTTCCCATGTCTGAGTCTAGATTAAACCCTGAACCAGAGGTGTGTTAATCCCAAACAGCACCTCACATTGACAGAACTGGGGCTCTTTGATCAGACAAAGAGAAAGGGAGATTGAGGGGAAGAGGGGATAGAGAAAAGAAGAATGGGATAGAAAATAAAGTACTAAAGTCATACAAATAATTAATTTATAATAAATTTATATGAGGTAATTCTACAAAACTAAACCTAGACTTGAAGTCCAACTGCATTCGTAAATCCTAAACCGAAATCTTGTTTGAAAAACCATTCATTTTCAGATTAGTCGTACAATATCTCATAACTTTATCACTGCATAGATTATTATGAGTTGTGATGAGAGTCAAGTGTTCGTAGTCTGATTAAGTACACTACTCGCGTTCAAAGGTTTGGGGTACGGTTGGAAATTAACAAAGGGTTGTGGCAAAAATGCCACCAAAATGAACACAAATGCCCCATAAATTTAAGACAAAGTGGCAAAAAATGCCCCTGCACAATTAAACAATGTATTACGGCTGTTGCGATTCAAATGAAATGTGAAAATGAATGAAAAGTGTCAATTGGCGGAATTACGGTTAGATTCACTCACATGGCGTCAGATTGACTTGACGCGCAGTTTTGTACAGCGTTGAGGCTTTTAACCAATCAATCGCGTTTCTGTCGAGTTTAGGAATGCATTGGCCAATCAGAGATTAGTCAGCCCTGTAACGCGCCAATCAAAGGCGCTTAGATTAGTCATAGAAAACGCCATAAACAACACAGCGCAGATACGTTGTAAATAAAATATTAATTTTGTAGCTTCAGTGATAATAACGCCAGTTTTTGCATAACTTGTGCTAGACTTGGCTAACGTCATGGGCCGACATGTTTGTGTATGAAGCCAGAATGTGACCTGTCCAAAACGAAACAAAAACGTTTTATATTGTTTTCTATATCGATATTAATAATTATTATAACAATATGAAGAGCAATAATCTACAATAATGTTTTTTATTATTATTATTATTATTATTATAATATAGCGGACCTATAAGCTTCTGTTTTTTTACATGTATAATTTTAAACAATTTTAAACAATCTCTTGTTATTGACAAAAGTTTAAAATATTGATTAAAGTAATTGGGTAAATTTAAATATTTGACATTAAAGACAATATATGATGATTGTAATAATAAGGTGATTATAAAAATGCCCTCACAAATGTTTAAAAAAAAAAAAAAAGTTCATTTCTGACCCTGGTTTGTTTGTTTTTTTTTGTTTTTGTTTTTTAATCAATGCTTTTATTCATTATACAGTCAGATAGATATTTATTTCAAGTAAATGCTGTTTTTTTGAGCTTTCTATTCATTAAAGCACCAATTTCCACAAATATTTTCCTCAAAATTATTAAGCAGCAGAACTGTTTTCAACATAATGATAAGAATACATTTTTGAGCAGCAAATCAGCATATTATAATGGCACTGGACACTGAAGACAGAAGTAATTGAATGTTCTTGAATGGTAGTTTATGTGAGTTTGTTGTGAGTATTAAAGAAAATGTACAGGCTAGAGTCTGTTAAAAAAAAAAAAACAAAGAAAAACTGCATCTATGAGATGTCGTCACTAATACAGTGAATCATCAGTGGTAAGTGTTTGTTTCATAAATCGGCAGACATGAAGAGGGCTGTTTTTCAATAGCAGGAAACGGAGCCCTCAGTGAGTACAGACATGACTATGAGGTCCGGCGTGAGAAACTCCTGTTCACAAAACACACACACTTATTAGCTTACATGCCAACATACATACATATACAGTATGATGAATAACAGTCTGCCCCAAAAATCCTTCAGAAATCAAAACATCTACTTGTCCGTCTGTCCAGCTGACTAGCAATAGGCCAAACAAATCATGACTGACAGTGTGATGCTGGTTTTCCACTAGAGGGCAGCAAAGTCCAGAACAGCACTCTTGACACATACAAGACCCCACCACTCTCTCTTTCCAAAAAACAGACAGACGGTTGAAATCGATTTATATCTAATGTGTCTATGTGTGTGTGTTTTCATGTGTATATATGTGTGAATTTTATATGTACATGTCAGAACTCATTAATGTGTTTTTGTTAATATCCGGCCTTGTCAGGTCCACTTTTACTCTCTCAGAGTAACCCTGTTGAGTCTCTCTCTTAGCCATAACATGAAAGGAGAAAGCGCAATACACACACACACACACATATATAAATGTGCTCAGGTTGGAGTCCATTAAAGTCAGCGCTTCTCTAGTAAACGTCCAGTTTGGCAGCGAGGTCACAGAAGGTCAAATCTCCTCAATGCAGCTCATCTTGTCACAGAAGCAAACTTCTGCCTCTGACCCCCCGACAGCTTTGACCTATGACCTCATCTTCTTAGGACTCCCCCTCTCTCCCTTTTAGCTCCTTTTTTCTTTCTTTATGAGCGAGCAAACAAAGCCGTTCTCTAATCATTGTCTGACCGACAGGACAGGAGGTAGAAAGATATTATCGTCTACTTAAAAGGGCTTTATTCATCCATCATATGACCATATGACCATGGAGCTAAAGTGCGGATGGCATAGTTGCCTGTATTACCACTTAATGAAATCATAAGGGAAACTGCTATCTTGCCAGATTTACACAAGGGCAAACTGTAAATTTTAACTCATATACAGTCTAACTCACATACACCACAATTTAAAAGTTTTGGGTTGGTAAAGATGAATTGTGATATACATCACAAAAAATTGTACATATATATTTAAAAATAAAACACCATCCAATACTATCACTGCGTCACGGTATCCCACACTTTTTTGTTTCTAATTAATTGTATAAACTGTTATAAAGCCAATCCAGGGGATCTGAATCTGTCTAATTAATTAGGGTCAACCGGTTAGGCCTCACACAAATTAACCAAATTTTTTTCTCCAAAGCCTGAGTCACATTTAGACTCAGTGGGCCTCATCAATAAAACATAAGCAGAATTTCTGTGTATATGAACTGAATGTAATATTTTACATAAGAATGGTTTTACAAACAGTTTACACTAAAATACATTCTGCTCATGTTTCATGAATGAGGCACAACGTCAATGTGGTTTCAAGATAAAGATAAGTAAACACACAGCCAGCAGGGCAGAATTTTATCACTAACCGAAAAATATCATTAACTATCATTATCTTCAAAAAAGAAGGAAAAAAGTATAAAAAGAGGGATTGACTTGTGACAACAAAAAATTACGATTACTTTCATATGGAAGTCTGTTTCTGCCACTGAATAAAAAAATAAAAAGAGTTTTTGTGACTTTTTATCTCACAATTCTGATATAAACTCACAATTCTGACTTTTTTTTTTTTCACAAAATTGCATGACAAACTCATAATTGCAAGAAATAAAGTCAAAATTATAGTGAATAGTGAGTTTCTCAGAACTGCGTTATATAAACTCACAACTGCAAGAAATAGTCAAAATCACAAGATAAAAACTCGCAATTTTCGCAATTCTGACTTTTTTCTTTGAATTGAGATTCTGATTCTTTTGAGAGATTCAGATTTTTTCACAAAATTGCATGAGAAACTCAATTGCAAGAAATAGTCTAAATTTTGATATAAAACTCAAAATTTTTGTCATGTTTTTGTCGCAATTCTGACTTTTTTTTTTCATTAAATTGTGTGACATTTGCGTGACTCACAATTGCAAGATATAAAGTCAAAATTTTGAGATATAACTCACAATTTTGACTTTTTTCTCAGAATTGCGATGTAAACTCACAATTGCAACAAATAAAGTCAATTTTGCAAGATAAAATTTCGCAAATCTGACTTTTTTCTCACAAATGCGAGTTTGTATCTCACAATTTTGACTTTGTTGCAATTCTGACTTTTTTCTCTGAACTGTGATATAAACTCACGATTCTGGCTTTTTCACAGAATTGCATGACAAACTCACAATTACAAGAAATAAAGTAAATTTTGCGAGATAAAACCTTGCAATTCTGACTTTTTTCTTACAAATGTGAGCTTGTATCTCACAATTTTGACTGTCGCAATTCTGACTTTTTCTCTCTGAATTGTGACATAAACTCACAATTCTGACGTTTTTCACAGAATTGCGTGACATAAACTCACAATTGCAAGAAATGAAGTAAAAATTGTGAGCTAAAAAAATGTACCTCGTAATTCTGACTTCTTGTCACAAGTCTGACTTTTTTCTCAGAATTGTGAAATATAAATTCGCAATTGCGAGTTATAAAGTCCAATTCTGAGGCGGAAAAAAACGACCGATATGTTCTCAGAGTTTATATCTCACAATGCTGACTTAATAACTCACAGCCGCATGTTATAAAGTCAGACTTTTAACCCGGAATTACGAGTTATAAAATCAGAATTGCGAGATATAAACTTGCAATTCTGACTTTATAACTCGTAATTGTGGGGTTTTACATCATGCAACTCTAACTTAATTTCTCAGAATTACGAGTTTATATTTTTGTATAAAAAGTCACAATTACATTTTTTTATTTTTTATTCAGTGGAGGAAAGGGGCTTCCATACCTTTATGTAGGTCAAAAACATGATGCAGTTTTCCATGTAACCGACAAGAGAGCAAAACTGCTTTTTCAGGTATGTGAGTAAAAGGACATGGGAAAAGCAAAGATGGAAGAGTTTCATGCAGACACCCCTCTGAGTGAACAGGAAACAACCCCTCTTTCCTGATACATCCAGGAAGCATTGTATGGAAAAGAAAGTCTGGGAAACTGTGGCTGTCCAATGACCCATCATATATACATTTTACTATACCATGACAATGACAGTGACAGTCCAAGAGGTGACAGCAAACAATGGAGTGAAAAGGAGTTGTGGAATTGGGAAAAGACCCCCAGCCAGACTCAGGTCTCAAAATGGCCGCATATAAGTGCCAGCATGCAATGCATGAGAGAATATGCAACACCTGCCAACACCTGCCAGGCCACATCTCTGACCTCAGGGCTTCCTTGAACGCAAATTGTGGTGCAGGTTTAGTGACATATTCCGTTTACATAAAATATATCCTTCATATTCCTGTTCCTGCCATTTTGTACAAAATGCAAGTATACTAAGGTATTTAAGGTATAGTCACCCAAAATTAAAACTTTGTCATTAATTACTCATTCTTTTGCCTATGCAAGGTCAGAAAGCTCACGGCTTTCATCAAAAATATATTAATTTGTGTTTTAAAGATGAACGAAGGTCTTAGAACAGCATGAGGGTGAGTAATTAATGACAGAATTTTCATTTTTGGGTGAACTATTTTAACATTAAATAAACTAAATTAAATTAGATATATATACACACATAGAAAACATTATACATCACATGCTTTTTATTTATGTATGTGAATATTTTGACTTATAACTATGACAAAAGAATGTGTGTGTGTGTGTGTGTGTGTGTCAAGGTAGGTCAGCACCTGCCCAGGTGTGTGTTTGTGTGTGTGTGTGTGTGTGTATGCTTGTAGGCGTTAAACCTGATGATCCCACCTGCATCCCATAAACCACCTGGGGCAGTGGACAGTCGTCCATTAGATTTGTGCCTCACTAAAATCTGCACAATGAGCGAATGTGAACTGGAGAAAAGTTCATGCTGACCAGCAGAGTACACCATTAAATAACCTCCCTGTAGAGCTGAGTTATTAGTTCGGCCCTAGACAATAATTTAGGTTCGGTACAACAGGTCTCAGTAGTGATAATAAAGATTTAGTTTATAGGCATTTTTCTTGTACTGCAAGATTGTGTGTGTGAAAAAGAGAGTAAAGTACAAGCTGGACAGAGTGCATTATAGGGCTCTAAAGCAATGTAGGAGTTACTGAGATCACATGAGAGATGACCAATATCTTACAGACCAGTTTATCAGGCATCGCACTTTACACATCAAATAGATTTTAAAAAATGCGCATAAATATCTGATAAACTCGCTTTTAAATTTAAAAGCTTTGATCTTAAAAGACAGAGACAATCTATATTTTTCTCTGAAAGTTCGGGTCCAGTCAACAAAATCAGTTCAGCAAAGAGGTGCATAAGCGTTCACACAGATAACATTAACTCTGTGCTTATTGATTATTGATTACGTTAAATATTTCTCTTTGAGCCTCGTCTCATCCATATTTGAGGGTCGCAACCATTCATTGATTTACTTTCTCACACGCTCGTCTCGACACTTCTCTATTCGTTATCATTATCTGACCGTTTGATGCAAGACAATGCTGTAGATCTGCAATGAACGACCTGGGAGAATTTCAAGCATTGGTTGCTGATACACTATCATGTGTTACCAGTACAGTGGGCAAACACAAAAATCTTTTGTGCCTAAAATGAGAGTGTTTAGGGTCGTACACACACACAGGTGGTGTGTGAACTGAGAAGAGCTGTCTCTCGCATGCCCGACTGTTATTGTGGGCCCTGCTGGTGCACCGTTGGGCTTCTGCATTAATGCCACAGCGACAGGAAGTTAGATATTGTGTGAAACTCTGTGTGCCTTTGAGTTACTGCAGAGAGAAAAAACATAGAGGCGTTTTCTCACTCACTCAATGGGCTTTTAGCGGATTAAAGGACATTCTCCGCTTATCACAAACGGCAAAGCTACGAGAGCTGTGTGTTTAAGTGTGTAATTTATTATTGCGGGTCTGAGTACCTGGAGAGAATGACTCTCTTCACTTTAAGGTCAGGCCAAGTCTGATTTTAGGTATGCGTGCGTTCGAGACTTTCTCAAGAAGGTCAGCCGTGAGAACCAAACTAATGCTGTAATGAACATAAGAACAGGAAACGAGCAGATCCAGACGGGAGGTTTGGACATTAGGTAGTTGTTAATGTAATGTTTTTTGTATAATAAATGTTTGTAATGTGTACTACTGTAGTAAGTACCATTTAAAGGACAGTTCACCCCAAAAATAAAATGTCTCTCAAATTGATAGAACACCAAAGATGGTGCTCATCCAGATGTAAACTGCCTTTCAAAAGTTTGGGGTTGGTATAATTTTTACATGTTTTTGAAAGAAGTCATCATTGCATTTGCTTGATTTAGAATATAATAAAACATTGTGGAAAAATTATCATTTAAAATAACTGTTTTCTATGTTAATATATTAAAAATGTAATTTATTCCAGCGATGATAAACCTTCATTTTCAGCAGCCATTACTTTATTCTTAACTGTCATGTGATCCTTCAGAAATCATTCTAATATGTTGATTTGGAGTTCAAGAAATATTTCTTACTATAATCAATGTTGAAAACATTTGTGTTGCGTAATATTTTTGTTGAAAAAACATCATTCATTTTGCTTTCAGGATTCTTTGATGAATAGAAAAGGACATTTAAATCAAATATAAATATTTTGTAACATCAAAAATATATTTACTGCCCTTTTTAATCAATTGAATGCATTCTTGCTGAATAAAAGTATTAATATCTTTCAAAAAAAAAAAAACTTTTGAATATCAGTATACATTTTCAGCTTCGTGTGAGAATCGTTATTTTATCATTATGTTATTTTAAAAGTATTTTATCAATTTGTTGAAATTGCTATTTTTGGAGTACCAGAATATGGAGTATCTTTGACTAGCAACAAAAATACAATTGCTTTTGCCTCTTTATTAGCAAGGACAAACATATTGTTGGAATGGAAGGTTTCAATGTAGATTTATGACATGATATCATATTTAAAATTAGAGAGAATACAATATCTAAAAAAGGATCTGTTCAAAACTTCTGTAGAATTTGGAAAAACATAATTACATATAATGAAAAGATGAAGACTCTCCCCTCTAACTGACCAATATAACTAAAAGATTTGGTAAGATCATGTTATTGAAGCATATTACCTGTGTTATGTTTGTACAGACTACAAATGTATCAGAGATTATGATTATAATTTTTTTATTTATTTATTTATTTTGTACTAATGCTTATTTGTTCATTTATTTAATTTTGACATTGTTGTGTTCATTTGGGTAATAATGTAAGTAAATAATGTTTATTTTGTATGGTATTAACACTATTTTATTATTATTATTTATTTTTAAATATTTATTTTATTGGACGTTTTAGTTTAGTGCTGCGGAAGGGGAAGGGGTTGAGGGGGAAATGTACAACTTTGTATTTGTATGAAGCATACCTTGCAAGAGTTGATAAATAAAGTAAAATTTTTTTCATTATTAAATAAAATCTTGCATTCCTATTTCACTGAATCCCAGTGTTGGGGAAAGTTACTTTTAAAAGTTATTACAATACACTCTTAAAAATAAAGGTGCTTTAAAAGGTTCTTCACAGCGATGCCATAGAAGAACCATTTTTGGCTCCACAAAGAACCATTCAGTCAAAGGTTCTTTAAAGAACCATCTCTTTCTTACCTTTTTTATAATCTGAAGAACCTGCTTTCGCCACAAAGAGCCTTTTGTGAAGCAGAAAAGTTCTTCAGATGTTAAAGGTTCTTTATGAAACCATTTAGACAAAAAAGGTTCTTCTATGGCATCGTGAAGCACCTTTATTTTTAAGGGTGTATAGCATTACAATATTGTGTTGCTTTTTGTGAAAAGTAATGCATTAAGTTACTTTTGGGTTATTTTTTGTCACCTGAGCTGGGCTTGCTTATTTATTTTTAATAACAGAAAAGCCAAAAGTTATATTTTTGGCTACTGTATGACAAATGGATTTTGGAAGCGCCTCTGGTCTACACCTCACTCCCACTTTCTCTGAATAAATGGGAAAACAAAGTAACAGGGGCTCATGTTTGAAAAAGTAGCTCTAATTTAAAAGTAATGTGTTACTTTACTAGTTACTTGAAAAAAGTAACTTGCATTACTTGTAATGCGTTACTCCCCAAACTGCTGAATCCTGTAATGTAATGCATTTTAATTCTTTAGGTGAACTATTCCTTTAAAAAAAATAAATCCTGGTATAAGTACACGTTAACGTCTAATGACAGCATTTGTGACAATATCAATTTACACTGTTAAACACTCCAACAATGCAAGTAAATAGCATTCAGGAAGCTTTAAAACTTGAAATCTGAAGCTTTTGGTATCTGGAAGCATGTATCTTGTGAAAGTTCTCAGATTTATTGCCTAGAGTTATTTGGAAATGCCTTATATGTTTCAAGTGTTACTAAAGAATTTAGATTGGGTCTAAATGTTAAATATTTTGTCTAAATATGACAAAACACTATGACAAAATGCTGTCAATAAAGCATAACTTGTTTTGAACCCTAAGCATTCCTGAAACTGCCCAGACCTCCCTGTTTCTTACAGTGCTTTATTGCATTTCACACCTGCATCCCTCTGGCAATAGTGCGTGTGAGATTATTTGCTTTTTTTCACCGATGCCTCGGTCAAACTCTGCTGATATGTACTAGTGTTTGTGTGTAATCCAATCCCTTTCAGAAACTGTGTCCTTAAGTTATAACAACACATGATTGCACACTTCAGATTCCCTCTCCCCGTCTCTCATAAAAGAAAGGAGAGATGTTGTAGGGCTAACCCCATCATTAAACATCTCTGAGCCCGTCCTGACCCTAAACAAAGCCCTGGAATGTTGTCCCACCGGCAGGAATGCTCAGGAACGAGGGGGAGGAAAGGAAAAGAAGGAGAGAATGAAAGTGTGAATCTCCTTTCTTCTGACCCTCCTGCCAAGCGAAGGAGGGCGTGAAAGAAAAGAAGAGAAGGAATAGAGGCGCAGAGCAATAGGCCGCTTGTCTGCGCGTGAGAAACGCATTGTAGCGACACGGCTCCTGGCTAGCATTGCTAATCACAGGAATGAACGGAATGAGACGAAGCGCTCGACATAAAAGAACATACACACGGCCTACAGTTCATTTAGACCCATCAGGCAACCCTCGGGGAACCGCAAACACATCAGTATATCTAAATATCTCAATCGAAACCATATTACGCTATTGTGTTACATTATTTGACAAACCACATGTCAAAGTTAACTAAACATCTGCTACACTAATAAACTCTGTATGAGACATTCGACCGCCCTAGAACCTTTCTAGAGACATTACTAAAGCCAATTAGCATACTTTTAAAAATAAATATATCACAAATGACTGAATGGCGCCCCCTGGAGTCACATAGTTCGGTAACATCAGTGGCACAGCTTGCTAAACCAGTGTTAAACTAACAAATACAGTCTGGGGCTGCTTCAGTCAATGAATACTCTGTTAAAAACAAATTCGCCAGAACTAAATTAATCCACGCACTGCTTGTATATGTAAAATTCAGTGTGCCTCTCTCCATCTGCAATCCCATCATGCCACTATGGGTGAGTGTGTGCCTGAAATAATCATCTGGTGGTTATAGAGAACGTAGAAATGAATCAATTAAACATCATACTGAATATCTTTAAGCTACTGCTGGAAATAGTGTTACTAGATCAGTAAGTCTTAACTTTTAACTTATCCAAAAAGAATATAACTTATAGTCAACTTTTTGAAATTGGTTATTTTATTTGTTATTTACATGAGATTCAACTTAATTTTTTAAGTTAGTTTAATATAATTTAAGATGAAACGACTTGTACAGCCAGTTTGATTACAAGCTACACTTAAAATTTAAGGCAGTCACTGAACTTACATTGTTTTTTTTGTTGTTGTTGTTTTTTTCAGCAGATTGACAATTTTCAAAGTGAAGCATATTGGATTTAGCTATAGGCCTATATAATACAATTACAGATATAATCCATTTTAAAAGTTTGTGTGCTTTTCTTCTCTTTCTTCTTTTTGTTCTTAATAGCTCTCACTCGCTGTGGTGGAGCAGTTATGAAATATTTATCTTGCATACTTCCCAGCATTTCAGTATTTTTTTTTTTTTTTTTCAGAAAATTACAGTGAAATGCAACAGTTATCATACAGAGTTCATCAGTGATCAATAAGAATTTCACCATTGAAATTTAAATCAATTCAGAAATATAGATTCAGATGACAATTAAATGGCCAAACGTCCTCTGTCTTTGTCAACAGTAGGTAATTCAACCAGGGATTTTTCCGTGAATGGTGGGGGAAAAACACTGGCATTCTGGATTTGGACTGCAATAAAATCACAGAACGTTGAAAATCGCTTACGTCCAGTTCGAAATGGACTTTTGAGGGAAAAAATCTCAAATTAGAAGATATGCTGTTCATTTGAACTTTATATTGAGGATAAAAAAAAGAAAAGAATGTATCAAAAAAGTTTTCACAAAAAAATGCTCTGATAATAGTAAGCTCAAGCTTCCAAATCAAAACATCATGAAAATACGTGTCTCTATATACATTTCTGCAACACTGGAATTATGTATCTTACTGCATGTTTCGCAGCATTTTCAAAGTGAAATGTCCATAGAGTGGCGCTAAAACATACGTTCAATAAGTGACCGTGGCATGTTTCTATTACACTGGTACAGGCATATATTGCTGTGTATTCATTAAGCTGCTTGGGGTACTGAATGTATTGCCAAGTCTGCATTTTTTCTACGGAAATGGACTACAATTAACAATATTGCTTCAGGTTCTTTATCATGTCCATGGGTTGAAGCGATCCCAGTAATGTGATATTTATACCCTGGAATGCGAAATTTACAAGGAGAACCCTGCCAACAAAATGTGAATTTTACCCCCCGGAGTGCGATTTTTAATGGGGGACCCCCTTGGAAATGCGATTGGGCTAGTAGCATCTGGGTGGGTTTTGTTGTAAATAGATATTGCGGTTGTACGGATTTTAAATATCCGGGGAGTGTTGCTAAAGGTTAATGCTCTATTGTGTTGGAAATATTCCCTACACAAAACCAACCCTAAACCTACCTGATAGTGTTAACAAATGCAAAAGTGACATGAAAACCATTTCTCAATGCTATTTTAAAGGAGAAGTTAACTTCCAGAACAAAAATATAAAGATAATTTACTCACCCCTGAAGATTACTGAAGATGTTCATGTCTTTCTTTCTTCAGTCGTAAAGAAATTATGTTTTTTGAGGAAAACATTTCAGGATTTCTCTCCATATAGTGGACTTCTATGGTGCCCATGAGTTTGAACTTCCAAAATACAGTTTAAATGCAGCTTTAAAAGGCTCTAAATGATCCCAGTCTTATCTAGCGAAACATTATTAAAAACAAAAAAAACAATTTATATACTTTTTTAACCTTTTTAATGCTCATCTTGCCTACCTTAGCTCTGCGTATACTCTGTGCATTCCGGTTCACGCAAGTTAGGGCAGGTTGAAAAACTCCCATACATTGATGTTTTACCTTTTTTTGTAAAGGGCGTTTGATCTTCTTTGCACGTTCACTTTGTAAACACTGGGTCGGTACTTCTACAGTGATATAGGGTGATTTTGAAGTTGGAGGAGAAAATGAAATGGGAGTTTTTCAACATACCCTAACTGTAGAGTTACACAAGAGTTACAGAGTTACACAAGACGAGCGTTTGAGGTTAAAAGGATACAAATTGTCAATTCTTTTAGAAAATAACCAATCGTTTTGCTAGATAAGACCCTTCTTCCTCGGCTGGGATCGTTTAGAGCCTTTTAAAGCTGCATTTAAACTACATTTTGGAAATTCAAACTCATGGGCACCACTGAAGTCCACTATATGGAGAGAAATCCTGAAATGTTTTCCTCAAAAAATATAATTTCTTTATGACTGAAGAAAGAAAGACATGAACATCTTGGATGACAAGGGAGTAAGTAAATTATCTGTAAATTTTTGTTCTGGAAGTGAACTACTCCTTTAACTTCCTTATGCTGATTTAAGATGATTTGTCGAACCATAGAACCACAGTTACCGGAGCTCTTCACGCCGTATCAAATGAGAGCTACCGAGCAAACTTACTGAATTAGAAAACTCATACATATGAAGTTGTATATGTGACGACAACATTCAAAAGTATCAGTTTTCAAATTGCAGAGAATGTTAACCCTTTAACTGTCGCTCCCATTTTCGAACACAGACATAAAAATGCACTATCCAGACTTAAATTTTTATAATTCATGAATGAAAACATTTGGTAGTATGATTTCGATGTACATTTTCCGTGGTAATGCAATTTCTGATTTTAAAATGCCTTTCAAAGGATAAAATTTTGAGATTTTAAGTTTTGAAGTGATATATAATTTCTTATGATTTCTAAAGTGTTATAGGGAAAAAGGCAATGAAGAAAGTCTTTTGTGACAAAGGTCAGAACTCACGTTATGATGTAGATTTTTTTAAGTTGCACTCTATATTAATCTGTTACTTTTCCTACATAATTTGTAACACAAAAATATGGTAAAATATCTATTTAGGAGTCTTAGACCTTTCCAACGATGTATAGTAGATTCGTATATACAGGTACTTTTTTTTTCAGTTTTGCAGAAATGTATATAGAGGCATGTCCAATGAGCCTATGGAGTATCTGTTAAATTATGCTTTGAAATCACAAGAATAAATTCTATTTTAAAACAGACAACAGCTACTTTAAATTTTAACACTATTTCACAATATCACTGTTCTTACTGCATTTTATGATCCATTAAATGCAGACTTGTTAAGCATATTTAAAAAAATGTTTATGAACGGTAATGAGAAGTACTGTTGTTTCAAGATATATAGTGATATTATGAAATATAAAGCAGTTTTTGTTTTACTCTGAGGTGGAAACAGGCATATTAAAAGCTAATCAACTAGTTGCAGTACATAATGTTTGGCAGTGACTTAATAGTGATTGTGATACCAATAATTGTTTTTTAGCACAAATATATCTGGCAATCTTAAAACAACACTTGTGTGTGAGGTTTTTTATCTGTGAGGCCTGGGGGAAGGGTTGCGTTTCATGACAACAAAGTGAAGTATATCACTCCACCTGCCCTTATATCAGCCCTCAGGAAAACTGTGTGTGAGAGTGGATTGTGATCTATGCCTAATCTGATTTCACTACTAAAGCGCACATTCTCTCTTACTCGTGTCACGACCTCGCAAATATTTACAACCAGCACAATACGGTCCATCTGTTGCATGTGCATTCGATCTGATATCGCTCTATCAGAACTCGCAAGCTGAAGATTAAGAAATCGCTCTTTTGTCAGAAGATCTCAGGAATTGTTTCTGGGTGTGTAAAGTTTATACTCTGAAACAAATGTAGACATAAACAACGAATGTTTTATGAGTGAGACATATTCAGAATTCACATAAATATGTGTTACAATGTCAAAAAGTGCGCCAAAGACACAAAACTGGTTTAAAAAAGGATGCAATTGTTTCTAAATTTTCTTTCATAACTGGCAGTATGATCTTAAGCAACGTCATCACATTCGTTTCATTGTTTTAAACTGTTTAAACTCACACGCACGTTGCCAAACTCATATTTGTGTATGATTTAAACTTATTTGATACAGATGTAAGATGCTGAAGCGGTGTAACCGCATATTCATAAGCCAAATCAAACACGTGGCATTATATTAATGACTGTTTTCGTTCAACACCTGCTCTGTGTATTTATCCACCGTATTTGTCTAATTTTCCTTCCTCCCGCCGGCAAGGCTCATGTAGCTCTCTGTCATCCCTCGTTCACATGAGAGAGAGGAAAGCTAGAGCTTTCAATCACACGCTACACAGGAGAAAAATAACAAAATGAGAGTTGAATAACAAGAGTCAGGATATACCGTCGCTCCCAGACATACGCTAATTCATTACAGAGAAACAAAACACAGAGTTAGTGTGCTTTCACGAGCACTCGCTTTCTCACACTAATGCGGACGCAGGGTGACTGAGACGTAACAAAGAACGAGAAAAGAACGGATGAACGAACATACGAGACCCAACAGCAAAGGCCAATTAGCTAATTCACATGTTAGCCTAGCATATGACCAATTATAATGTTTGAATAGTGAGGGAATTGAAAGAGACAAACTATATAGAAAAGTGGATGCGTGAGCAGATGAAAGAAAGAGGGAACAAGGGAAAGTGAGATGATTAGGAGGAGGTGGGGGACGGAGAAAAAAGGAGGCGAAAGACTAAAGGAAGAGAGAGGGGGTCAAGAAAATAGTGCGGTAAGAGTGCTGATCCTAGATTAGGTCATGTCATCCTTATTAGGCAGAGAGAAAGAGAAAAGAAAACAAGGGTGAGTGGACGACAGAACAAAAAAGAGTAATCAGTTCTCAGGGTTTAATCCCGGTGAACAAGTGAGAGGTGACGTCATAATGGCGGCGGCGGCGGCTGTAATTTTCAGAAAGAGTCTGAACACTTTCTCGGGGTGTTTAAACGCGTGTGTCTACACGCTTACGAGCAAACTAGAGTTTAACTTGAGGTGAAAGTTACCGGTAGCAGCACTCTGCTGTTTTGACCTGTTCGAAGATAACCAGTGCAGCAGATAACACACACATATACACACACACACACATACATACAGCTGATAACATCTTGGGATGGGATTAGTGACAATGAGGGGAGATTTGGGGGTGAGAGGGGAGGTCGAGGGGCTGTTTGGCAGGGGAGGGGTGTTATCTTTCAGTGTATGCGTGTGTGTGTTTGTTATCTTTGTAAGAAAAAGGCCTTTGTCCATGTCTTGCCCGTGCCTACACTGAGCTCACATATGGACAATTATATTGGAAAGACATCACAGAGATCAACATAGCATTCGCAAAACCATATTAGGATTTTATATGGGTGTTTCTTCAACTCAAGGTGCTTGTATGTCTGAGGAGTTGGTTTTATATTTATGTAGATTCATTTTTAATGACTTTAAACACAGTAAAATCATTTGAAGTCTTTTTTTTAAACAATGCCTTCAACATTTGCTATTATTCTTTTATGTATTTAGTTTTGTTGTGTTTTTCCATTATCCCTATGGAAGCCCATTTTCACCAGTGAATAAAAAATATAAAGGTAACTGTGACTTTTCATCTCACTATTCAGATTTTTTCTCAGAATTGCATGATATAACTGCAAGTTATAAAGTCAGAATTGAGAAATAAACTTGTAATTGCGCAACGTAAAGAGAAATAAAGTCAGAATTGCCTGATATAAACTCATAATTGCAAGTTATAAAATCGCAAATAGTCGCGATTTTGAGAAATAAAGTCACAGTTTTGAGAAATAATGTCAGAATTTCAAGATATAAACTCAATTCTGACTTTTTTTTCTTAGAGTTGAGAGTTTATATCTTGCAATTGTGACTTTTTCTCAGAAATGCATGATACTAATTCATAATTTAGAGTTGTAAAGTCAGAATTGCGAGACAAACTCACAATTCTAAAAATAAAGTTGCAGTTCTGAGAAGTAAAGAAATTCAATTCTGAGAAATATAAACTTACAATTCTGACTTTTTTCTCAGAATTGCAAGTTTATATCTTGCAACTGTGACATTTTCTCAAAATTGAGATATTAACTAGCAGTTGTAAGTTATAAAGTCAGAATGAGAAATAAAGTTGCAATTGTGAGAAATAAAGTCACAATTCTGTGAAATAAAGTTAAAATTTGTGTGATATAAACTCACAATTCTGACATTTTGTTCTCGGAGTTGAGAGTTTATATCTCACAATTGTGACTTTTTCTCAGAAATGCATGATACTAACTCGTAATTTAGAGTTATAAAGTCAGAACTGTGAGACAAACTTACAATTCTAAAAAAAAAAAATAAAGTTGCAGTTCTGAGAAGAAATTCAATTCTGAGAAATATAAACTTACAATTCTGACTTTTTTCTCAGAATTGCAAGTTTATATCTTTCAATTGTCAGAATAAGAAATAAAGTTGCAATTTTGAGAAATAAAGTCACAATTCTGAGAAATTCTCAGAATTGCATGATACTAACTCGCAATAGTGAGTTATAAATTGAGTTTATATCTTGCAACTGTGCGTTTTTTCTTTATAACTTACAATTGTGAGTTTATGTCACGCAATTCTGACTTTATAATTCACAGTTGTGAGTTTGTATCACGCAATTCTGAGAAAAAAAAAAAGTCAGAATTGTGAGATAAAAAGTCGGAATAACCTTCTTTTAAAAAAATTGTATTGAAAAACAGGTTTCCATAATCTCAGATTTTCAGTTTTAAAATATGAAAATCCATCACCTATAAATAAACATGATATACATTTTCACACAAATTACAACTGTCCACAGGCGTCATTTTCATGGCCAGAAATTTTGTCATAATAATGTTTTCTTTCTCTCTCTCTCATTTTATTCCAAAATATGCTTAAAATGTAGTTTCCTTTTCTGCCATTTTCATAATTTCCATAATGTTAATAAACACAATACATCATTTAGGATTTGTCTGAATTGACAGTGTAGAACTTCTTTCAAAAAAATTGTTCATTTCGATCCAGTAAATTTCAACAAACATTTCAAATTTCAGTCCAAACATTTCGATCCAATAAAAAATAATGAATCCCAAAGGCAGAGCCGGGGGACAAGGGTTGAGGGAAAAAAGTTATTAGACAAATTAACTTGTGAGAGTGTAAAAAAAAAAAGTTTTAAGGGAGTTTATTTCCTAAAATTCCAAGAGCCATTGTTGAAACACCCATAAAATTATGAATCAGATCTGAAAGCAAAAAACAGTAAGATATCAATAACACGGTCTCAGACAAATGCGCACATACAAAATTTACTTTGATATATGTTGAACTGGGGTAAGCCTGGGAAAGCGTGCTTGTGAGTAGGTGTGTGTGTGTGTAGCGGCTCTTTGTGTTTTTGTCTCAGGCTGTAGAAAGCTACAGAGAGGCAGATCTCCACTGATAACAGGAGCCAGCACAGGAAACAACACAATAGCAGGAGACTGAGACAGACCCTGTAAGCAAAGAACTTTAAGAGAAGGACATTATTACGTAAAAAAATAAGGTTTGTGAATATCAACTGGCTAAAAATAATAAAAACTACATGCGTATTTGTGTCCATTTGAAACGAGAACCATTGTGAGGGCGTCAAGAGAGCGATGCAATGAGCAAATATCCAAATTTCCAATTTCTAATCTTATTTTATTGGCACTTTTCAGTGAATCTGTTGTTTCTGTATTTGGTAATTAAATTATTGACGTGCATATGTTATTCCATGTAGCAAAAGTACTATGGACTGAATTTTGTGTCTTCATAAGCTGGACGTGAATAAATATTTAAAACGTGTCCCCATTCCTTTAGTCTCTCGTGAGAGTCAAACACATCAATTTGCACTCAGAAAAGCACGAACAGAGAGCTGAAGTGTGTAGAGAGAGAAAACGGCTCCTTTATTTTAACTTCTAAGCAGTTTCACCGCAAATCGAAGCGTGAAGACGACAGCACAATTAGCAGGCGCAGAAGGAGGGATGGGAATGAGCTCGTGAAAAGCCGAGCGAAAGAAAAGCAAAAGGATACAACTTATTTGGCGTACTCTTAGCCTCTCGAATCCCACCACCAAACTCTACGTGAGCGCAGACCTCGCGAAACATTTCAATCCAATAAAAACTAATGAGACAGCATTTGAATCCCAAAGGCAGAGCGAAGGAGGACAAGGGGGAAAAAGAGACGACAGAAAGAGAGGAAGGTCCTGGAGTGAGGGTCTGCCCCCTGCAGATCATGCTATTCTACCTCTCGCCCCCTTTTTCTCGCCCGCTTTTCTCTTCCATTGAGCTCGGCGGACCTCGCCGTCTCTCAATTGGATCTTTTCTTTCCTTCGGCCTTTCTTTGCGCGCCTAATCCGCCGAGGAGCTGAGAAATACACTCATTAGCGAGAGGGAGAGAAAGAGAGAGGAGAACATATGGCTTTGACTTGCGATCACTCTAAAAATCTCTTGTGTTTCGCCGGTTAAATAGTTTGTCTGTTTATGGGCCTTCTCAGAGAGAGGAGCATATCTGAGAGCATCACAGAGAGGAAACTGTTTAAAAATGAAACACGCTTGAAGGAGAGCCACAACAATGATCCCAGAGCACTTCAGAACAAAGTCTTCCCGAGGGAAAGAAAAGCGTTTGAGATTTTCTGTCTCACAGAAGGGGAAAAAGAGAGCGACAGAGAGTAATGTGTATGCCACCTGTAAATGTTTCTCTGACCACTAACATTATCAGGTTTCACTTCAAGTCTCCGGCTGATCCGCCAGATCCTTTGAACGAGGGAAAAAAAGCGTCTGCCCAAGGGTCCGTCCCCTTGATTTCCTCTCTGTTTTTTTTCTTTCTCCCTTTCTTTCCTTTCTTCTCCTTCACTTTAACTATTTTCAAACACGGTGAAAGAGTCAGTGTTAACGCATCTGAACTCCACTGCTGTCAAAGGTTAACACACACACACACCTTAAGGAAAAGCTTTTAGCGCAGGTATAGGGTAGGCATTCCCATGAGGCCTTTCTGCGGCAGCTGCTGGTTAACGGTGTTGTGACATGTGAGGACAAAAGAAGAGTCTCAACTTTAACCTGAAGACAGCAAAAAACAGAGGGATGGATTACAGACAGGACCAAGATAAATATTTCACTTCTGAAAGAACTTTACTGCTAATGCTGGTACGTTGTCAATCAAGTGGAATTCTAGAGCGGCCATTTATGCCACAAAATTACATTTTATTACTTAACGAACTAGTCACTACACTGTAAAAAAAACAATTTGTTGAGTCATCTTAAAATAATTTGTAACCTGGCTGCCTTAAAATTTTAAGTTTATTCAACTTGAAATGTTAAATTATACTAAGTGACAACTTAGATATTTGAGTTGAATCAACTTAACATTTTAAGGCAGCTGGGTTACTTACCCATCTGTTAAGTTTAGCAAACACAAATATCTAAGTTGTTACTTAGTACAACATAACATTTCAAGTTGACTAAACTTATTTTAGTTGACTGAACTTAAAATTTTAAGGCAGCGGTGTAACAAATTATTTTAAGCTGACTCAACAAATTGTGTTTTTTTATTTTTTACAGTGTAGTGCATGTTGCTCATTATCTTAAATCTCAAAAGTTTGAAATTAGTTTTGCTGACAAAAAACCTGTTTGTAAAAATCCTTAATTTAATTGAAATTTATAATTTTTATACAATTAAAATTTATACAATTTAATTATACTAAAATTGTACTAAAATTTATCAAATTTAAGTTGAACTTAAAGGAAAGTCTGCTATGAAAATTTCAGTATACTACTAAAGTATTACAAAGTATACTACACTTTTACTATATTAAAACTATGGTTATGGTTATGTGACTTAGATCCGGACTTCAAATCGCGTATTGCAAATCATTTGATTTGAATAATTCAATTTGCGAAATGATTCACAAATCCGTTCCAATCTAAATCTAACGATTTATGATATATGCCACGAAGTCCCAACCTTAATCAACTGATTCATGATATACGATTTGAAGTCCCAATCTGAAACAAGTGATTTGTGATACGCAAACAGATTGGAGTGTTTCGAAACAGTGAATCATTTTGCAACGGAATAGTTGATTCGGAGTTTCAAAAAGCTGTTTCACCCATCACTAGGTGCTTTTTAAATCTTTACAAGCGATGTTGAAATTTGAAAACAAATGGCTCTTTCAACTTGATCTGGTTTTTGCTAGTGAATCGCTTGAAATGAATGATCTAAGTCACAAGACTGAATCAACTGGAGCGATTCCAGTGTAAATGACTCAATTGATTTGGTTAATCTGTTCTTCTTTTCGCATCTTCAGCCATGTTTACACGAGACTTTCAGTACTACTACTTGCTTAACTCAATTGTTTTGTGACATTAACTAAAATAAGCAAAAAAGGTATAACATTTTTTGAATTCCGTGAATTTTGGGTGAAAAGAAAAAAAGTGCTTATTGACAAAATTAAACACTTATTTCATTGATACACTGTCTTTCAATATTTTAAGCACTTTTCAAGTACCTCTTCAGAAATATTGCTATTTTCAAGGGTCTTCCAGGCCTTAAATTTCAACAAGTTAAATTCAAGTACTTCAAGCACTTTAAGCACCTTGTACGAATCCTATAAATAATTATTGTTAATTTTATTAATTTTAATTTTTCCAGTCCATGCAAATTATGACTATATGGCCACTTATTATTGTAAATAAATAAAAATCACTCACATTCATTCATTACTGTGGCTTTAAATAGGTATCCCATGATCCTCTTTGGTGGGTGTGCCTCAAGAGCGGCGTTCCACGCCAGTGGACGTTCACTCTAGCACGCAGGGGTTGATGGGTAAAAGACTTCCTCTACTAATCCCTTTAGAGACCAAAACAAGAATTTCACCTTTCTTCGTCTTCTTTCTTTTTGACTACTTCTACTTGTAATTCCAGTCTAGTCTGAGTGTAATTCCAGTTCATTTTCTTTCCTCCAAAAGCAAACACTAAATTTAATTTTGTAGATGTTTCTGAGCATCCCGCAATGAAATTAGCAATATTTACAGATACATGAGACAAACACATTAGTTCAGTCTCAGAGACTGAACCCTACAGGACATCCACTGTGATTAAACCTCAAAAACTCATCTCATGCAGCTCAGAGCTCAATTTATTGCACTTAACTATCTCTTCAAGCACCTTTCTTTCCACTCCCTGCTGCCCCGAGTCTGGAAGAGTCCTAACTGGGTGTTAAAATATTAACAGACTGTGGCTCATTAAAATGCTGTTGTGTGCTTCACTCATAGAGACCTTTTGTTCAGCAGGACACCAACAACACCACCAGACCTCCAACCCCACTGCTGCTGCATCCTCTGCCCAGCGAGGGGCCTTCACCTCAGGCACGGACAGCAGCGTCCACCCCCCTGGAGCCTGGACAGAGTCACACATGGAGAGAGAGAGAGGGAATAAAGATAGATGGATAGATGAGTCTATCCCTGTGTGTGTGTGTGTGTGTGTCCATAATGTATTCTGATACCTTCCCCCATCTTCTATCCTTTCTTTCCTTGATTTCAGTGTCTTTCACTCCCGTCGTTGATCCCCTGTGCTCTAAGTGTATCCCGTCTCTCCAGGAGTCGTTGATATGGGGATTAACTCCAAAGTGTCAATCAATTCTGTTTTTCTATCTCTCTTTCTTTCAGCACACAAGTATTTAATTGACACAGAGAGAGCCAGCCAGTGTTTTGAGTCTGTTTCATCCCTGCACTCTGCTCCAGGTCATGGGTTTTAGAGATGGAGAGAGGGTGAAGAAAGAATGAAAAGTGAACTGAGAGGAGAGGATTTGAAAGTGCAATTTCCTTGTGCACTGTAATGTTAGAAATACATGTGGGAATGCCATTCTGCTTGGCCAATTCTTCTAAAACCTGTATTTGATGAATGATTGAAGATTTAAGGCTGAACTGAGCAATTTTTGGGATATTAAAAGACTTTCTCCTATCTCAGCCTAATATGTACAGACAATTGTAAGCAAGTTATTTCTATAGGCTTATTTCCCCAGAGATTTCAAGCAGCATCTAGTTGCGCCTCAGCTTTAAAGCATTAGTTCAGCAGGTTGAAGGTCCAAATTGCAGTTTCAGTGCAGCTTCAACGAGCTCTACACGATCCCAGCTAAGGAATAAGGGTCTTATCTAGCCATTTTCTAAGAAAAATAAAAATTTGTATACTTTTTAAACACAAATGCTCATCTTGCACTAGCTCTTTGACTTCACGCATTAAAGTTATCATGTCGGAAAAATCACGCGCGGTTAGTTCTTTGTCTGTGTACTTCAGTTGAAAAAGGTAGGGCAGAGCGAAAACTCATCCAACATTGTTGTTTTACCTTTTTTTGTAAAGGGTGTTTGACTTTTTTTGCACGTTCACTTTGTAAACATTGAGTCAGTACTTTCGCCTACGTCACATATGACCTTTCCAACGTGACTATGTAATGCATGGATGCAGGGCTAGTGGGAAATGAGCATTTGTGCTTAAAAAGTATATACATTTTTTTATTTTTGTTAAAAAATGACAGATCGTTTCCCTAGATAAGACCCTTATTCCTCGGCTGGGATCATGTAGAGTCCTTTGAAGCTGCATTGAAACTGCAATTTGCACCTTTAACCCATCAATCCTCACTGAAGTCCACTACACTAAAGATTCTTTATTGGCATCGATGGTTACATGAAGAACCTTGAACATCCATGGAACCTTTCAAATGCAGAAAATGTTCTTTATAGTCAAAAAAGGTTCTTTAGATTTTTAAAATGTTCTTCAAAATGGTTCTTTTAAGAGCTGTTCACTGAAAGGTTTTTTGAAGACCCAAAATGGTTCTTCTATGACATCGTGAATGTATGTGGAGAAAAATCCTGGAAAGTTTTCCTCAAAAACTCAACTGAAAAAAAATGACATGAACATCTTGGATGGCATAGGGGTAAGTAAATTACCAGGAAATTTAAATTCTGGAGTGAACTAATCCTTTAAAATCCAAGAGACCACACACAGACACAAGGAGTGGAGCATAAGCTCAGCTCTACCGATTCACTTAATCAATGACGAGTGCCTCCTCTATCTCTCCGTCTGTCCTTCTATTCTTTACCTCCTCCACTTCACACCTGGAAACCCCTTCCCTCTCTCTCACCTGCTAACAGGAGTTATTTCAGGTTCATTAATCTCTGTGACCTCCTGAGGAGATGTCGTAAACACACAGATGTGTGTGTCACCTGGCAGCAATGCGTGAGTTGTCTTTTCTGTGTCCACACACACATTACCCAACAAACCCCTGGGACAAAGGCACTTCCGAGCAGGACTCTAAGGCCATTTACACCGCTGATTCTGCCAATCCATTCAAAACAAGACTAAATGCAGATGTAAACAAGGAACAACATATTAAGCTTCCTCCACATCTAGAGGCAGTCAGTACCACTTTTGACCATATTGTGCATGCACTTTGATGAGCAGTGTCAACCACACAATAAATTATAACAACATTTGTGGGTCATATGCAGCTTTAAAAGAATATAGCGTATTTCTCCATATAGTGGACTTCAATGGTGATCAGTGGGTTGAAGGTCCAAACTGCAGTTTCAATGCAGCTTCAAAGGGCTCTACATGATCCCAGCTGAGGAATAAAGGTCTTAATTAGTGAAACAATTTGTCATTTTCTAAAGAAAATAAATATTACTTTAATAATAAATATTATTAAATAAATAATATTGATACTTTTTAAACGCAAATGCTCATCTTGCACTAGCTCAACTTTACGCATGCATTAAGTAATCATGTTGGAAAGGTCACAAGTGACGTAGACAGAAGTACCAACTCATACGTCCTTCACAAAAAAAGTAAAACAGTAATGTTGGACGATTTTAAAGTTGGAGGAGAAAATGATATGGAGTTTTTTTTTACCCTACACTGTAAAAAAAATACAGTAGCAGTAGGTTTAACGCTTTTAACTTAAATTTACATTTACAAAACTATTTAAGTAGTGAAATCTGTTTAGTACCTTTGTACTTTATCAGTGTACCACTGATGACCACCAAAAGCATGTGGTGATGAGAAAGTCACATGATGAACTAAAGCCCATCACAAGCAGCTTGTAAATATTAACATATATAGAAGGTGCACAGTATCATTCACACAAACACTAAACACCATCATGGAACTGAAATAATGCAATAAACATTAATTTAACAAGATTAGATGTAACATACAATTTTTGGTTCCACAAAGGACCATTCAGTCAAAGGTTCTTTAAAGAACCATCTCTTTCTTACCTTTTTATAATCTGAAGAACCTTCTTTCGCCACAAAGAACCTTTTGTGAAACAGAAAGGTTCTTCAGATGTTAAAGGTTCTTTATGGAACCATTTAAACAAAAAAAGGTTCTTCTATGGCATCGTGAAGCACCTTTATTTTTAAGAGTGTAATGTACAAAACTAATAAGAAAAATTCTGGGAATGCCAATTTTACGGTTATATACTGTAAATTATACGTTCTTTTTCCACTTCCAAAAATGGTATACTACCATAAAATTACATGTAATGCCCACTACAGTTTTTCACCATGTATAGAGGAACTTACCGTGAACCATTTAACAGGTTTTTACTGTAGCATTTTTACAGTCTTTTACCGTTAAATTCACTGTCATTTTTTAGTGTACCCTACCTTTTTGAACCAAAGTTCACAGACAAAGAACTAACCACACATGACCTTTCCAACATGATTACATAATGCGTGAAGTCGCAGACACACATCATGGACCTAGTGCAAGATGAGCATTTGTGGTTAAAAAGTATATACATTTTTTTTAAAATGGCTAATCGTTTTACTAGATAAGACCCTTATTCCTCGGCTAGGAACGTGTAAAGCCTTTTGAAGCTGCACTGCAACCGCTTTTGGCCTTCAACCCGTTGATCTACATTGAAGTCCACTATATGGAGAAAAAACCTGGAATGTTTTCATCAAAACTTTAATTTCTTTTCAAATGAAGACATTCAAATTTTGGATGACATCTGGGTGAGTAAAAAAAAGAAATTTTAATTCAGGAGTGACTTATTAGGCTACATAGGCAACAAACAGCTCACTGGGATTTGGAGCACAGTTAATGTCTTCCAGGATTCCCTGTTGGCTAAATCTGTTGTTGTTTAGATGCATTAACGTCTTAACAGCTTAGCGTTAAACAGCCACGTACAACGTTTAAGACAATAAACATTAATAGAAGTCAATCTCCTACTCACTCAGCCAGACACTGTTAACACCTCAAGGCTGAGGATGCATATCAGTATAAAGTAAAATGTCCAGACAGTCCTTTAACATATTTCATAGCTGGGCCAAAGAAAACATTTACCCAACAAATACCTTCAAACCTTAAACTGTGAGCAGCAAAACAGCAGCCGGTTCTCATGTAACCTGCTTCAGAGTGGATGATTCCGGTAGATTATGAAATCTGTGAACTTTTTCCCACTAGAACAATAGTAAGCGACGTGGCGGAGTGGACACCAGCTCAAGGTCTCACCAGCAAAATATGGCTGACCTGAAGAAAGCACAACAGCACAGTGGGAACCAGACATGATTTCACCTCACAGCCGGGCAAACAAACACAATCGGGCAAGAAAAACAAGAAAGATAAAGCACAGAAACGATTGAATGCCATGTTTGTACCTATCAAACATTGTGTGTTTGTCTGAGGGAGACTGAGTGTGTGTACCAATCTGGACACCATGTGTCTTTTTGTGTGCGTAAAGCGGTAGACGGCGGGACCGGACGTTTGCACAGCGTTCCTCGCGAACGTTATTTCAGGTCACTGGGTAAGATTAATGTCACGTCAACATCACAATCACACTGGCATTAATTTGCAAGAACCTGGTACTTTTGCAAACTGAGAAGCCCACTGGGGTCATTCATGTTTTCCACCCAGTCCATTAACTACGACCTGCTATACCATATTACACATCCGATTTTTCTGAACCGAAGATTAGAGGATAAACTGAACCCATTGGGAACCGTATGTCAGAAAAGGTCAGTGAGCTCAGCGCGTGTGTTTGCGCTTGTTTGTGAGAAAGGAAGAGACTGAGACAGAACGAGTGTGATCAGGCATGAGAGAGTATGCCAAGTGTCACAATTAGAGGATCAAACTGAACTCTATCAGATGACCTCAGAGGTCAAGGGTTAATGCGGATGTTCAGTAGTGTGTGCGTGTGTGAGTTTGAACAGGCACAAAGAGAGAGAAGAGGAGAGGATATTGTGCTGCCTACCTAAATGGCAAGATACACAAATTAATATTTTGATATTTTATATAGTCTTGTGTGTCTGATTATTGAATATTTTGAATAATCTAATTATGTTTTCATCTGACTTTAAAGGGACAGTTGACCCAAAAATGAGAATTTACTCACCCTCAAGCCATCCTAGGTTTATATGACTTTCTTCTTTCAGACAAATACGATCAGAGTTATGTTAAAAACAAATGTCCTGGTTCTTACAAGCTTTATAATGGCAGTGAATGGGTGTTGATTTTTTGAAGTCCAATAAAGTGCATCCATCCCTCATAAAAAGTAGGGTACAACAGGGCTTAAGGCACCCCCTAAGAAAAAATTTGCTTTTCACTGCGCTCAAAGTGTATGACTGCAGAAGAATACATACATTTATATTGAACATTTGTGGAGCAACTGATTTTGTGTGAAAATAAATCATACAAGTCGTTTATTTGTTTTTAAATCTCATAAATGTATGAGGTGGTAAGAGGGGCCTTTTACCCCACATATGGGGTAAAAGGCTCACCAGCATGGGGTAAAAGGCACACAGTATTGATACAAATTCTTTAGCTAAAATAATGTTGTTTTTTTTAATAAGGTCTAAGTTAAAGGAACACTTCACTATTTTTGAAAACAGACTCATTTTCCAACTCCCCTAGAGTTAAACAGTTGAGTTTTACCGTTTTTGAATCCATTCAGCCGATCTCTGGGTCTGGCGGTAGCACTTTTAGCATAGCTTAGCATAGATCATCAAATCCAATTAGACCATTTGGTCAAAAACGACCAAAGAGTTTTGATATTTTTCCTATTTAAAACTTGACTCTTCTGTAGTTACATTATGTACAAAGACGGATGAAAAATGAAAAGTTACAATCTTCTAGGTCGATATGGCTAGGAACTATACTCTCCTTTCGGCGTAATAATCAAGGAACTTTGCTGCCGTACCATGGGTGCAGGTGGCGCAATGATATTACGCAGCCGTCAACTCTGCTGGCTGCAACTCTGCATCTACACAAACTTAGTGCCGGTCACTTTCAGGTGCTCCGTAATATCATTGTACCTGCTGCACCTTCTTTCTATTCTGAAAGAATAAAGTCATATACACCTAGGATGGCTTGAAGGTAATTTTCATTTGTGGGTGAACTATCCCTTTAAGAGCTCTCAAAGCTTATTTTAACACATTTGATCATGATTAGACGCATTTTGCAGAATTCCACAAATCTTCCATTTCAGTTATGATACTTAGAAACTAAGGACCTTTGAAGGGAGTTGGCCAGGTAGGTAGAAGACAGCTAGGCAGATCGGATGAGGAAAGGAGCTAGAGAGAGAGAGTGAGAGACAGGTATTGAGAGAGAGATGGAAGCAATGATATGACTTTGGGAACTGCTCTCTATGTTAGCATGAAACAGGATTTTCTGCTGTGAATCTCATTTAAACAGAACGACTCCAAGCCCTCATATTTCCTTAATCTGATGAATCAGTCTTAATCAAAAAGGCTGTTTTGTGTTGCTGGTGTCCCCAAGTGCCGATTAAAATCTGTAACGGTGCTGTTGTGCTTTTAAAAAACAGATGATCTTGCCTTGATTAGGTTTGGTCTGTTATGTTAGAGGCCACAGCTTAACCTGTGGATGTTACCACTCAGCAATCAAACCTTGATCTCTTTTTCTTTCTCACTTTTTCTCCCAGGCTAATGTCTGAACAGAATGAAACCACAGTTCTGCATTTCAGATCTGTTTAGGATAGCCGATGGCAGTCGGCACACCAGCGGAGAGCTCTGTTCTTCCTGTGCTGTCTGTGAATAATCATAACCATCCATCTCTCTTATGGGGTCAACGTGACTGGTGGAGAAATGAGGAAGAGGAACAGATATACACATTTGTGAGAGTGCAGATCTCAACTTCCAATCCTCTGGAGTTTTGCTCTGTAACGAACTGACAAACAAAGTCATTTAACAGTCAGGCCACTTTTGTGCACGGTATTTCGGTGCAAAAACTAAGCTCCTACGTTGCACTAAAACAGATTTTGCAAGCATGCAAATGAATGCAATTCATTTCCTAATTTGCTTAATCCCTCAGTGAATCAGGCACTAAAACAATGCAGACAGTGTGTGCAAATGCAAATAATTTATACAGAACTTCCACTACTGTATCAAAAATGAAATAAAAGTAAATAAAATTAAATTAAACGTAAAAAATACTTTTAACTACTTTAGTCAGGGAGCTAAACAGATGGATATACTGCTCTTGATAATAAATAATAAAAAAAAATAAAATAAAATAAAATAAATAATTTTTTTTTTTAACAGATGGATATACTGCTCTTGACATAACATAACATAACATAACATATAACATATCATAAAAACAAAACATAACATAACATAACAAAATGACTGTAAATTATTTTAAGACGCCAATTACTGTTCTTGATAATGAGAAATTACAGTTGTTGCTGGATATACTGCTCTTGAAATAAAATAAAATAAAATAATAAGATAAAATAAAATACTGTTCTTGATAATGAGAAATTACAGTTGCTGCTGGACATACTGCTCTTGAAATTTGAAAGAAAAGAAAAGAAAAGAAAAGAAAAGAAAAGAAAAGAAAAGAAAAGAAAAGAAAAGAAAAGAAAAGAAAATGATTCTGAATTATTTTAAGACATAAATTACTGTTCTTGATAATGAGAAACATAATGTAACAAAATATAAAACAAAAAAATTCTAAATTATTTAGAAGACACTAATTACTGTTTTGATAATGAGAAATTACAGTTGTTGCTAGATATAGTGCTCTTGAAAAATAAAATAAAATACTGTTCTTGATAATGAGAAATTACAGTCGCTGCTTAATATACTGCTCTTGAAATAAATAAAATAAAATAACTAAATTATTTTAAGACATAAATTGCTGTTCTTGATAATGAGAAACATAACATAACATAAAATATATATAAAAAAGATCATTCTAAATTATTTTAAGACACTAATTATTGTTTTTGATAATGCGAAATTACAGTTTTTGCTAGATACAGTGCTCTTGAAAAATAAAATAAAATAAAATAACTAAATTATTTTAAGACATAAATTGCTGTTCTTGATAATGAGAAACATAACATAACATAAAGCATATATAAAATAGATCATTCTAAGTTATTTTAAGACATAAATTGCTGTTCTTGATAATGAGAAATTACAGTTGTTGCTAGATACAGTGCTCTTGAAAAATAAAATAAAATAAAATAAAATAAAATAAAACAAAATAAAATAAAATAAAATAAAATAAAATAAAATACTGTTCTTGACAATGAGAAATTACAGTTGCTGCTAGATATACTGCTCTTGAAATAAATAATAAAATAACTCTAAATAATAATATAACAATAAAAATTATTCTAAATTACTGTTTTTAATCATGAGAAATTGCAGATATAGTGCTCTTGAAAAATAAAACAAAATAAAATAAAATATTTTCAGACATTACTGTTCTTGACAATAAGAAATCCTTATGAGACTGCTATAATGCACTTCTGTAACATTTGTTGCGAAACCATGTCAAACCTGGAAATAAACATGTATTTCGAAAATAAAAAAATAATATTTGAAAAATAAATAAAATTGTTTTAAAGTAGAAGGACAATACTCTAGTACAATCGTGTATGTACACTTAAGAAAAATTACCATCATTTAACTTTGAACCCATCGCTCTGTGAATCCCTGGTGTGTTGGGCATCTGCTGGTGAAACGCTTGTCCCATTTTGATGATTTTATGAGAGTGACATCCACAACTGCTCCATTAACAACAACTCACAACAGCACTGACGATGTCATCTTCACTCACTCTAATTAGTGTGTGTGTGGGTTAAGGACTAGTGGTAAGTGTAAAAGCCACTGTAACCTCCAGATGTTTTCCAACCCACCCAGAGAAAAAGAATTAGGCAGAGGGCAATAAATCTGTGCAGTAAAATTGTGAGTGTCCATTTGCACTAGTTTGGAGCCTTTGTGTGGATTATGAGGTGAACACACACACAAACACACTTTACATCCCTATTAAAGCTTTTTGCAATGCTGTGTTACACTGTTTTTGTCACTTTTAGTTTTGTGACTTTTTAGTCTTCAACCAAAAATGAAGGAGACAGTTAAACAGAAAAGCTAAGTTCTCACTTTGTTCAGTTATCTAAGAAACTGCACTGTAATTTAATAACTGAGCATACTACTCGTTATTATATGGTAAGTGTAACATTCATCTTCAGTAGCTATTATTTTGCATAATTTAGGTTTAATCAATACAAGAGTTCATATATGGGCTATACAGGTCATTTGTTCGTTTTCTGACAGGGTCCATAAATATGCTCTTGTCTTTTTAATACCATCTGATGATGCATTTTTCACCTCTATTGTTTAGATTCCTGGATGTAATGGTGCGGTGAGAGATAATTAGGGATGTATGTGGTTCTGCTCGGCTGAGTCGGTTTGTCCAAAACACGTCCTTTATCATGTTAGTGTGAGCGCTCTTCCGTTGAGTAGCTGGACATTCCACTCTAATGAAATACTCTGTGCCCTTTCACGAGATATTAAAGTTTATGGTCATAATAATCCATGAGAAAGCAGGAGGGAAAATTCAGAGATTTGTTTTAGTAGCACTTTCTATAAAACCAGTATGTGTAATACATTTAATAAAAAAAGAAAATTCTGTCATCATTTACTGAACTTTTAAGTCATTCCAAACCTGCTTTACTTTCTTTCTTCTGTGAAACACACACAATAGATCATTTTAACAGTTTTTTCCCAAACAGTAAAAGAAAATGGGGTTTGATGGTGTTTTTATCCTTTTTTAATTTTAAATTATTTACATTTTAATTTAGGGTGAACTATATTTTTAAAGCCATCGCAATGCATTCACAATGCCACTTCATGCAACTTATAATCAGTTGCATCATTTTTTATCATGATTATAAGTATTCATTTATATTTGCAGACACTTTTTGCAGTGTGTTTCATAATGCATTGCGAATCCCTCTGCATCATATACAGACTATATAGGCATGGGCAATATTTGTCAACCAGCAGAGATTTTAGAGATTTTAGACCCCTCAAAGTCTCTATGGCGGTTACACGCTCACATAACCTTTCACTCACGAAACGTTGCTGTGCTACGTGGTCATAAAAAAATCGTTTACATGATTTTTAAGCATTGCAGTTTAAAAACAACTGAATTTTAGCTGTGTAAAATCCAAGTTTTTTTGGCTTTTTTTATTTATGCATTATCACATTATCGGGGTCGCTTCAACCCGCGGACATGACCAAGTCAACAGTGTTAGTTGTAGCCCAACTGGCAACAATAGTAATCATTAGGGCTGCCCTCAACTAAAGATTTTTCTGGTTGACTAGTAGTCGTTCATTTTAAGCATTATTCGACCATTTGTCGCACATTTATTAATAAACCATATCAATCATAATAATGAGCCTTTAAATGCCTACACAGCCTAATAAGCGCTCAAGAGCACGCAAAAAAGCGTCCCACAGCGAACTGGCAGATATAATAATTATGAATGTGTCAGGGAAAAACAGCAAGGAGACTGCATTAACATTTTAATAATTTATTGATAAACTAGTGCTTTGTTTGTTTTTGGCTTAAAGAAACACGCCACTATTTTTGAAAACAGACTCATTTTCCAACTCCCCTAGAGTTAAACAATTGAGTTTTACCATTTTCGAATCCATTCCGATCTCCGGGTCTGGCGGTAGCACTTTTAACATAGCTTAGCATAGATCATTGAATCTGATTAGACTGTTAGCATCTCGCTCAAAAATGACCAAAGAGTTTCAATATTTTTCCTATTTAAAACGTCTGTAGTTACATTATGTACTAAGACCGACGGAAAACGAAAAGTTGCAATTTTTTCTAGGCCGATATGGCAGGGAACTATACTAGGCGCAACGATGTTACGCAGCACCTGAAAATAGACCCCAGCTAGGTAACTTCCAACATGACCGGCACTAAGTAGCTGGGGACTATTTTCATGCGCTGCGTAATATCATTGCGCCTGCTGCACCCATGGTATGGCAGCAAATTTCCTTGATTATTACGATGGAATGAGAGTATAGTTCCTAGCCATATTGGCTAAAAGTGCTAAAAGTGCTACCGCCAGACCCGGAGATCGGCCGAATGGATTCGAAAACAGTAAAACTCAACTGTTTAATTCTAGGGGAGTTGGAAAATGAGCCTATTTTCAAAAATAGTGGCGTGTTCCTTAACTCATCATCTTAGAATCTGAGAATATTTGTTTTCTGTTTAAATTGGTTCATTTAAATGTAGACATTAAACTCTCTAGATATATTTTTCATGTCTGTAAGGCAAGTATACAAGGTGAGTTTCATGCTCAGGTTCACAGAGACCAAGACGGCAGAAAGCACATCCTGTTTGCTTTCATTATTTTACAAAAGCGCAACGTTTTGTTGTTATTGGGAGTGCACAAAAATAAATATAGAGTCTTTACAGTTCCAAAAGATGTAGTACTCTTAACTGTATCACAAAAAATGATGGAGTATTTTAAGAGCAAGTGACCACACCGGCGCCTCCATCTGTCATGCAGTGAGTGCGCTACTGTTCAGTTTCCACACTCTGCATAGACACTTGAATAGCGCACATTTTACTAGGTTAACATTAGATAGAGCTGCCATGTAAAGTTGCTACTACATACACCTTTCAAATGAAAAGCCATATTTGAGGTCGATGAATGATCGAGCGTTTGGATGTCCTGCCTGATATAGTCCAGCCGTTAACGACCTGTCCGTCACGAACTGTGTGACTTCGCCACTTCCTGTGGATTTTTTTGTTTTTCTGTGACTAAGTGACAAATAAAATTTTGGTCGACCAAAACCTTCTTGGCAACTAATGGTTAGTCACCTACTAGGGGGCAGCCCTAGTGATCAGAGAGTGTGGGAGTATTGAACTGAGTTATTTTTGCTGCTTTATAAGCCTTGATCTGTTAAATACACACACTTTTTTTGCAAGTATCATTGTAAACAGTAATTTAGGTCTTAGGTGAAAGCAAATAGCGGAGAAAGAAAACATGTGTAACAGTATACTGGATTTGGGCAGATCTTAAAGTAACAGCAGTCATTCGTGTTAATCAAACAACATAAGAGAGAAAATCTCTCACTGCTCCTGACACTGGTGACAAGATTTCTGTGGTATCAAACATTTTGATATCATCAAGTCTTTATTTAAAGCAAAAATAACTATATCATGATATATCACCACCTTGGAATTATAAGGTTCTATCTGACATGTTTGTAAAAACATATGTATTCACATATTCTTATTCTGTGACAACGTATGTACATTATGTGATGTTTCTTTTGTAAGCTGTGTACATTTTGGGCATTTTTTTAGAAAACAAAAAAGGTTCTATCTACAGAAGTCTATGGAATGCAAAAACTTTAAAGCTCAAAAGTGCTCATAATGCAGATAGAACCTTATAATTCCAAGACAGCGATATATCATTAAAAAATAAAATTACTCATATTTTGATAAAAGATTTTGGTCATATCGCCCACCCCTAATACAGACTTAAAGAAAATGTAACTTTTCACTAAATTGTTTGTCTCTGCAAGGTTTCTATAGTGTAACAGGACCCCAGAATTTGTCTAATCCGTCATTACTCGTAAGTCCAAAAGCAGGCCGGCCCATCGGAGGCCTCACAGAAGTGATTTGTAGCAATATTATTTTAAACATAAATCATTTGCAGCGAGGGGCGAGCTGAAGACAAGGGTTTATAATTTGTAACGTTCAGCATTTTTCCCGTGGTTTTTAAAAGCATCAGGCTTCCACTTGTATATCTTTGCCTGGCCAGCAATATCCCCTACGTAATTTAAAAACAACAGCGTCTGAGAGCCGCCGGGCAGACAGGATCAGCAAGTCAAACAAAGCCTTGAGCCCCCAGTGCCCCCTCGAACCTGCTCTTATTCAAACAGCCATTAGCATTTCCGCAGTGGTAATGATCGTAGCTGAAAAAACACCATGGAAAAGCTCACGGCTCACTTCCCACACACGCTTACTTAACTATCTATATGAAGACATACCAGTGACTTCTATAGCAGGTTTTTGACATATTTATGTGTTAATAAAGACATTATTTAGAATGTTTTGAAGTATTTTCGTTTTTTAAGATGTTCCCAAAACTCCGCTTTCAGATATAACTACCTCCGGAGACATTCTTTTCCCCTCAAAGTATGCCAAAATAAATCTCTAAATAAAGCATCTGCTAAATGAATAAACGTAAAGGGCGAAGTTAGAAACACACCCACACTAATATACATCCTCTGTCGTGCTGTTCTCATGGATAATGGTTTCTGTCTGTGTAGAGTGTAGACAGTGTTCTTAGAGTTCATCAAGCCTTTGGAAAAGGAACGGGATATTACTATTTGATTCAGAAACGGACATGGCACATCTACTCAATAGAAACTCTCATGACTAAGGTGTAACCGCCTCTGAAGTGAACTTTCATATCTGAGATTTGCTATGGCCCAGCTCCAACGTATTTCTCCACACCTGCTGCAGTTTATAAAACCGACAACAGGTGTCACTGCTAATGTTGGTCTATGAATCCAAAGCAGGGCTGATGCTTCACAGAACAAAATTTTTCAATTTTATACTTAATGCCAAGATGTGGAAGTAGCATATCATTCACTGCTCGGATTGATGTGGCGTCTACAGACACATTACTAAGGGTTATTACCTTACGGCAAGTGTCTATTATATAGGACATTAACTTTACACATTCAAGAACAGAAAAAAGCGCCGAACGATCTGTAAGAGCATACAGACAAAAAGCACTAACGCACCAATGCTTCAAATACACATTTCTTAATCAGCTGGTGGCTCTTCGGTCAGCCATTTGTTGTTGATCTGTCTTCAGTTGTCACTTCTTAATTATTACAGTGCCTGTTTTCACACTTAAGCCTTGCAGAGGTGATTGATGTACACTAGAGTGTGGGAAACTAATTAGGAGGTCACGGCCGCGTGTCTGTGTGTAGTGAACTTTAAAGTCCTCCTGCCTTTAATAAAACATTCAAAATAGCAAAGACGAGACATCTTAGACATCTTCCTTCAAAAACAACATCCTACATGAAACAAAAAAATGATTCACAGTAGATTCTAATAGCATTTGATTAGCATGTTGCTAAACTAATTACGTGATAAAAATACATAAGGCACAAAAATTAGAAATGCACAAACATCCGAGAGCTTTCTGACCCTGCATAGACAGCAAGTGAACTGACACGTTCAAGGCCCAGAAAGGTAACATTGTTAAAATAGTCCATGTGACATCAGTGGTTCAACCATAATGCGTGCGAAGAAAACAAAAATAACGCCTTTATTCAACAATTTCTTCTCTTCCTTGTCAGTCTTCAACACGCGTTCATGAGAGCACCACAACTATTTTATCGATGTCCTCACTACCTTACTGGATCTTGAACGTGGTAGTTGCATTTCTGTCTATGCAGGGTCAGAAAGCTCTTGGATTTCTTAAAAATATCTTAATTTGTGTTGTGAAGATGAACAAAGGTCTTACAGGTTTAATTAATGACAGAATTTTCATTTTTGGGTGAACTATCCCTTTAAAGTTCATCTTTAAAAAAAAACTATAAATTGTCATCTTCAGCAAATGTCAAAATTAATATCCATTTTCATAATTCTATGATGCCTATTCACTTATAAAATTATAAATTCACTCATAAATTGATTTTAGTTTTTAATGTTTTATTTTTTATTTAATTAGACAAAAATGGTAAAGAAATTATGAATCCACACAACTCCAACCCATCAATTAACATCTTGTGAAGCAAAAAGCTGTGTTTTTTGTAATAATCAAATTCCTTAAACCATTGCTTTTGGCTAAAATACGAGTCCACTAATCTTAATATTGTTTCTTCTAGTGTTGTCACAAAACCAAAATTTTGACTTCGATACGATACCAAATATCATGATACTACTACTGAACCAATACTACGAAAAAAAAACATAGAACAACAGGAAAAGTAATTGAATAATAGATAATCGCTATGAAGATCATAGTATTTTTTATCTATTAAAACAAAGCATTTTATCCCCTCTTTAAAAAAAAAAAAAATAATAATCACATGCCAGTGCCACTACTCAGGATTATGGTGAACAACTACCGAGCCTACAGGTATGTAGAGACCTTTGCTATATCGGTAAGTTAGCTTAAAGGATAAAGCTATTTTATTTCATGATATAGTAATTTTATTTCACAACAACAATTTATATCATGACATAGTCATTTGTTGTTATTTTATCTTTATTATTAATAATAAGAACCTAGATGCAAGTAACAAACTAAAGGACAACTGCAATAAAACAAAGATACAAATGAAATAAAGAGGGCCCTAAGAAATCTGTTTTATTTTTCTCAAATTCCATTTTCATTTTTGTAGACTATTTTAATGGTTACATAAAAAAAAATATTTATCAAAAAGCATGTCTAATTAATTAAAATCATGAAACTTGTAGAATTTAACAGCAATTTATTAAAAGTTTTTAAAAAATTACGTTTTTAAGGCCCTATGAAATACGTCTTATTATTTTTCTCAAATTCAGTTTTCTGGTAAATCAATTCTGGTAAATATTTTTGTCTGGCAAATATTCCTTAAACATCGTAATAATTTTAGTAGTAGTAGTAGTACTACTATCTTTACATTAAATAATATATTAATGCATTTCTGACTGCCAAGTTAAACTGAACTTTTATTTTGACGGGTTGCTATGAAGACGTTTAGGAACTTCATTATATGAGGACAGTTTTCCGCAAAAGAAACGGTAAAATGCTCATGAAGTGACTCTCAGAGCAGTTCTAGAGATTTTGTTCATGTGTTCATGTTTTGTGGCGGCAGAAGCTGAAAACACCGCGAGTGTCACAAGCATTTGTGTAACGTTAGTAAACAAACTGCGCGTCTGCGCCATTCACTAACACAGACAAGCAGAAATACGGCTCTTATTAAAATACATTCTTCTCCGGTACTAGTAAAATGCGGAATTGTACCGTTTTTAAAAGCAGGGTATCGCAATACGGCGATACGGTATATCGTGAATCACTAGTTTCTTCAGTGGAAAAGCTGTCTCGTCTGATTCAGTGCATTCAAGCACCATTTACAAAACAGTCCAAAACAGTTGTAAACAAGAATTTGATGTGAGAGGACTTTTTCACTGGAGGAAGAGTAGTAATATGTGCCCTTAAGTTACTAATAGGTACCCTTTAAGGGTAAAAAAGGTACAAAGATGTCCTTTTAAGGGTACTGCTCCAGTGACAAGCTGTTGTACCTCTAAAGGTACAATTCTAGCCCCTTCTTTTCTGTGTGTTTGGATTGCTTGTGGATTATTGTGATGTTTTTATCAGCTGTTTGTGCTCTCATTCTGATGTCACCCATTCACTGAAGAGTATCCATTGGTGAGGAAATGACATAAAGCTACATTTCTCCAAATCTGTTCTGATGAAGAAACAAACTCATCTACATCTTGGATGGCCTAAGGGAGAGTACATTTCCAGCAAATTTTCATTTTTAGTTGAACTTTTTCTATAAAATGCTGCCTAGGCAGCTCACTAGGCTTTGGAATAGAGCTACAACACAAGAAGACACAGAATAAATCATGGTTATACACACGGTGAACTCAAACTGACATTTTGCGGAGACTGAATGAAACATTGCATGGACATCTGCTCAAAGGAATCAATAGGAACATGAGCACTCGACTAATGGGTCATATGTACATGATTAGAGAAATGTAATACGGGCCCAAGGGTTTCATGCCTTGAGTACATGAATGAAATGGAGAGTGTTAATGGTGTGAGATGCATGTGTGCGAGATGTGCTAGTGATATACTCACAAGCAGAGTATATAACAGCATCAAGGGGAGGGCCGTAGAGGACAGATGGTGCATTCACTCACACACACACTGGTGGCAGACAGGTCTAGGGCTACAGATGGTGACATCACAGTGGGGGTGTGAATGACAGAAGCCTTGCAATGAAGAAAAAAGGAAGAAGTGAGTGCTTTGGGAAGCATGTTCACATTTGATTCTGTTTCTATATTTGTATGCTGACTAATACAGGTTAATAAAACTAGTTTGACATAAAGGGTGTGAAACCAGGCTGGATGTTATTATGAAAATCTGCAGTAATTAATGAATAAAACAAGTTTCCCTACAATTCATGAACAGGATTTCTTCAGCATTTCATTCTTCCATTTTGAGATCCATCTTTTCACACTGAGGACAACTGAGGGACTCAAATGCTACTATTACAGAAACGCTCACTGATGCTCCAGAAAGAAACACAATGCATTAAAAGCCGGGGGGTGAAAACTTTTTCAATTTGAAGATTTAAAAAATAAATGTTGAAATTTAACCTATTTTGCCTTGTGGGAAACATGTAAGTAGCTTCTGTAGCTTCTGAAGGGAAGTACTAAAAAAAAAAAAATATGATATTTAGGCAAAATAAGAAAAATTTACACATTTTCATTCTGTTCAAAAGTTTTCACCCCCTGGCTCTTAATGCAATTGTTTTTCCTTCTGGAGCATCAGTGAGCATTTGAACCTTCTGTAATAGTTGCATATGAGTCCCTCAGTTGTCGTCAATGTGAAAAGATGGATCTCAAAATCATGCAGTCATTGTTGGAAAGGGTTCACACACACACACACACACACTGGGCAGTTTAACTGTTCAGGACAAACAATGGACTATCACTTAACAAAAAAAAAAAAAAAAACAGCTGTGGATCATTCAGATAACGACACAGTATTAAGAATCAAGTGTATGCAAACTTTTGAATGGACTCATTTTTATAAATTCAAACATTATTTTCTCTTGTGGACTATATGTAAACGTCTTTTATGTGAAATAACTTATTCTTATTCTTATAGGTCAGTACTAAATAAAAAACAACATGCATTTTGTATGGTCCCTCTTATTTTGGTAAAATAATTAACATTTTGCAGATTCTATAAGGTGTACATGCAATTTCCAGTCAAACCAAAACATTGTCTATTTTTGTTACTCAAACCATATCATACATTCAAAGTTCAAATTGTGTTATGTATACTTGAACACACAAATCAAGATTGTAGCTTGACTGCATATAAGCCACGCGTGTTATTATGCCGCACTTCCAAGCTGATTTACATGTTCTGTTCAGTATTACGTGTGTGTCATTGTCTGTTCTGACTTCGCTGTCAATTCTCAGATACCCTCCTTTTGTATGACTTCCTTTAAACCACAAAGGCCAGACTATTTTAGCACACATCTTCCTGAATCACTGCTTGACCTTCCCAACACACGCTGACGCAAACACTTTTGGGGATTCTATCCAGTTTTCTTTATCACAACAATTTCAAAACACAGTCACTCCCACATGCATATACACACACATTAGACACACATGAGACCAACTCCTAAATGTCAATTACATTATATTTAACAAATCTGCATAAACTTTTCTGCAGCTTTATCAGTAGAGCACAGCACTAGCAACACCAAGGTCATGGGTTCAATTCTGAGGGAAAGCAGGAACTGATAAAATGTGTACCTTGAATGCAATGTAAGTCACTTTAGAGTAAAGCATCCGCTGAATGCATAGATGTAAATGTAAATTAACTGAAGTGCGACGCAGGCTATGCTGCAAACAAATGCTCCTAACAATATGCAAACTGTGAACAAATTTTAGAGCTGACTGTGATGCCCATCGTCTGTGTTTTTATGATTATGCAAACCAGTTTTGGAGACTCATGGCTTTGTCATAAACTGTCTGTCTGTAGAAAACAGTGGGTCTGGAGTGACGGTTGGTCTTGTGTGATGGGTGGGGAGGATATGTGCCGTGTGTGTGTGTATGTGTGTGCTGGATGGACAGTGCATTTGTATTCTTTTTCCCACAGCCTTCTAAATCTGTGACTATTGTTCTGCGTGTGTATGCGTGTCAGAGAGTAAGTGTGTCGCCGTCTCAGGTGGTGCAAAAGTGTGTTCCCTTGTTGCTGACTTAGATCTTTTGCATGCATGTAATTCAGTCAGTCTGCATATTCGTTATCATCGTGTCACACTTCTGTCTTTCTCTCAAACTGCCTTTCTGCATTTGTCTATCTGGCTCACGTCCAGTAATTAAATAAGCACATGGGCCGTATGATGGTCGCACAGAATGACAGAAGTCTCTTTCCCTTCCTGTCATTTTTTTTCTCCACTCTCTATTCTACGTACAAGAGATTCCCACCATAAGACACAAAGCAGCTGTAAACAATAGCAATAAGAAAACAATAGATGACAGCATATATGTGTGTGTGTGTGTGTGTGTGTGTGTGTGTGTGTGTGTGTGTGTGTCTGCATGTGTGAAGAAAGCTTCTATCTAGCACTCATAAAGGTTCTTGAGTTTGATTGCTGAAAGAACCTTAAAAAGTGCCTGGTACGTCTATCTTATGAAGTTCTAATTAGAGGCATCAAACGATGTTTTGCACGCATTCGTTATCCCAAATCTATTCAGTGTGCATATTTTCATCTGAAACCCCCCCCCCCCCCCCCCAGCATTTTAAAATGTATATCAGATGTTTACAAAAACACATTTCTAAATAATGCACTTTTTAAAGGATTAGTTCACCTCCAGAATAAAAAATTCCTGATAATTTACTCACCCCCATCTCATCCAAGATGTTTATGTCTTTTTTTCTTCAGTTGGAAAGAAATTAAGGTTTTGGAGGAAAACATTCCAGGATTTGTGGGCTAATAGGGACTAATAGGGATCAACGGGTTGAAGGTCCAAATTGCAGTTTCAGAGCAGCTTCAAAGGGCTCCAAACGATCCCAGTCGAGGATTAAGGGTCCTACGTAGCAAAACGATTGGTTATTTTCTAAAATAATAATAATAATAATAAAAATGTATATGCTTTTTAACCCAAAATGCTTATCTTGCACTAGCTCGACTTAACAGCTCAACCAAGTGTTTACAAAGAGAACGTGCAAAGAAACTCAAACGAAAAAAGGTAAAACAAAGATGTCAAACGATTTTGAAGTTGGAAGCGAAAACGAGATTCACTTGCCCTACCCTACATTTTTTAGCCGCACGCACGTCACAGAGCTAGTGCAAGATGAGCATTTGTGGTTAAAAAGTACATGCATTTTTATTTTTTTTTTAGAAAATGACCTATTGTTTTGCTAAATAAGAACCTTATTCCTCGGCTGGGATCATGTAGAGCCCTTTGAAACTGCTTTGAAATGGCAATTTGGACCTTCAACCTGTTGGCTCCCATTGAAGTCCCATATGGAAAAAAAATCCTGGAATGTGTCCCTCAAAAACCTGATGAAAGAAAGACATGAACATCTTGGATGACATGGGGGTGAGTACATTATCACAAAATTTTTATTCTGGAAGTGAACTAATCCTTTAAAAGATGTCAGATGGAAATATGTATAAAATTGGGGAGGTCTGCAAAGTATAAAAATAAACTGCTAAAACAGTTGTGTCTTCAAAGTTTAGAATTATTAATAATAAAAATATTGTATTAGTAAGGGATAATCTACTGTTTGCTGTGCATTAAAGGATTTTAAATGCATGATGTGGAGGTGTAGAACTGCCCGACGTGAAGCAGAGGTCACTTATTCCATGGTCATTTGCCAAGTTATAGACAAGTTAAACCTAGTATTTAAAACAGCAATTTTACCACCTCGTTGTTGAGGAATATAATGTAGAGATCTAGTATCAAGGCTATTTTATTAATAAAAATCCCGGGGAAGCGATGACAAGAAGTTTATGTATGTAAGCAGCATAATGCGATCTCAAACCTCTCTCTCTCGCTCTCTCTGTGTGTGTGTGTGTTTGTGTGCATCAATTAAAGCAGTGCATTAATATAGAACGGTGATTAAATTGACTTGGAACTACCTGTGCATTAAACGGTTTTACTCCATACCTGCCAGCCAATCAGAATCCAGTATTTCGACAGACCATGGAATAAAACAAAACAAACCCATTTGAATTGTACTATAATGTTTAAAAATAGAATAGAATAGAATAGAATAGTTAAAACTCCTTATCTTCACTAACATCATACACTTGACAGAGGACTTGCATGTAAATTTAACTTGTGCACATAATACACACTGTGACCATGTGTGTGTTAGCCACCTTTGTGCAGGGGTTTTCCTTGTGATGTCCAAGCAGAAAGACCGGAATTGCTGCCACAACACAAACACTCACAAATGGTTAAGTGCTTACAGTAATTCACTAGATAGTACTGACACATCTATTTTAGACTGGACAGTTTCCCTAGGTCAGGAAAGTTAAGCAAGACTTTCAGTCTTCAGCCTTTTAGTCTCACACTGCTAACACAAATCAAATCAGATGTCAATTGAAAATAAAGCAGATTGTGGTTAAGAATATGTAGTGATTAATGAAATAAAGATTGCAAGACAAATACGCTACAGTTCCCTAACATTCTTTTTTTAAGTAATCTTTGTCACAATTTGAATGACCTGAATGTAATCAGCGTTATGAGTGCTACCTATGATTTTTTATTTTTAAATATAAATTACATACTTTTAAACCAGTTTAAGATTAAAGTTTAAAAAGCCCACATTGCCATGCTTGCATTGTAAAAACACAAAACATGTGGCTGTGGAATGAAAATAAACGCAAGGTCTAGAGATGTTTTCTTAAAAGTTGAACCACATTTTAGAACGCTGTGTCACTTCCAAGATGTTGCAAGAAGCAAGACATGAGTACAGCGGTCAAACATGCTTGTCTAGAGCATGTTTATATAGCAAAACTATGGTAAAGAAGCACAGTGGAATACAAAAACCCATTCTATGTGAATGCGTTTATACTCAAATATAATCAGAATTGGATTTAGCTTTCATCAATTTTACCATTTATAGCAGCCTTTATACTGTAAAACGTTTTTGATTTTTTTAATGACTTTTTGTACATAGCTGACAGATAAGACATTTGCTGAGTGAACTTAAATTTCTTGAAGGATATAGCAATCAAGTATCTTATTTTATTTATCTTATCCTATTTTAATCAACCAACATGCTATAGTGTAGGTTTTGTACTATTTAATTGTATAATCTATCCTCAAGGCACTCTTGCTGAATATATGTGTGTGAATGAGTGTCAGTGTGTTGCCATTTCTGTACTTTGCATATCTTAGCAACTTTGACTGGTGGAAACAGATGGTAGAGATCACCTGTGATGAGAATGTGTGATGGCCAGATGGGGAACGTGAGCAACTGACTGAGCTACAAACAACACAGGCATGTCATTCAGTAATGATAACCATAATTATATTTAATAATTATTAACAAAAATGCAATCACTGTGGGCAAGAGGAGACCCTGATAAACTCAACACACACACAAAAACTCTCACTCTTAGCTGCAACTTGTCTGTGAATTTGTTTAAGCTCTGTCACTGGCGTTAGTCGGAGGTGTCTCATTTTAGCATGGCACATTAGACTGAACAGGTGTAGTGTGTGTGCGTGTGTGTGTGTGTGTGTGTTGCACTGCAAGAGATAAAACTGTTATCTGCTGCAGATACGTGGGAACGCTGGGTGTAAGCATTCCACGCAAATGAGCCCAGTTTAGGGAGGAGAGAGTGACCGAGGGTCACATTCAGGTCAACATCAAGTCACCATTACCACCCACTTACTTCTAGTTTAGATGGATGTGTTTGTCCATCTATGTGTGTGTATCTGTGGTAGGGCTGGAATGCTAGAGTTGTATATGTAGGTTCGCAAGAAAGAAATAAACACACACACACACCGACAGCAGCAGCTGTCTCACCCCATGAAATGCCACCTACATACTGGAGATCGGGAAGGTCAGAGGTGCTCATACACTGAAACTACCCAAAAATATCAGCCAAAGTATCTCATGCCTTCTCATGCACCAAACTTGAACTCCTGAACACAAGCTCTCTTCATCAAAGGCTTCCGTCACTTTCCATTTTGACCTGCTTTATTTGGCTAATAAGCATGTGAAAACAATGCAAAGTTTCTTTTGTTGGCTTCTGGAAGAGTGACAGTGTAAATACTGTTCTTGAGTGTGTACTGAGTATTGAGTATGTAATTGAGTATGATTCAAAAAGTACTTTTCAACTAATGATGAAGTGTGTTCTTTAGATAATCAGTACAGAGCCTCACAATTCGTTTACTCATTATAATTTAGTTCAGTCGTGGCCATGTTGTATTAAAGTAGAAGTCCACTTCCAAAACAAAGATTCACATATAATGTACTCACCCCCTTGTCATCCAAGATGTTCATGTCTTTCTTTCTTCAGTCATAAAGAAATTATGTTATTTTCATAAAAATAATACAATTTATATACTTTTTAATGTCAAACGCTCGTCTTGTTTTTCTCTGCTTGCATAGATTTTTCCGGTTCATGACAGTTAGGGTATGTCGAAAAACTCCCATCTCATGTTCTCCCTCAACTTCAAAATCATCCTATATTGCGGTTTTACCTTTTTTGTTAAGGGTGTTTGATCTTCTTTGCATGTTTACTTGCAAAGACTGTGTTGGTACTTCTGCAGTGATGTAGGATGAGTTTGAAATGATTTTTGAAGTTGAGGGAGAAAATACGATTGGAGTTTTCGACATATCTTAACTGTCTTGAGCCAGAATTCACAGAGTTCAGGGAGAGCAAGGCAAGACGAGCATTTGAGAATAAAAAGTATTTAAATGGTATTTTTTAATGAAAATAACCAATCATTTTGCTAGATAAGACCCTTCTTCCTTGTCTGGGATCGTTTACAACCGCATTTGGGATTGTTTGAAGTCGCATTTAAACTGCATTTTGGAAGTTCAAAATCGGAGCACCATATCAGTCCATTATAAGGAGAAAAATGCTAAAAGGTTTTCCTCAAAAAACATAATTTCTTTACGACTGAAGAAAGAAAGACATGAACATCTTGGATGACAAGGAGGTGAGTACATTATATGTGAATCTTTGTTTTGGAAGTGGACTTCTCCTTTAACTAGCCACGATTTAACTAAAAGAGGAAACAAAATATTAAGTTGTAGGAACAAATTATTAAATTGAGGTCAAGATTCCTTCTTATTTTCCCATGCAGAGCTCTGCAAAGCAGTATAGTAGTATAAATAAATTCCCAGACTTACTACATCCATCATGTTGGCACTGTCCTTTGACCTGTGTGTTCTTTGAGCTAAGATGTATGAACAAAATCTGAAAATAATTCACTGTTGGTGCTAAAGAAGTAGATCTCAAAGTTTTCAATTCATTTTCAAATCTGTTAGTTTCTCAGTTCATGCAGTCTTACTGAATACCACTGTGCCTGCTATTGCACTGTTTACAATTATTCCTCTGTCGTTAATGGTTCTTTTTATAGATTTATTACTTATGGCTGCTCTGCTGTTTGTGAGCATGTATAATATAGAGTTGGCGTCAGAGCTGTGGGTTAAAGGGCATCCTTTAAAGTGATCAAAAGACTGTCGCGGTGAGTGTCAGCGCTAAGCAGCTCTGTGTCACTTTGAGGTGATAGAAGGTGAAACTTCTCACTCCTCCATTTAGAATGTAAGTGTCACATGGACTCTCTGTCTTAATAGAGCTGTCAATCACACCTGACCTCAGCGGTCAATAACTAGACCACAGCATGAACGGCTCACTCAAAGACCAGTTGAGCTTGCATGCAGACATATAGCCACAAAAATTTCTGAAGTTTACATACACTTTGCAGAATCTGCAAAGTGTTAATTATTTTGTCAAAATAAGAGGGATCATACAAAATGCATGTTATTTTTATTTAGTACTGACGTGAATAAGATATTTCATATAAAAGATGTTTACATATAGTCCACAAAAGAAAATAATAGTTGAATTTATTTTTTTTTTCAAAAGTTTACATACACTTGATTTTTAATACTGTGTTGTTACCTGAATGAACGGTAGTTGTTCATGAGTCCCTTGTTTGTCCTGAACAGTTAAACTACCTGCTGTTCTTCAGAAAAATCCTTCAGGTCCCACAAATTCTTTGGTTTTTCAGCATTTTTGTGTATTTGAATCCTTTCCAGCAATGACTGTATAATTGTGAGATCCATCTTTTTACATTGAGGACAACCGAGGGACTCATATGCAACTATTACAGAAGGTTCAAACGCTCAATGATGCTCCAGAAGGAAAAACAAAGCATTAAGAGCCGGGGGTGAAAACTTTTGGAATTTAAAGATCAGAGTAAACTGAACTTATTTTGTCTTCTGGGAAACATGTAAGTATCTTCTGTAGCTTCTGAAGGGCAGTACTAAATGAAATAAATATGATATTTAGTCAAAATAAAAATAAAAAAATGTACACATCTTCATTCTGCTCAAAAGTTTTCTTGTTCAACTGTTTTCAACATTGATAATAATAAGAATGTACCTGGGGCACCAATTCAGCATATTAGAATGATTTCTGAAGGATCATGTGACACTTAAGACTGGAGTAACTGGAGTAAAATTTAGTTTTGCCATTACCGAAATACATTACATTTTAACATATTAAAACGTTAAAATTGTAATAATATTTCACAACGTTTTACTGAATTTTTATCAAATAAACAGCCTTGGTGAGCATAAAAGACTTATTTCAAAAACAGCTCTTGAAGCATTAGTTCATCCAAAAATGAAATTTCTGTCATTAATTACTCTCAATTCGTTCCAAACCCGTAAGACCTTCGTTCATCTTCGGAACACAAATTAAGATATTTTTAATGAAATACAAGAGCTTTCTGACCCTCTAACACATAACAGACATGTTCAAGGACCAGAAATGTAGTAAGGACATTGATCATGTTTTTATAAATATTAATGTAAATATTTTTGCCATCAGTTTTTAGAATACGATCACTCCTGGAGAACACACACATAGATACATGATTTCCACTGAGGTACGAACAGACGAATTCTTTTAGTATCTTGATCAGAGATCAACCTGAAATCTAGAAAAAATAAAGAAACATATGATAAAACAACTTAAGATTAGCTCCAAATCCTTCATATTTTTCCTTATCAAAGTCCTAGTATGCTTATCTCTAAGCAAATTCATCGTCAAAAGGGAAAAATGTTTCAGTGGCCTGTTCCTGTCTGTTTCCAGCTCAACCTCCAATAGAAAGCTTGTGATAATCCCGATATCTCAGTAAAAACAGCAGGGCTAAATGAAACCACACTCGTACACCTACTGATACACAGCCTTTAACAGCTTCTCAGATCATAACGATATTCATATGAGTGTTTGACATGAGCAGACATGCATGTGCAAATGCAAACCCCAGCCCAATTTAAAAGCTTGATTCATTGAGCGTCAGTGAGATGGACGAGGTGAGAAACAAAAGGGCAGTTAGTGACAGTGACACGCACACGCCGCATGAAAATGGGAGTGGAGACTGAGAGGGTAACGGCAAACTGTGCTCCAGACAGCCGGGGTGATGGATATAACGGATCAATCACATCTAACTGTGCTACAGGACATCAGTCAAACATGAGGAACTTTCATTGTGCGTGTGTATTTGTTGTATAAAGAGTGTGGCGGGGTCCTAAGGGGGTCTTTAGGGATGCAGGGAATGAGGCTAACAGGCATTTAAAAAGAGTTTAACGGTAGCAATTGTCCACATACAGTTTTCTAATGTTCAGAGACCTTTACAATCAGAGACCTTACAGTTACTGTGAAACTTCTATGTGTTCATGTGTTACAGCTATCTGGTTTATGTATGTCAATATTTCCCCATGGTAATGCAGGCTTTTATCAATGTGAGAGTTTTTGTGCACACATACTTGCCACACAAGTACACTTATTTATGGAAGCCCATTTCCGCCACTGAAACAAAAATGTAAAAAGATAATTGTGACTTTTTATCTCACAATTCAGACTTCTTTTCTCGCAATTGCGAGTTTACATTTCACAATTCTGAATTTTCTCTCAGAATTGTGAGATATAAACTTGCAAATCTGAGAAATAAAGTCAGAATTGCGAAATATAAACTTGCAGTTGCGAGTTGTAAAGTCAGTATTGCATGATATAAACTCTTAATTCTAAGAAATAAACTCACAATTCTGATTTTTTTTTCTCAGAATTACTCAAAAGTTTATATCTCACAATTGTGACTTTATAACACGCAATTCCAAGTTATTAAGTCAGAATTGTGAGATATAAACTCGCAATTCTAATAACATATCAGTCTCTTTTCTCCCTCAGAATTGGACTTTATAACAATCAAGCTTATATCTCACAATTCTGAACTGCGAGATATAAACTCAGAATTGCGAGAAAAAAGTCCGAATTGCAAGATACAAACTCACATCTGCGAGTTTTTTTCTTGCAATTCTGACTTTCTCGCAATTCTTTTTTCTCCCTTAGAATTGGACTTTATAACTTGCAATTGCAAGTTTATATCACACAATATAAAGATCTCGAAACTCGGAATTGTGAGAAAAAAGTCAGAATTGCCAGATATAAAATTGGAATTGTGAGAAAAAAAGTCAGAACCGCATTTGCAAGTTTTTTTTCTCGCAATTCTGAGAACATATTCTTTTCTCCCCCGCAGAATTGGACTTTATAACTTGCAACTGCAAGTTTATATCTCACATTTCTGAGAAAAAATCTAATTTGTCAAAAAAAAGGGTCAGAATTGTGAGAAAAATGTCAGAATTTTGAGATATAAACTCAGAATTGTGAGAAAAAAAGTCAGAATTGCAAGGGACAAACCTGGAATTGTGAGAAAAAAGATAATTTACAAGATACAAACTCACATTTGCAAGTTTTTTTTTCTTGCAATTCTGACTTTCTCGAAATTGTTGAGTTTATATCCTGCTATTCTGACTCTATAATTCACATTTGTGAGTTTATATCACACAATTTTGAGAGAAAAAGTCAGAATTACAAATTTATGTCTAGCAATTCTGACTTTATAACTCGCAATTGCAAGTTTATATCATGCAATCCTGAGAAAAATAGCAGAATTGTGAGTTTATACTACACAATTCTGAGAAAACACGACAGAATTGCGAGATGTAAACTCACAATAGCCTGAAAAAAAAAAATCAGAATTGTGAGATTTACTGGATGAGGACTTGCAGAATTCATTGCAATTTAACCTGACTCACAATAGAATCATTCAAACAGAGTTGTGAATCAGTTAAATTGATTCATTCGAACAACTTGACTTATATATATATATATATATATATATATATATATATATATATTTTTTTTTTTTTTTATATAGCCATAGAAAGCATAGGATCTATCTAGAAAACCCCACAAATGAGAAATGCTTTTCATTGTGTGGTCTGTCATGAGGATGTTTGTACAGTTTGTTTAATAAATTATTCTGACCATCAAAACAGATGTAAGTAATGCATGTACGCACACGTGTGCACGCTTACACACAAAGGTGACGTCAACTTTTGGGCCTCTTGTTTCTTTCCTTTCAGAACAGTCTCTCACGCTCTCTTTCTCTCTGTCTTTCTCTCTCTCATGATTATTCACTCTGTCATTCCAGCTTCCAGTCTCAAGACTCAGTAGCAGGAAATGGCCATTGTTTCTAGATCAGGTAGAGAGAGAATGGGACAGAGAGTGAGATGAGGAGAGGAGGTCTGGAGCCGTGATGGATGTGGCTCTTTTCCTGCAGGGACTTTCTCAGGCTCTTTTTCCTGTGTTGCCAACGTCCCTCTGCCTCCCTTTTTCTCAAGGATCTCTTCGTAGAGATTAACCAGCTAGGAAGAAGGGAAATTGAAAAAAAAAAAAAAAAAAAAGAAGAAGGGTTAAATAACTTTTTTATAAGCACAGAAAAATGTTTCTCCATCTCACCAAGAAAAACAAGAGCAGAGACATTTCATCTGTCTCTGATCACCTTTCAGGTCAATCCAATACTACAGAAATGACCTTTCACCTCTTTGCTTGGCCTGTCACAGACTTCCATCTATATAACGATTTATTATGAAAGAGGGTCTCAGAGCTCAATGCTCTTTGACAGAGAGCTCACTAACTACTTCTTTCTATGATGACAGAGGCGTTGGGTCCACATCTAATGGATTGGATCCGCATTTAAACTTTTAACACTTATGAAAAGTGAAGTGTGTCACTAGCTGCACCAAACAGAATTGCAATCTGTTTGTTTGAGACATAACAACATTGGCTACACCAGTGACGGGGCGGGACACCCACACAATGGAGGATGTGGGGATTGTAAGGAACGTATTATTGCATTTTTGTTTGCCGCTGTTAGTCATTAAAGGGATAGTTCACCCAAAAATGAAAATTCTATCATTAATTACTCATCCTCATGTTGTTCCAAACCTGTAAGACCTTTGTTCACCTTCTGAACACAAATTAAGATATTTGGGATGAAATCCAAGAGCTTTCTGACCCTGCATAGACAGCAACAGTACTTCAACGTTCAAGGCCCAGAATGGTAGTAAGGACATCGATAATGAATATTTTATGACAGAATTTTCATTTTTGGGTGATTTATCCCTTGTACTTCAGGGCTCAATGCTAAGGATTTTTTCTACTGGCCCAGTCGGGCCAGTGGTTCAAGTTTTCACTTGCCCACCTGCCACAAAAAAATAAAAAAAATAGAATTGTTGCTGTTATCATCGTTTTTGACTCATGCTATCGTTTATTTTAATAAATAAGCTTATATGACACCAAAATTTTACAATTTTACATTGTTTGTTTGTTCAAAAATTCTTTAATTATTATTAATATTTTATTACAAATGAAAAGATGCTTTAGGGAAAAACAGCAGACGGACTGATAGAACGCAAACTCAGTCTCTGCCAGCAGGTGGCGCTTATGGAATAAAACAGTGATATTACGTTTCTTTGATTACTGCTGATTTATTGCTGTAAACAAAGCAGCGCCGTGATTATGAACGCAACTTTTAAGGCATTATACAAAGGCAAATGAAAAGAAAACGCCATGTAAACTTTTCTTAAAACAGTCAGTTCCCCTCAGAGATACATTCATATAAACCCCCGTTTCAATATTTAGGATAATATTTACAATATTCTGCGCATTGTGAACCGTGATCTTTTTCTCCCTGCTACAATATTTTTTTTCCTCTTTGTGTTCGTCTTCAGCGTCTCTAGCCTCTGCTAACGGATGTTTAAAGAGTTCGTAATATTTCCACACATAGGACATTTTGAAAAATGATCGCTTGCAGTTCGTGTGTAAGCCCGGAACAGAGATCGGTTCAAATGTGTCCGGTCGGTGCATCTGTACTCCACTGTATAGATTAAATATAGATTATTCATTGTTAAAGCTACCAAGTTAATCGTCAAGACGAGTATTTTGACATGCTTTTGTAGGCTATTTGTCCGTCAGAGACACGAAATTTTAAATTAACAAGTCTTAAAAACACTTGCAAACGATAAACTTTCATGAGGACGCAGCAGTGTCCCGATCGGTCCAGTGACAAATTCCTCAACTGTCCCAAGGGTCTTTTACGCTGGCCCCGGACCATCTGGCACTCCTTATTGTCGAGCCCTGTACTTTAATTAGATTTTAACATTTTTTAAGCAAATTTGTAGCTCATTCATGCAATATTCATTGCTACAATTCTATGATGTTGTGGATGTTTTTTAAACAGTTTTAAAGGAATAGTTCACCCAAAAATGAAAATTCTGTCATTAATTACTCACCCTCATGTCGTTCCAAACCTGTAAGACCTTTGTTCATCTTCGGAACACAAATTAAGATATTTTTGATGAAATCCGAGACCTTTCTGACCCTGCATCAGCAACAGGTCTACCACATTCAAAGCCACATCAGTGGTTTAACTGTAATTTTATGAAGCTACAAGAATACTTTTTGTGAGCAAAGAAAACAAAAATAACTTTATTCAGTGATTTCTCCTCTCCTGAGACAGTCCTTCACCATTTTTGAGAGTACCATGACGCATCTAATGAAATCATAATGGATCGATTCTCAAAAAGAGAGCTTGCAAATTGAATTCAAATTAGTAAATCGACACCCAGCCCTACCCATAGCACCCTTCAACCTAAAATGTGACCCGGACCACAAAACCACTCGTACGGTCTTTTTTTTTTTTTTATTGAGATATAGACATCATCTGAAAGCTTTCGATTGATGTATGGTTTGTTAGGATGGGACAATATTTGGCCGAGATACAACTATTTGAAAATCTGGAATCTGAGGGTACAAAAAAATCTAAATATTGAGAAAAATCACCTTTAAATTTGTCCAAATTAAGTTCTTAGCCATGCATATTACTAATTAAAATAAGTTTTGATATATTTACGGTAGGCTTCATGGAACATGATCTTTACTTAATATCCTAATGGAATAAAAGAAAAATCGATAATTTTGACCCATCCAATGTATTTTTGGCTTTTGCTACAAATATACCAATGCAACTTAAAACTGGCTTTGTGGTCCAAGGTCACAAATGTCAAATGGGACACCATAAGGTCGGATTCCACTTGCAACAACCTCCACAAGACCACCACAAGTACACATCAAATATACCATTTGGGACAAGACCTATCATTTTAGCACTAGATATGGTTTAACTCGCTCTTTCAATAAGTCTACAGAATTTTTTGTCCACTTTATCCTTCAAAACAGGTCAACGTAACAGCACACCTCTTCTATAAGCTGCACAATAGATGTGTTATTTGATGACACATGTTTAATTCTTAGGATGGGAAGTTTGAGGAATAGTAAAAGCATAGAAAAACTTCATGCAATATATGTCAGGTATACAGTTTTAATGGCGCCTAAAGGAAACATATACAGAGTTAACAAGCAACTGAAGCATGTCGGAGTGAAAAGCGTCTTAAATTTCCATGAAACCTCTCACACACACAGAGTAAGGTGACTCTTTGCAGAAACAACCCCAGGAGACTTTAAGAAGTCGGTGACCAGGATCAGTCCAGTGACCAGCAACACTGGAGCTATAGCCGGTATATGACCCTCCCCCGCTCGACACACACACACACGCTGCAGGACGGGTTAAAGAAACTCCTCCTGAGAGCCTTGTTCTCCCTCTCTCTCTGTCTCAGGTCTTTCTCTCCTTTCCTCTCCTCAATGGCCCTTTGTGTAGGGGCCCCTGGGACATCAACATGACAATGTGCCCCAGCGGTGGGATCCTGTGTTTGTTAAGTGCCCTCACCCTCAAGAGACAGGGGCTACGGCCAACTGAGAAGAGAGGTTAGCCAGAGAGGAGAGGCCATCTTTGATCAAACGAGTAAAAAAGGGGGAAGAAAGAGCGCAGCGACTTTTCATTAACTCGAGTAGTATGAAGGCCATTCATGTTGGAAGAGCGGGAAAAAGCAGCAGCATTATGCTGCTCAACTAATCATTTAAAGATGAGGTTAATATGTTTGAGAATCGTAAAATGGCTCGATTCAAAGCGAGCGATCTGGCCTGAGGTAGCGGTGGCGTCTGTCTTTTGTGTGACGTTCCTCCACTGGAAGGAAATGTTGTTGTTCTTAGTGTAACAGCTGGGAAGTAAGTCATTTAGTTTGATGCTTATTGATCACGTCAGACACATATAATACTGTTGACTTCCTATGGAAAACAATGAGAGCAGTTTGTGTTCAGGAATTTAAAACGAAAAAACGCTAAAATATACTTCCTTAACTGAAATCTCAACTACAGCTGGGTTTCTGTTCAAAGTTGCGAATTTATGTGCAAAATTGAAATCTCGCACAAAACATTTGCGAATAAGCACCGTTACCATCCAACGGGTCAAAGTGAACAAAATTGTCAGTCACACTTTATTTTAGATGGCCTTAACTACTATGTACTTACATCAAAAAATCCGTACAATGTACTTATTGTTGTCATTTTGTATTGCAAAACACTTTTGCTTCTATTAAGGTGGGATACGGGTAAGGTTAGGGACAGGTTTGGTGGTATGGGTAAATTTAAGGGTGGGTTAAGGTGTAAGGGATGGGTCAACAGTGTAATTATAAATGTAATTACAGAAATTAAATACAGATGTAATTACATATAGTTATTTTTAAAAATATAAGTACAATGGAAAAACATGTATAAGTGCATTGAACCAAATGATTCATTTAAATTTAAGGACATGATTAAGTGGCCCATAAATTGGGACCAAATCGTCACTTCCTGATGAACTGGCACTAAATATTACTAAGAAAAGTAAAAATTTATTGCAAATGCGTCTCTGTCTCCTATCATTCGCATTAAAATTCAAAACCCACCTCAAGCGAGTGTTAAAAACCTTTGCGAATTAAGGGATTTTTGCGAAAATCTGGCATTTCCATCACTCGGTTCTGACGCGATACTTCAAAATGTGCATAAAAACAGGGTGATGGAAAAACATAGCTTATTACTGCTGCTTTTCAGAAAGTAAAAATGTTCTTTATTAGCTTTTCCAAACTACATTTCTGAAACTTTCACTTCAATAGTAACTTCTTCCGAAATCCGCAGCTCCATTTTAAATTCAGCCTACAATTACAGCGTTCTCCCCACTCGTCTTGGATTATTCATCTAAGCAACTTTGTGTATATTCTTCTGTCACACTATGACCATGAACACCAACTAACTGGTAGGATGGCAACACTGAGTGTACAGGTTTTTCTTTCTCCCCTGGAAGGAAAAGCATTTGTTCTTAGTGTAGCAGCTTAGTTTGATGCTTATTATGTCAGACACATACAATACTATTACATCTTCTGGAAAACAACGGAGAACAGTTTGTTTGTGTTTAAGAATTTAACATGAAAAACCAATCCAAAAAACAAATCCCTAACATCTACAACTACTCCTGTGTTGCTTTTCAGGAAGTTAAAATGTTCTCTTTCTACCAGCTTTGCCTGAAACTTTCACTTCAACACTAACTTCTCCCAAAATACGCAGCTCCATCTCAAAGCTGACAGCATTCCCTCCATCGTCCTGGATTATTCATCTAAGCAACTTTGTACATTATTCTCATACAATGACCATGAGCACACCAACTAACTCAGGAAAACTCAGAAAAGTCTCTTCAACTACAACACACCTTACTGAATGATGAACAGGCTCAAGAAGAGTTTGCTGAGGTAATTGGTAACACTAGAGTGTACAGGTTTTTCAAATGTAACAGATACTATTGCCTCATCCTGCTGGTGGTAATACGTTATGGGCTCAAAGATATGAACTATAACCGGGAGCCAGTTGCGTAAACATAGAAACTGTGTCTTAAGAAATAGTTTGACCAGTTACCAGTCAACCATGTGGTAATCAGTCTTACTTTTCAAATTAGACCTCTTTATATAACTGACCTGTCTTGAAAAGAAAAAATAGATGACTAACCTTTAAGAATAGTCTAATCAGTTTATGCAACAGGCACCTGGAAACCAAGTTTGAACCATAAAACCTTGCTGTTCTTCAGAAAAATCCTTAAGGTCCCACAAAATCTTTGGTTTTTCAGCTTTTTTGTGTGTTTGAACCCTTTCCAACAATGACTGTATAATTTTGAGATCCATCTTTTCACACTGAGGGCAACCAATGAACTCATATGCAACTATTACAGAGGGTTCGAACACTCACTGATGCTTCAGAAGGAAACACAACGCATGAAGAGCTGGGGGGTGAAAACATTTTGAATTTTAATATCTGGGTAAATTTAACTTATTTTGTGTTCTGGGAAACATGTAAGTATCTTCTGTAGCTTCTGAAGGGCAGTACTAAATGAAATAAATATGATATTTTGGCAAAATAAGAAAAATGTACACATCTTCATTCTGTTCAAAAGTTTTCACCCCCAGGCTATTAATGCATTGTGTTTCCTCCCGAAGCATCAATGAACGTTTGAACCTTCTGTAATAGTTGCATATGAGTCCCTCAGTTGTCCTCAGTGTGAAAAGATGTATTTCAAAATCATACAGTCATTGCGGGCAAAGGGATCAAACACACAAAAAAGCTGAACAACCAACGAATTTGTGGGACCTGAATGATTTTTCTGAAGAACAGCGAGTGGTTTAACTGTTCGGAACAAACAAGGGACTCAGGCCTTAAAGAAAAAGATTCAATAGTATCACAGATGACTCATGTCACATTCTGAGGTCATATCACAAGTGATAAACAGAACCAAAATTTAAATTATTATTTTGCAAAAACACTGACTATGGCCATTGGTTAAAAAGGCTTTTCCACAGAAGAAAGTAAGTCATACGGGATGGCGTCACACATACATAACATACTGAGACCTACACAGAACTGTTCCATTTCTGTATAAAATTCAGCAACAATAATTTGAATGCACAAAATTTGAATGATCCACAAATCCAACTATAATTTTCTTGGCATGCCAGAATAAAAGAGAAAGTCCCCTTTTCCCACTCTTATCTAGACCCGCTTTCCCTGTTCCATGGCATTGCTCATGTGTGTTTTAAAATAGCCTTGGCTGAATATTTTTAGCCTGTAGTTTTTCAGAATAAGCAACTGCCTGTCACAATGCTCCCCTGGAGTTCGAACGGGCTTGGACCTAATCTTAGAATGACCGTTCTGTCGGCAAATGGGCTTGACAAAAATAGATTAAGTTATGAATTGGTCTTCATATGGAGCTAGGATAAGCTTATCTCTTGAGGAAACCAACAAAATGTGCTAAAACAGGACCAGCAGAATGGTACAAGAAAGATTCGGTCAAAAACAAATGACCAAGAAACTGAATGCATGGTAGACCTAACACAAGTTACCTAACCAGATTGTTGTAACTAAGCTGCTAGGTATATGTTCTCAGTTGCACAGACCCGCAATGAAATTCTTACGTTCCAGCAATTCACCTATTAGCAGGCCCAAACAGAATCTGCACCTGAAGAACTCCACAAAAAATTCTGCATTCCTGCCATTCACAAAGTTCCACACATTGCACAAAACTTGCATGTTTGTCAGTTATATTCTGGCTAATTTTATTATTTTAGCTACCAATAAGAGTGTGGAACTCTCAGCTCCATTTGACATATTTTACAATGTTTATCCGCTCAGCAACCTCAAAAATCATAGCAGATGATGCAAAAAGTCTGCAGAATTTGTACGGACCTGCCCATTAGATAATAGATTATTAACCAGCTTGGCTTTTTTTAAACCTTTAACAAAGTGGCTATCAGAATAACATACTGCCATACTACTTTTACTGCATTTGCCAAATGTGTAGTATACTATATAGATTATTGTGTGGAATACTGTATCCCGCAATGCAGTGTGCTTAACTTATCATCTCCATTGTGAAGGATGAACTAGTAATAGCTACTGGGAGTTTTACCATCTCTTTCTAGGTTATTGCATAAGACTGCAAAATGTCACAAGACATTTAGACAAAACTTAGCATTGTCCTATTTATTTCTACAATGGTAACTGAAATGGTCACTCATTAAATATGCAATGTGATGAGATCATATGACATAAAGTAGCATGTAGAGGGTTTTCACGACACATCATCAATCAGCCACATTGGCGGCACTAATGTAATGTCACTAAACCGAACCAAACATGCATATTTTGCTGATTATTCCTGCTGAAAATGGTCAATTATTGTCATGTTTTCGGCTGTACTAATCAGTCGGACCGGGAAGAACATTTGGAGTACTATAGACTGACAAAAGTTATAACAAATCAAGGAGAAGAGTGTTTGGGGGATTCAATAGCCCCCAAAGTAGCACAATGACCATATCAAAACTCAAAATATTTCACTTCCATACCTAAAATGTATACTTCACAGTCACCCTTGTGCAAACTGATCATAAACACAGCTAAAAGGTTTCCTACCAATGGCCATCACAAAACTTTACATCTTGCATGGTTTTATGACAGGAAAAAAGCAAAATGTTTCAATACAAGCATTTCAGTCAAATGCAATTTATGCAATATTTCAAACATTTACCTCATGGGAGAAAATCTATCCTTCACAGCAATTTAAAATCAGCCCAATTTTGTACAAACAAACAAAAAAACAAAAACAAAAAAAAAAATGCAGATTTGGCAACCCTTCATCCAGGAATCAGATTTAACTGATCATGGGTCAAGACAACAAGGAGAGATGACTGACAAATCATGCTGGAAGATTTGCTACTCAGCAGATAATGTGCTCATATCTGATCTGATCTTGTAAGATGCTTCCTTTATACAGAGTGCGTGTGTGATCGCGAAAGTGAATAGCTGCTCATTCAAAAGAGATTTAAATGGGTCATTCTATAATTGTGGGTTATATATTTTTTTTAAATATATTTTAATCAATATAAAGCCCCGATGCTTAATTTTCTAGTACACAATTATATTTTTTTTCCCAATCACACTACTATATGTTGAAAAAAACCATATCTTTTGTTCAAAAATGATGTTCATATCACATACAACCTTGGTATTCACCTGTCCGATTTTGTAAAATTGCTCATTCTACTCTGCATTTAAGTGTGGAAATGACCTCAAATATATATTAATTTCATAGTTTTGCCTTCAGTTAGATTAGGTTATCAAGACATTTGGTTGTGTGCTTTCAAAAATAAAAAGGGGTTTATTGTGATATAACTTGTTTTATTTGTGTCTGAAAAACCATTGTCAACTAAGTTAACCACTAGAAAAAAAAAAACCTCAAAAAGGAATGGTTTGTCCCATTCTCGTGTAATTTGCACATTATGATGATATTTCCTCTAGAAGCACATGAATGAAACACTAGAAGTTATATTCTCTTTTTCTCTTAATATTGGTTAAACTAGCAAACCTGTCAAGAGTGGATTAATTGACTGTCAACAGTGTTACCCAAGTATTATTGCTGCAAATTTTAAAAAGACAATTTAACTAAAACTTGTTTTGTTTATGAAAATATATTTCTAAACACCATATGTTCAGTAGTTCTAGGCTTCCATGTTGAGTATAGGCCCAAAACACTAAAAATGTCAACTAAGTTAACTGTCAACTGTGTTACCCAGTAAAGGTAACATGGTGGACAGTAGCATAGATGGTATTTTACGCACATATTCCTACAGATCACCTTTATTTATATAGCACTTTATGCAATATAGATTGTTTCAAAGCAGCTATGTAAGGTCATGTTTGGGTTTTTGGGAAACAGGAAAACTTTTTTTCTTCACATTGTCAAATTCTAAATGTACCCCTAATTATAGAATGACCCAGATACTCCACATACGATAGCGTCTCCCTGATGCGCGAAAATTACATTCAATATTAGAATGATTGCGTGATCAGGCGGTAATGGCCCGAAATTCAGCGGGAGCGGGATCAAAACAGTCTCGTGTAGGGCTTTAATACAAAAAAACACATAATGAATGGCGACAGTAGAAAGCAAAAGCCGAACCACGGATATTTTAGGCAATTTAGAAATCCCGGCCGGACGCATTTTTAGGTCCAAAAGAGGACATGTCCGTGGAAAAGAGGACGTATGGTCACCCTACTCAGTGTTCATAAATAAGCGCCAGTCTTCCACTCAATGGCTTGAAGAAATAATGTTCATACTTTCTGTTACATAGTATGAACAAGTATGTGGACAGAATATAATGTGTACAGTGATCTTTTTTTTCCTGCATGACCACTTGGATTTTTCAAATTATGCAGTTGTTTCCACAACTACAACTGTATACCGCTGCTTTGTGTAGTACTAAAACACTGTGAGGTATGCAGTTGTGTGAAGAAAAAAAAAGGCTGTTGCTTTGCAGTCATCGGCAGCGTTTTGTGTGATACCTTAGAGTAGGTTTCAGCGAGCTTTAGTGCCTTCATCCTTCCGCAGCCTCCAGCGTCCCCGTGCTGCTCACTCGGGACCAGCCCGAAAACATCCGAAAAGAGCCGAGCACGTTGCATTCTGGGAAAAGGAAGACTGGAGGCGGTCGCCATATTGTTTGATTCCGCAGATTCACTGGAGCAGAAAGCAACAAACACTCTTATTAAATAGGCTAATATTAAATAATTACACAGGTAACCGTCACATAATATTGCATGAGGTTGTTGCAGACCTTGCTGTATTCTTAAGACTCTCTTTAGCGGTGCCAGTCGGATTTATTCGTGCAGAATATGGGTCGCTCCCGGAGTCGCAGCTCGTCCCGGTCCAAACACTCTAAACACAGCCGCAAACGGAGCCGCTCCAGATCCAAATCCAGCAAGAAAAGGAGTAGGTCAAAAGAACTAAAGAGGAGTAGAAGGTCCCGCTCGAGGTCAGGCAGCAGGAGGGACAGAGGTGGCTCACCACCCGACCGAACCGACATTTTCGGCCGGACACTGAGCAAGAGAAACACCGACGAAAAACAGAAAAGAGAAGAAGAGGAGAGGAGAGCAGAGATGGAGAGACAGAGGAAGATGTAAGATATCTATATGTCATAATATATATATCTGTGCCTCTGTGTGTGTGTGTATATAAAAAATGTGTGTATGTATTTATGCCTCACATTTTCAGACGTGCCACTATATGGAGAGGCCACCTTACTCACTTAAGTCTCGATCAAGTGTCACTTAGTTTGAACAACACCATCACTTTGTTGTTTAATATTGATAAGAACCTAATATGCTGAGCTAGTGTGCAAAAAGTGACATGTTTCATGTTACCAATCTGTATTCAGTGAGCTTTCATCACTCTTTGGACTCTCATAGACAGCTGTCACACTCAGGTCATCTCAACACTGAGATCTGCTGGCCATGTCAGATGATATGTCTTTGTATCTATCACAGATTGTTGACATCTCCCTTTTGTGAATGGAGACCACTGGTATAATGTTGAGAGGTTTGAGGTAGAGAAGGAAAGGGGGTTTCTAGTGAAAGAACAGGAAGCGAAGTGCTGCAGCCCCAGGCTTGAGCATCACCCCGAGTACATTGTAACCACATTCAGGGTGTTTTAAAACTTAAAGAGAGGCCCTGGATCGAGTTTCGTGACACTGAAATCAAATCAAAAGATAGCTGCTGTTGTTAGATTTTTGTTTTGGCTCTGGGCAATGTTATGGTCACTTGATTCAGTATTGTGTCTGTGTTTTTGTGTTTCTTCTTAAGGCCAGGTGTGACAGCTTGCTCCCCTCTAATGGTTTAGTCATGCTTAAAGTGTAAATAAAGTTGAAACATGGTTTTGCAATCATGGCCTCCCTTTGAGTGGCATACTTTCCTATGGGTTTTTGACGTCTCAGCGTGCCGTGTACAACTTGTTTTGTTTTAGAATTGTGCAGATCACAGGTGGAGCCTACCAGCATCATTTGCCTCATCTTCAGGGATCATCAGTGCATTTTTGTGCAATGAAAAATGTCTGTGACAACTGGATTGCAAAATACAGCACATTTTGCAAACTAAATTCCATAGAAATGCATACATTACCAGTCAAAAGTTTTTTTTTAATGTTTTTAAAGTCTCTTTTGCTCAAAAGCCTGCATTTATTTGATCCAAAATACAGCAAAAACAGTAAAATTGTGAAATATTTTTACTATTTAAAATAACTGTTTTCTACTTTAATATATTTTAAAATATAATTTAAAATTATAGTTTTAAATTTTAAATTATAGAAATTAATACTTTAATTTAGCAAGGCTGCTTTAAATTGATCAAAAGTGATGATGAAGACATTTATAATGTTACAAAAGATTTCTATTTCAGATAAATGCTGTTCTTCTGAACTTTCTATTTATCAAAGAAACCTGAAAAAAATTCTACTCGGCTGTTTTCAACACAATAATAATAACAAATGTTTTTTTGAGCAGCAAATCAGAATATTAGAATGATTTCTGAAGGATTATGTGACTGGAGTAATGATGCTACAAATTCAGATTTGAAATCACAGGAATAAATTATAATTAATTCAAATAGAAAGCAGTTATTTTAATTAGTACAAATATTTAAAAATTGTACTGTTTTTGCTGTACTTTAGATCAAATAAATGCAGGCTTGGTGAGCAGAAGAAACTTTAAAAAACATGAAAAATCTTACTGTTCAAAAACTTTTGACTGGTAGTCCATGTTTCATTTGTTTTTATGCTAGCTTTTAAAACACGTCAGCAAAGGTTATCAAACTGGCTAACATAAATGTCTTTTGTTAAATTGCATTACTGATTTGAAAGCAAGTCTGCATTTTTAAAGGAAACTAAATATGTTTTCCAAAGCATTAACAAATAGCTTAATAAAAAACTGTAATCCCCATTAACCTTTTCTGGCAAACTGAGCAAATACTCAAAAATAGTATTGTAAAGTAAAAAAATAAATAAAATATTTAAAAAATATTATTTCATTTTAATTGTGCTTTTACATTGAGAAAATGTAAAGTTATAAAAGTTAAAAAAAAAAAAAAAATCATTTAATTTTTAAATGGCGGGCCATTGAAAATGTTGTCATTGAAAATGTTGTATTTACTGTTAGCCCTGATTATGATGAAGGGTCTGCCAATGACACTGCAATGTTTGATCCTTTCATTGTCATATCCTCCACAGTCGTCAACAGGAGATCGAGGAGCGTCTGATTGAGGAAGAGACGGCGAGGCGCGTGGAGGAGCTTGTGGCACGGCGTGTAGAGGAGGAGCTTGAAAAGCGGCGTGATGAGATTGAGCGTGAGGTCTTGCGGCGGGTGGAGGAGGCCAAGCGCATCATGGAGGCACAGCTTTTGCAAGAGCTAGAGAGGCAGAGGCAGGCCGAACTGAACGCCCAGAAAGCCAGAGAGGTAACGCTCGGTCGTTCGGAACACAGCGGAGCTCAGCCGCAAAACGCACACCCGCAGCCGTGGCACAACCTGGTGCTCGTATCCCCCCGAGATAGAGCAGGAGACGCAGGGTAGCCCGATTGATTGGGTGGGGAGAAAAATTAATCACAAAATGCGACTTGGAACAGTTCAGTTGAGTCTAGGGAACACTAATGTTTAAGGACATTGGATGATGGAGTCCTCATTTACTCTGTTGACAGACAAGCTCTGCACTTTTTCTATAATACACCAATATGATTTTATTGAATCGCACACACCTCTAGTGCACTCTCGGGGGTTTCAAGTGAACGTTTTGCCACGGCTGTGATGGACCAATATTACGTTTCCCATCTTTTCTCTCCCCTATTATTTTCCCCATACCCTGCTCTCTTTATTCATCTTTTATCATTTTACTGTCACCAATGTATGAAACTGTTTGTCTTCAATAAAACGCTTTTCTTAAAAAGGTCACTCGGCATTCAAAACAGGCCTGTTTTTGTTCATGATCTTTCAGTGTGAACATCCACCATTATACACTTTGATAGGTCAAGACGTAAAGACTGCACTTAAACTAGTTAATTTGCTAAATCCATAGCTTGTAATTCCACCCATACCATAAAGGAGGGTTACTGTGCTCTAATTGTAAAGACACAATGAGTTATGAACAAGAAACTAATTCCATTCCACAAGCACACACAGAATCCAGCGGCTCAGCACTAATAGGGTTAGATATGTGCCCTCCTTCTGTACATTTTAGATTTGTGCCTATCATCTGTAGCCCTGCTACTGAACCATGAATTGAATCTGTATTGTTGTAGATTTAGCATTTGCACATAGGATGATTTCGTCTACATTTGCACTAGGGCTGAGCGATATGGCAAAAAAAAAAATCACAATTATTTGTGTTCATATCAGTCGATATCGATAATTATCATGATAAATGTCAATTTTTTTTATTTCTTTCAAGTTTAAAGGCAGATTTTTGCCATAATGTGAAAATTGTAAAAACCAGACGGTTAAATGTGGCTTTAAAATATTCTATATGGTCAGAACATGGAAAACGCTTCATGTCTTTTGAATTCTTCACTTTTTCCCAGTCATTTTTCCTTAACAAAACAAATATCCTAATAAAGAGAAATAATTTCTTAGTTCTGCATGTCAAAGTTCAAATCAAGAAACAGGTTTGTGTTACCTGATAATATTATTAATAATAATAATATAACATTTTTGTCTGTTAGAAATACACATTTGATAGTAGCTTGAGTTAGGATGCAAACGTAGATTTATGTTCATTATCAAAATCAGTAATATCTGTAAAAATTGTAGTAACCTCGTTTTTATATGGTAAAATGTAATTATTCTGACTGTTTGAGTTTTGTTTTTATTCCATAATATCATCCATAGATCATAATAATAACAGTTAAAACAAATACACAAATATAGCACCTCAATACCATGGTAAAAATGTAATATGGTTCCTAGGTAACGTTAAAACAGCAGTCTTAAATACATTTTGTATAAATGCATAAACGCGACAGCTTAATAAAAAAAAAATACTGTAATTACATTCCATTACTCCTCCCTTAATACATTTAATACGTCTACATAAATAATATAATAAATTAGACACAAATGTGCTCACATTTCTGACACAATACCACTGTTCAGTTAGTGCTACTACAGTAAATCTATGGTAAATGATGGCGATTTGTAGATTTAAAAGGCTTTTGACTGTACCGTTGTGCACAGTGTTTCTCCTGTTTGTCAGCGCTGTTTCATCTGGCTATAAACCGAGTGATTTGTATTCTGCACTGAATTCCAGCACGTTACACTGGCGCTGTTTAGTGACACGAGTGAACGCATCTCTAGTAAGTTCGCGCCGTGCTCCATTTGAACTTTGATCCGAGCGGATAAACGGTCCGAGTGGCGCGCTCTGACTAGCGCTTTTTTGTTCCGCCTTTGCCGCATAAACATCATATCGAACCCTTGTTGTCGTTTATCGAGGAAATTCATATGGCGCGATAATTATCGTTATCGATTTATCGCCCAGCCCTAATTTGCACCATCAATCACAAATCGCTCTACCCTTCCCTTAATTGCTCATCCATTTCTGTCATATGTGTTTTATATTTATTAATTGCTGATTTTATTTTTATTTTTTCTAACATTTTTCCTTTTGACCCTTCCGTTTTGACGTCATCAAAAGTGTAGTGTTTTAAATGTACTTCTGTGTCCTCACGATTTGCTTTTCCTCAGGAGTGCTGCCGTACGGGTACACACACTCACTAACACACACACGCAAAAACACACAGACACACACTACTACATCCACACTCAACGCTACTGTACCACTGAGCTTAGACGGCAACACATCACTGTTTTTGTTTTCAAACAAACACATCTAATGAATGATCCCACCTTTGTGTTTTTGCAGTCTTTAACATCGTTTAACGTTAATAGCCTGACGTCCCGACACGGTAATGTTGTATGATTAACATAATTCATTTTCCTGGACTGTGCTATATATACTGCATGTGGTGTTGCTGTGTAAGAGCACTAGCTCGTGCTAGCAGCTCAGAAATTTTTAAAGGGGAGGTGCTGCGCTGTCCAGGACGGGACACACGGGACCAGGCAGTAAATACTCACCCCTTTAATCAGCAGTTGTGTAGGTACAGTACACAGTCAAAGGAGAAAGGCGTAGGTATACGAGCATTGGTGAGCCACTACTATTCACTCTCTCCTTTGTTTAAGTTAATCTTTCTTTGTCTCTCTCATTTTCTTTTGAAACTTTTTGCTTATGGATGCTGATAAATTAAAAAAAAAAAAAAAAGTAGAGAGAGAGAGAACGAGCTGATTGATTTGTTTTTTTCCTTTTTCATCTGCAAACGAATGAGATTCTTCGTTAGTTGTCGATGTGTTGTCTTTACATACCTGTTCTGTATGGATGTTAATGAATGCCTAAATGGATGTTTGGATGTATAACGTGGCGGGGATTAAAGGTGTGACTGAATACATCCGTGGGTGGGTTTTTTTGCTCATTGTTGCATACATAGAGGTTAGCTTCAGACATTTGATGCTGCAGATCGGAATGTGAAATGTGGAGAGCGTGTGAAAGCGAGCGAGAGAGACTGTGCGAGTGTCGCTGGCTGGTACCTGTTTGTGCGAGTGTAGACGTGTTTGAGTGTGCAACTGGGTTTATGGGGACTTACTTCAGTGGATTTGTCTCCCCGCCCTAACATGTCACCGTGTCACTCCTTTAGGAGGAAGAAAAATCCAAACGAGAGGAGCTGGAGAGAATTTTGGAAGAAAACAACCGAAAGATTGCTGATGCTCAGGCTAAGCTGGTATATATTTCTTTGATTGATTTTGACAGCAAAACAAAACCCAAACACAACAAAATATCAGTGTACAAAAAACAAAAATTACATTTTAACACTTTAAAATTGGTTAAATGTATTAACAAACACAAACAATGAGCAATATCTTTATTACACTATTAATATTTGTTACTATTAATAAAAACAGTCGTTCGCAGTGCATTAAGTAATGTTAACAAACACATCTTGAGATGTTTAATAATGCTTTAGTGAATGCTGAAATTAACATTAAGATTAACAAATGCTGTAGAAGTAGTGTTCATTCTTAGTTCATGTTAACTAATGTAGTTAACTACTATTAACTAATGAACCTTATTGTAAAATGGGTAACACTTTACAATTAGGTGTCATTTGTTACTATTGTTTAATGTATTAGCTAACATGAATGAACAAAGAACAATACTTTTGTTACATTATTTATTAATATTTGTTAATGTTAGTTAGTCATTCATTCATGTTTGTTCACAGTGCATTAACTAATGTTAAGAAACTCATCTTGTGATTTTAATAATGTAGTAAATGCTGAAATTAACATTAACTTAGATTAATAAATGCTGTAGAAGTAGTGTTCATTCTTAGTTAACTAATGTTTACTAATGAACCTTTCTGTCAAGTATTACGAATTAAATTTATTTATGGGGGGTATTTAGTATTGTGCACATAAAAAGTATCTTTTTGTTTTATAGGACAGGTTCCCATATTTAACCCACAGAAAACCAAAACTTAGGGTCACAATATCAGATTTGAACTACACTATTATCATGGCCAACAGAATTTGCAATAAAGATATAACCATATAGACTGTATACAATGTTGTTTTTTGTGTGGTATTATCGTGATATCAATATTTCAGTTCTTTTTCTTTCTTTCTTTCTTTCTTTTTTTTTTTTTTTTTTTAAATATCACAGTTTCTTTCTCTCTCAAAAAATGATATCCAGGACTGGAAAAACTGCTGATAAAACTGATAAAATTGAAAAAGTATTAGAAATTTTGGTAAAACTTTAAAATAATGTAATGTATTATAAAATAATAATGTATTATTAAAATAATAATTTATAATAACATTACTTAACTACATTAACAAGAATTAATGCTTTATTAAAATCACGATTTGTGTTTTTTGACATTAGTTAATGCATTGTGAACTAATAATGAACAACTGTATTTTTATTAACTAACATTAACAAAGATTAATAAATAGTGTAATAAATGTTCATTGTTCGTTCATGTTAGTTAATACGTTAACTAATGTTAACTAATGAAACCTTATTGTAAAGTGTTACAGAGAAATTATGTACATGAAACAAAAGTAAATTTATTTATAGGGGGTATTTAGTATTGTCCACACGAAAAGTATCTTTTTGTTTTATAGGACGGTTCCCACAATTATAGAAAACCAAAAATTAGGGTCACAATATAAGATTTGAACTACACTATTATCATGGCCAACAGAATTTGCAGTAATGTTTTTGCAGAATTTGCAACATTAGTTAATGCACTGCGAAGTAATGTGAACTAACAATGAACAACTCTATTTTTATTACCATTAACAAAGACTAATAAATAGTGTAATAAATGTATTGTTCATTGTTTGCTCATGTTAGTTAATACATGAACTAACGTTAAGTATTAAAACCTTATTGTAAAGTGTTACCGAGAAAACTATGTACATAGAACAAAAATACATTTATTTATGGGGGGTATTTAATACTGTTTACACGAAAGTATCTTTTTGTTTTATAGGACAGGTTACCAGTTATAGAAAACCAAAAATTCGGGTCACAGTATTAGATTTAAACTACTCCATTATCATGGCCAACAGAATTTAAAATATAACTGTATAGTTACTACTTAATTATTTATGATGTTATTGTTTGTGTGGTATTATCATTTAATATCAGTATTTCGAAATTCAATATTTCATTTTTTTTTTTTTTTAATCACTATTTCTCTCAAAAAGTGTTGATATCCAGGACTGAAAAAACTGCTGATAAAACCGGTAAATTCTAAGAAGTCTTAGAAATTTCGGTAACACTTCACAGTAAGGTTCATTAGTCAAAACAAACTAAGAATGTACAATATTTCTACAGCATTTATTAATCTTAAAGTTAATGATTAAAATCACAATTTGTATTTGTTAACATTAGTTAATGCACTATGAACTAACATGAACTAAAAATGAACAACTGTATTTTTATTACCTAGCATTAACAAAGATGAATAAACAGTGTAATAAATGTATTGTTCATTGTTCATTCATGTTGGTTAACACATTAACTAATGTTGACAAATGACACCTTATTGTAAAGTGTTACTGGAATAGTCTATAATAAATAATAATATAATTGTTTAACCTGAATAATACTATAATTATTATGATCAAAAAGGGGTGGAAACTCTTATATGAACTGTTCAGCAGCACAGATCAAGCTAATTGATTTTTACTGAATCTTAAGTTCACTCTAATGTCATTTTTGACAACATTTGTAGTGATTCTTTGGTGTTTGTACATTTCAGGGTCATTAGATATGTGGCCTTTTGTATTATCGTAAAGTAGCTGTCCCTCAGAATTTTCTTGTTTAGATTTTTTTTTGTTATTATTATTGTGTTAAGTCATTGTGAATGCATAATTTTTTTTTCCCGCTTACGTAATGGTAGGTAGCACCAGCCTTTTCTGCAATGTTTATTCTAGGCTTTCAAAATGGATGCTTCAGTAGTACATATAAATCTGTTAATTAAGGTACTTTTCTTAATGTATTAGTGTATCAAAAGATCTAAAGTGTACCTGTTGGTAAAGTAACTTTTCCTCACGTGTTTGTTTGTTTCAGGCTGAGGATCAGCTACGTATAGTGGAAGAACAAAGGAAGATCCATGAGGAACGCATGAAGCTAGAACAGGAGAGGCAGAAACAACAGAAAGAGGAACAGAGGATGATATTGGGGAAGGGCAAGTCCCGACCTCGCCTCTCCTTCACTCTCAAAGCTACAGAGTGATTTCTCTTCTCTTCTCTTCTCTTCTCTTCTCTTCTCTTCTCTTCTCTTCTCTTCTCTTCTCTTCTCTCCGTTCTTCTCTTTGGATGTGTGCTTCATGTTGAAGTAAATCGGAGTCTCAAAGAGAGGTCTGCCCTGTGCGCTCTGCCCACCTAAACCCTGGAAAAAGAAAAAAAAACATTTGAATCATCATGCTTCAAAACCGGACTTGCAGGCACCACCACGGACTTACAAATCAGCTGCCATCTTCTGCTTTTCTTTTTTTCAGTGTGTTGTATCGATATTTGACACCATTACGCTGGATGCACCTTCAGAAACACAGGGCATTTTTTTCCTTTTTAATGGCAAGAAAATAAGAATGAATAAGTGTAAATATTTGTGTATATGAGTGTGCGTGGTTGGTTGGTCAATATGTATCAGTGGTTTGGGAGCTCTGTTGGCACAAGCTCAGTATAACTATTGTTCTTGCATTCAGAGTGTGGGGGAATTACACAAAAATGTTTTGAAAAATGTAAATGGGCAAACTTTGTTTTGTGCTTATTAGTGAATGTATGTGCAGGAGTGTGTGAGAGCATTTCGTATTTTTTAGATTGCGGACTGAACTCCTTAAAACATAGTTTCTAAAATGCTGCTTAACACATTGTTCCCATAATCACCTGATATGAGCTGCATTTATAGCATTGTAACCTAGATCACATTTGTCCCTTTTGATACACCTTACTCAAATTGCTCATTTTTGAAACGTAGAACTAAAGTGAACTTATTTAGCATTTACAAAAAAAGGTTACAATGTTACAAAGTCTTGTAATTTGTCTCGTGCTCTGTTGGTACCATAAGGAAATCGGGAATCACAGGTAAGACTAGTTAGGGTGTGTATGCGAGCGAGTTTGCGTGGGTGTATGAGTGTATGCTAGAGGGTGTTCTTGTCTTGTGGTAAATCACCCCTTTCCTTGTGAACTGGGACATTTAGTGTGATGACCAATAAATCCCATAAACAACATTACCTGAATCATGTTTCTTGAGCTTTCTGCAAACCACAAAGGAGTTTGTTTAGCGCCTCAGTGTTCTCATCTGGGATTTCGTAACTGCCTGCTTGCATAATTTGACCCATTATTTAAGTTCCGCATATGTGACCCTGGACCACAAAACCAGTTATAAGTCGCACGGGTATATTTGTAACAATAGCCAAAAATAATTTGTATTGGTCAAAATTAATATCCATTGCTAAGAACTTAATTTGGACAATTTAAAGGCGATTTTTAGATTTTTTTTGCACCCTCAGATTCCAGATTTTCAAATAGTTGTATCTCGGCCAAATATTGTCCTATCCTAACAACCCTACATCAATGGAAAGCTTATTTATTCATCTTTCAGATTATGTATAAATCTCAATTAAAAAAAAATTAAAGACCATTATGACTGGTTTTGTGGTCCAGGGACACAAATATTCTCCAACATACCAGCCATTTATTGTTTTATAAAATAATTACAGTAAAATGCAAACTCTAAAAACTACACCCTTTGTGGTTTTATAGTTACTTTGGGTCAGATTGTCATTTCACAAGGTTGTAATTAGTTCAATGAATTAATATTATAACTTACAAGTGCAGAATGAGTGTTAAAACACTTGTAGAGTGCAAAAAAACAAAATGTAAAAAAAACGTAATCCCAAGAAACTGCCCTCATTAAAAGGAACATTAAGGTCATTCCATAAAAAGGGTGTTTTTGTGTTTCTCTGAATGGTTGCATAAATCATTACCATTAATTCCTTTTAATTAAGATGAAAAACATTATGTTACAATAACATAATTTTTTCAGGTTGTGAAACTAAAGTATTTTTTATAAACAATTTATCATACTTTATGCTTCATAATGGACCGTATTTAACAATGTTACCATGATTTTACAGTAAGCAAATTATTGAAAACGTTTAGGAGTGTGTGTGGCTATTTGTAAATTTTATGGGTCTGGCTTTTGGTTTCATCCGAGTCCAGCTAGTTTTAGATGAACAAAACAGCTGGTTTTGCTGCTTGGTATTGCAAATTGATCTCTTACCATATTATTTTAATGTCTTGTGTTAATTATAAGCACACTGGTTTGTAGTGCAAACATTTTTACCCTTTACTGCACGTTCTTCTGGTTATTTCTCTATAGCGGCTTATGAACCGGAAGTCTTACCCATAGGCTTACGTCTGCGTTAAAGAAGGTGGATAGAAAGTTATTTTCCCAGTAAACACCCTGTGGTGTCGTAACTTTTTTAAAGTTAGTTATATCCCAACAAAAAAATTAATAAAATGTATATTTAGTTTAATAATAACACTTTTTGATCTAGTAGAATATTTATAATCTTAAAGAATTTACTTTTAAAGTCACCTTTTCCAACCCAGTAATTGATTTAATTCCAATTCTCTTATGAGTTAAACACCTGTATCCTTATCTCCCTTTCGGTTTTATTTCTGATTCCTCTAATCAAAGATTCAGCTCGAGGTTACTTCTGGTCGCTGCCTAAGGTTCTCAGGTGACCTGTGTGAGCAGCTAATGGAAATGTTGGCAAAGTTTTCTGTCACAGACGTGTGATATTTTTGACGAGCCCGCATGATGCAGTCTCGCTTGTATTAGTCACTGTCAGCTTCAACAATGCCGCACTGATGAACGACTGGTGTAACGCCGTGCCCGTGTGCTCGACCCCTCAGCTCCACAATTCTTTTATTGACATGAATACAGAGTTCAGCGCCAGGCAGAAGTTAGAACGGCTATTATGATCTGTTCAGAAGCGAAGCGTAAAGTTTGACCTGGAATGTCCGTACTTAGCTGTTGTTTGTGCGTGTAGGGAGGCCAGCAGGTGTGTTTTCTCGTAAATGTAGCCTACTGTGTTTGATCACGCTCCGAGGGACGCACGGACCGTGAGATTATTCGCGTGCAACTGAATAAACATCGATCCGACCCTGTGATTTCAAAGAGCTGACAACTTGCTTAGTTTATCTTGAATGTGTTAAGCGCTGTTTGTTTTTCATTTACGGAGCGTCATGAAACGTTGGAAACATTTAGGTTGAGATGTTTAAACTGATAGTGAAAATATCTTTCTTTTAGAATTAAAAACCCCAATTCGTTATAAGTAAAATTTATTTATGTATACAATTTTAAATGTATTTATATTAGCCTATTTATTCCAGTCGTGGATTAAGAATATCGTTAGCATATTTTAATTATAAATGTTGTTAAATTTTATTAATGGAGAATTCAAGAAAGAATATATGCTATGAACTGCACGTCTACTTCTTTGCCAGGACACTTTGAAATCTTAACATCTCATCTGCCTTGGTTATTTTTAAGATAGTTCAGGAAATCGCCGTTTCCTTGTTTTCCCGTTGGGATGACTTCTTCTTGAATAGTGTTAGCTCGTCCTATTGTTTGCTTTTGTTTTGGTAGTGTGGGAGCATTCTCAGAAACACACTACCATTGCATAAAGTAAATAATTTATTACCTTTGGAGCTCTTTGTAAGTGGTGCTTGAAAAACAGTTATAGGATTGGCTCTTTAATTTTGCACTTGCAGTTTAGTGCTTATATTGACAAAATATGTAGGCTAGCACATTAACAAAAGTGCAATCTAGCCTATTAGATGCATAGACAAATAGACGTCATAATCAGGCTATTGGCGCGTCTTTGATGTAACGCGTTAATAAAGTGCTCATTAATGCACAGCAATCATTCAGACTGTGTATTCAGCATGTGTAGTGTGTTAATTATCGCTTCGATGTGGAATCTGCGCGTTTGATGGTCTCTTAAACCAGCAGAGCAATACACAGCGATAACAGTAAATATAAGCTTATTCAATTACAGTCTTTGGAAAGTGTGAATGCTTTTCACACCGGCTTTTCTTCACACTTGCGTCCTAATTTAGTTTGAGACGTACTGCTTCCTTAAGGCCGGACATGGCAAAAATACATTTCATTAAGTTGTTTATCTCTCCAGAACTTAGTTAAACTTACAGCATATAATATAATATTTGTATATAATATAATAATATAATATAATATAATATAATATAATATAATATGCATAGTTTATAATTTAAAATATATTTATAATTACATATTTGTATTACTTATGTTTATAACTATGATAGTTTATTTTATTTAAATTATTTTATTTGGGTTTGTGATAACTACTGCATTTGACAAATAAAACTGAACTACATCAACTTTTATATGAGTAATGTATGCTATATCATCATATACTCTGAATTAAATTAAACAAAAGTAATGAATTGATCTATTGTCTGTGTAAAATACAAATATAGTGCTAAATTGTTGTAATCAACCTGTTACTTAATTTATAGATAAATTTAAGAATAGTGAAATGTACTTACGCATTCAGTTGGTTCAGTTCAGTTGGCCGCTAGTGGGCGCTGTTGACTGCTGAATGAATCCCTCAAACATTCAGCAGGCGGCTTTCTGTCGACCTCAACCTAAATAAACGCCTTTATTTTAAGATTACTGGCCATGTGGGACTTAGAATCGACCTTTGTGCATGCCCTGGAACACGAAAATATTAAGAAAATTAATTATTTAAATGAACAATTATATTAAAAAAATAATACAAAGAGAAAGAGTAGTGATTAAACATTAGCCCAAGTACTAATGGTCAGGATGCATGTAGCCTAGGTAGTATATTATGTACTTATTAATAGGGTTTTCGGTGTAGTTTTTGTACCAGCTGCGATTATACACATTCTAGCACGAGTGCTCTTTGAAATGCAGAAATGTCATTAATCCCTAAGAACTAAAATCTGGGTTGGCGACCTGAAGTCCGATATATTCTCTCATTGCTCGACCAGTCGCCGGGCGACCGCTTGATTGACAGGTTTCTCTCCATGGCTACCTGTCCAATGAGAGAGTAGGTGGGCGGAGTCAGCGAAAAACTCGCTCTGACAAATATTCCGTGTTGTAGACGCTCGCAGCTACTTGCAGTACAGACGCGCACAGAGAACGGAGCAGTCCCGCAATTCACGCACGCAGCATTTCAATCCGGACCTGCAGGGTTCGAGCCGCAGCTGTTCTCTGCTACTGTGCGGGTTCCACGGCGACCCATGAGAACTTTCATTTGACTTCATCGTTTCATTTTATTTTTATTTTCACTCATTAGTCATTCTTATTTTGTGCTTCATTCAGTAGGCTGCAATTAATTCATTCTTGCTCATCTTATTCCAAACTGCCTCATTCATTTTTTTTTTGGGAACTCCGGTGGTTTCTCCCCTCGTTTGGCTGAACGGAATACCTCGCTTTTGGAATTGGTACCTGCTTGGCTTATTATCCACACCGGGAGGATTAACTTACATGTCTCTACGGACATCCAGCACTTCGGCGGCGACGACACGGGTCGCCTTCCTGTGAGGAATGTACATGCTCCCCACGGCCGGTTGATCGGAGTGCTTCACTCAATCGTTTATTTTACCGAATGAGAAACTGCCTGCTGTCCGCGGTGCTGCTCTCTCTCATCTCGAGCAGGACTAATAGAGGAGTAGCTCTTCCCATCGGGATGGTTCACTTCTAACCGGGTTCCTATTCTGCCTTTTTTTTTTTTTTTCTTTTTGTACTTTTTCTCCTGGAACGGGGATATTAAGTTTGGATTGTCACAAGCAGCCAACAAGACGCTTTCTTTTTTATAATTAGAAATTCCCGCGAAACGGAATTTGACCGTAACGGTCTTAACGGACCATGGGCGACTCTCTGTGGAGATATTACTTTGGAGTTTTAGTCATCGCGTGTAAGGTGAACCTGTCCCGCACACTCATCCTGGACTCCATATACTGGAACACGACGAATACCAAGTAAGTGTACGAGAGGCGGCAAAGCTCCGTCAGTCACATCTAACCGTCTCTCACTCCCAACCTACAGCCAACCTACAGACCCCGAAAGTGGGTGATGTCGGTAAAATCATGTACAGTAAAGCAGGATAAATGGCTTTGTGCGGTGTTAAGGCGTTCATTCTGTATTACTGTAAATGAAAATTAATAGCAGGTGATGTGGATCATCGAGCTGAGACGAATGACGCGTTATTTGCACTCTCAGGGGTTTACAACATTAATATTAAAAAATTAGTCGCACTTCAAAGTAATTAATAATTCCAGGTGCCAACTTGTAAATTTGAGACAGAGAAATGAGAATGGTTTTAAATGGCCCCACAGGACCTCAGGTCCTAAATCTGGAAGAATTTTTTTTATCACAGTGATGTGTTTCATGACACGAAATTAACAAAACAATTAATGGAAGTCATATTAGTGCCATTATAGACAAACGTTCATTGTACAAGCGTTGGTTAAATTTCCATCTGAGGCGTAATGTTTTATTGAACGGCGTAGGCCCCAAGTCCTTGAGGTACCTCAGGAAATGTTTGTATAATTCTCACCATCGCAATCTGATACAAATCAGACATCTAAACCGTTTTCATCAAATTACCCTTTTCTCCTGGTCGTTGTATAAGCTTCATTATTTTCTAATTTATTCCAGTTTCATACATGATGAAGCGTTTTAGAATAATTGCGTGAACATTTTATCTTGAAGGACTTTTTTCCCTCAGTGACTGCGAAGTCAGTGGTGAAAATGTCAAGATGAGCGGCACATCGCCGCTGAATCATGCATTAAAAACATAGAAACATCAAGTAACGCTGAAATCCGAAGGGGTCTTGTGCCCCGCGCGGGAGTCGTGGAGAAACTCGGTACTCGTTTAATAATTCAGCTTTCGCTGTCGGCCCGTCTTCATAGAGAAAGACTTCTCTCTTTTACCTTCCTGCACAGGGCAAGGGGCAGCATGGGTAGACCGCATAACAGGTGTCCCGTGTTGATAATTACGGTCTTTAGTAGCCTACTACACACAGGTAAAAGAGCGGCTGTTTTTAGTCCTCTGGCGGTGTCGCAGGCGTCCTTAAGTGTGTTAATTAATAAGAGTGTAATTGATCTAAAAGGCTTTGCTCTGGACAGGATGCGCTGGGATTGAGTTGTTGAGATGTTCTTCAGTCCATTTTACAAAGATTTCTTGCTTGCTCATATATTTATGTAAAATCGCAAAGCGAAAAAACTTCATTAAAAACAAAAAAAAATTCTATTAGTTCTAAATTATCTTGAAAGAGAAAGTAGGTTAGTATGGATGCATGATGAAGAAATTGTTGACTGTTCGTTTATGTATTTGTTATAAATTCTGCAGTGAGAGGAAAAAATGAAGAGGATGACGTGTTGCACTGAGAAATTCAATTTTGCTGAATGTGCCCGTGACCACTGGCCCACTCCACTTAACCTACTTTTACTTTGTTCCTATATAAGACCGTATTTTAGTTTTTTTTTTTTTTTTTTTAAATACTCTATAGGGAACATTAACAATTAAAATTACTAATTTTTAACTATATTTCAATATGCCAATTTAATTGGATGAGTGATGAAAAGTCATGGAAAAGTTGAGGCCGTGTCTATAGTGAATATACATTGTTACAGCTTAAATTAAATGTTTATATTCCACCAAATATTGCATGAAGTGCTCTTGTACAGAAAACCCTATAAATTCAAAGATTAGTACTTGGCATACAAATGGAAATCCATCTTACGATTTCTTAAATATCCAATTTTGAACAATTTTTGAAATTCTTTGGTCAAAAGTGTGAGTATTTTAGATTCCTCAGAGCTCTAAGCAAGCCATGTTCATTAGTGTTTATGTTTCTGGGTGATTACATGTAAGCACTGTGTACTCATACATAGTATGTAATTATGTTTTTGTGGCATAGATTGTAATTCTAATTACAAAATATTTTAGTTCATTACATTTGCATATATGACTAAAACACTGAATGTGAAGTGTCACCACCATGTCGATATCTATTGTGACATCTTCATTGATGGAGACCGAGAGCGACCATGAAGTGACCTCCAACGGCGTGTCTCTATTGTGTGTGTCACTGTAAATATGCAGGCCTCATTCTCCCCAGGCAAGCTGGCGTTCCATGGAATTACTCGCTGCGCACATTCCTGTTCTGTTGGGCCGGTTCGATGTATAGTTTCGTGTAGCGCAAGATTAAATGTTGATGGCACTGATAGAATTGTTAGTGTTGGCGGTTGCATTTTTACCATCTGACAAGATAAGCAGAGCAAAATGTTAGGACATGAAAGAAATCTAGTTAGAATCAAATAGATTTTCATGCTTTTACTTTCTTTCTTGCTTTCTTTCCTTTGGCATTAAATTGTTTCATATGAAATCATTTTTCAATAATAGATGAGCTGGGGAGAACCTGACTCCCGTCTAGTATCGACTCCAGTTTCGTTTTAGAAACACAAACACCCAATAAACAAAAAAGAATAACTCACTATCTGAAGATTAGAAAGAAATCCCATAGGTATAATGTAGCGCTATGGGACATGCGTTCATCTAAAGTATCTCTGCTGCATAATGAAAAGAGTGTGCTTAAAATCTGTACTCTACTCCCTATGGCCTTCTGTACATGAGACAACCGTCGCCAACTCCCACAATACTCAATCACAGAGCGAGTGTGTGCGTGACGGCTGTTTTTTTCTTTCCTCCCTTTGGAAAAATGTGTGTCAATCTAGTGCGCAGTGCTTTTTACCCCTCCGCTGCTTTACCTCTGATGTATAAGCATGTAAAGACTCCTTTCCCCTCTCCTTCTCTTTCTGGTAATCCATTTTGTCGGAGGTGGAGAAACAAAAGAAGTCTGCTCTACACGTTTTCAGTCAAAGGAGGTTCCCCCTTCTCTTCATTAGGAGATTACATCGCTTAGCAGGGTTCTGACGGGGGCACATCCATGGCTTCATACACATGCAGATACAGCAAGGGGCGAGTGGGCCATGAATAATAACTACCCCTTCCCCCCTTCTGCGTCTAGGGGTGCAGAAACTTCAAGATAGACTGCGAGCAAAAGCCTGTTATGATTTAGATGCTGAGCTAACCATTTTCCAAATTTGTCGTCGTCATGTTAGCAGATGGGTGGGATTGGTTTGCCGCTGGGAGAGAGCGAGGAAAATGTGGCATCTAGTTGATTGTTAAATCCCATTTTTGTTGCTTTATAATGTAAGGAGAGAGCAGACGGGTCTTTGGGATTATGGATTGAATAGATGAGGAAAACAGGAAAGAATGAAGGGATATAGGGTGACAAAGAGCTAAGGCGCCTGTCTGGTCACTTTGCCCTCTCACCCGACGCAGGTCTCGGAGGCAAAGCATGATGGAGCGATTAAAACCGTGAGATGTCTGTTGATTTCTTTTGTCCTGTGCTTTCTATCCATGTCTTTCTATGCCCAATGAACCTCCATATTGGTCTGATGATTGAAAGTCAAACAGCTTAAGTTCCCTCCACCCAGTGTTGTTTCAGATCTTCGGGTTAAAGCGCTGCGTTCCTATTGGGCCGGGATTAGGCTACTGCTGTCACTGTGTCACGGCTCGGCCCACACAACTAGAGATTAACACGGGAAAAGAAAGAACGAGGAAAGCTGATGGACACAGATTCATATGCAAAAACTCCATCTGAAGAAAGCAAGATACGTGACCCTGGACCACAAAAGCAGTCATAAGTAGCATAGGTATATTGGTAGCAATAGCCAACAATGCAGTGTCTGGGTCAAAATTATAGATTTTTCTTTTATGCCAAAAATCATTAGGATATTAAGTAAAGATCATGTTCCATGAAGATATTTTGTGAATTTCCTAGCATAAATATATCAAAACTTAATTTTTGATTAGTAATATGCATTGCTAAGAACTTCATTTGCACACTTTAAAGGCGATTTTTAGATTTTTTTTGCACCCTCAGATTCCAGATTTTCAAATAGTTGTATTTCAGCCAAATATTGTCCTATCCTAACAACCATACATCAATGGAAAGCTTATTTATTCAGCGTTCAGATGATATATAAATTTACATTTTACAAATTGACCTTTATGACTGGTTTCATGGTCCAAAGTCACATATATGAAAACGTTGTGGGAAAAATTGGTGTTTATCAGGAACACGTGTTGGTTTTAGTTTTAGCAGATGAATCTGTATTTTGACCCCTAAGGAAATGTAAGAGGCAATAGAAAAAAAAAACAAAAAACAGGTGTTTTATATTTTATTCTTTAACGCCTTTCAGATGTCCATCCAGCCCACCTGTTTCTCAGCTTCATTTTTATCATTTATATCATGCCAGAGAGAGTCCTGAAAGCCTTATACTCATTAACCGCTGTTAGCGAGTTTTTCTTTTCTCTTTTGCTTTAATGTCTACGAGCAAGTTTATTTAAAAGGCTTCATTTGAAGTGCTTTTAGAAACGCTGCCAAAAATGAATATTTCACTCAGAACACAAGCGAATGAGTCAGTGGGAAGAAGACAAAGAGAAAAGATAAAACAGATGCTTTGCGAATATAAGAAGGAAAAAATGTGGATCACAAATAAAATTACGGCGAAACGTCCTGAAGTGGCACGGCCGTGTCTTCTTAGATGTACTGCACACATGTCCTAACCGTTCATTCGCTCTTACACACACACGCGCGCCTTTTCCGACTTAATGGCTTCTCTGTGTGCAGCTGCAGTCTTGTTAACAGAATGAGCGGTCTGTGTTAAACGTGTGCAAACCCTTATTCTGTCATCCTTTTCTTTTTCGCATTCACATGTCCCCGAATATTTACGACCGCTGGGAGAATCACCAAGGGTAAGGTTGGGGGGTTAAAGTGTGTCTTTTAGACAAGGATTAAAGCCATTTACAAACATGAGAATGACCTCTGGCTTTATTTGTTCAGCTACCCCCAACATTTACGCCCCGCTCCCTACTCAAAACTAAAGCTAGACTGTTTTAACAGCGGCTCCTGTAAAATACAGACACGTAAAACACCCTTTTAATAGCGGAATGTGTGCATACGGGCTGTGGGGTGACCTTGTATGCCCTGTGGTTTAGGATAATGACTGACTGTGGGCTGCAACAATGTGTAAAGCATCTAGCATGCTGCATTCGGTCTATATCTTTCCGTTTCACTGCTCAATTGCATTTGTCTGTTAAATGCAATGGTTAATAGAATTAGCATGTGATTCTTTATTGGTGTTGATGAAGAGCCTTTAACATCCATTGATTTGCATTTTGAATGCACAAATAATTCTTAAAATAATATTAAAATATAGGGCCGGCAAACGATTAATCGTGATTAATCGCATACAAAATAAAAGTTTGAGTTTGCCTAATATATGTGTGTGTACTGTATGTAATTATTATGTATATATAAATACAAGCACATTTATGTATATATTTAAGAAATATTTACACGTATATGTATTTATTATAATTTTTATAGACTTTATATTATATATAAATACAAATATTTTGCACATAAATAACATATTTCTTTTAAATATATACAGTAATTTGTGTGTATTTATATATACATAATAATTACACACAGCACACACACCTATATTAGGCAAACTCAAACTTTTATTTTGTATGCAATTAATCGCGATTAATCGTTTGCCAGCCCTACTAAAAAATATGTGACCCTGGACCAGTCTTAAGTAGCACGGGAATATTTGTAGCAATATCGCCAAAATTATCAAAATTATTGCCAAAAATCATTTGGATATTAAGTAAAGATCATGTTCTATGAAGATATTTTGTACATTTCCTAGCGTAAATATATCAAAACATAAGTCTTGATTAGTAATATGCATTGCTAAGAACTTCATTTAGACAATTTTAAAGGTGATTTTCTCAATATTTAGATTTTTTTTGCACCCTCAGATTCCAAATATTCAAATATTTGTATCTCAGCCAAATAACAAACCATACATCAAAGGAAAGCGTATTTATTCAGCTTTCAAATGATGTATAAATCTCAATTTTAAAAAATGACCCTTGTGACTGGTTTTGTGTTCCAGGGTGACATGTTCATTAAAAGGTTAACCGAACCCAGAATGGTTCTTCATTTGCATCACTGTGAAAACCCCTTTTTATAAGAGTGGAAACGGATGTTTAGCATTCTTTTATTTGGGAAAACATCAGATTTTGGTTTTGTAGGTGTGTGTATAAACTTTTAAGGTGTGAGGATGTTTTACTCAGGGAATTTACGAGTCTCACCCTCTTCTTTTGAACAATCCCGAGGCAGATATTCAAATACGCCACACACATATGCAAGGAAACTGTTCTTGGCTTTTCAAATAAGCTCGCGTCGTGATAAGACACCAGCGAGATAGCGATCCAGTGTTCGGCTCGAGAGGATTTGCGTGGCTAGATCTGTCGTACAGATAGTCCTGACAGCTACCCCGCTGCACGTCAAACGCGCGCACACACAGCAGAGCAGTTTTCCCAGCTACTCCTGTTTTAGTCCCTCGAGGCGGATGGCTGGGAGCGTCGCCTGATGCGAGCTGCTGTGCTTTTCCTCCTTATTTCTCATGACATCATTTTCTTTTCACAGCGCTGCTGTTTGAGCGCTTGGCATCAGAGAGACTATTTGCCTTTATTCTTAAGTATGAGCCATGAGTCAACACCTTTGTCTCATTCTAGCTGCTCCATTTTCTTTTTTGGTTTCTCATAAAGGAACTTAAAAACACTCACGCATGCAGTTTAGGATCGTTTCAGTTATTCTCCATCCAGCTAGTTCTTTAGAACCAGTTTTATCCTTTATAATCGGTGCTTAATAATTGATCACCCTCTTTTTTAATTATTGATCAGCGTGTTCCAGCGTTTTTTTGATCCTGTGTCTCATTCTCTTTCTTTCTTTCTTTCTCTCAAAGGTTCGTGCCAGGACAGGGTCTGGTGCTGTATCCACAGATCGGGGATAAGATGGACATAGTTTGCCCACGCGTGGAAGGCGGTTCGACGGAAGGAGTGGAGTATTATAAACTCTATATGGTTCCTCTGGAACAGCTAAAGTCCTGTCAGGTCACAAAAGCGGACACGCCTCTGCTCAACTGCGTCAAACCGGACCAGGATGTCAAATTCACCCTCAAGTTCCAGGAGTTCAGCCCAAACCTTTGGGGCCTGGAGTTCTTCAGGGGGAAAGATTACTACATTATCTGTAAGTATGACAGCTGATCAGGGGCGTAGCACCAAATTCTGGGCCCTATGCACAAGCAGTGGCCATGGGCCCCCGTAAGCTCGAGGTTCACAACTACCTACAACTAACCTTACTACTAATCTAAGAACTCTTATATGTATAACAAAAAAAGCCTTATTACACAACTTCTCTGAATTTCTGTTTTTCTGTTTTGCAGAATCAATTAACTGATGCATTTACCCAAAATATTAGCATTTACATTAGTTAACAACATTTATTGTGATCTTAAAATTATATTTAAAGGAAAATAAAATTTCACTCCTCAGGGGCCCTCCCCCCACTTGGGGCCCTGGTAATTTAGTCCCACTTTTCACCCAACTACGACGCCCCTGCAGCTGATATCTGTAAACCTCCCTTGCCACACTGTTCTGGTCAATTACGTTTGTTTTGTTTTGTTTATGTGGTTTTGAGTATCGGGAAATGTTGATGTTGCGGGATGAACTACATTAGTAATGTTTTAGTGAGTCGCGGTGCAAATAATAACACGTTTCTACCACATTTGCTAGTGTTTGTTTACGTCCGCCAGAATGACTGTTAGTTCAGAGTTACAGAGACGGAAAGTTTCTGTTTGTGAGTGCCGTTTGACCATGAACGCACATGTACACAAACAAAAATTACTTTTCTCGTATTCGCTTTGTATCCTTTGGCACGTGGGTTGAATTTTCACATTCGCAAGTACAATAACAGCTCACCTGGCTTCTAAACACTCTTCAGGCTCAAAGCAAGCTGTATAAACAGCGGGCGAGGTGGAAGAGGAACGCAGGATGGGATAATGGAATAAGTCGCGCACACACATAAACAGAGACTGCTTTGATACACGGCGTCAATCTCATTGCCCAGACCTCTCGCTCTCGCTCACAATGAGAGTTCACTTCCAGCATAAGGAGAAAATCCAATTTTGCAGTTCTGGGGAAATTCTCTCCTCCTTTATTTTGCTCTCTCTCTCAGTTGCTCTTAAGCGACTCTAATTTGTGGAAAGAAAAGTGAAAGAGAGAAAAAGGAGGTGGAGAAAGAGAAATGAGTTCATTTTGCTGCATTGTAGATGATAATTGCCCTGGTGTACAGCTGGAGTTGTGTGTGTGTGTGGAGTTGTGAAGCGCAGAGACGTATGACTGCTGTGTGTGGTAGGGGGGGTTTATTCGATAAGTCATTAATTAAAAAGTTTAATCCTAATAGCTCAGTTTAATCACTCTGTCTTTATCAATTGGATCTGCTCAGAAACCTATCAGATGATTTCAATCCCTTATAAATGTGTTCAGCAAGCCAAACGTTTCTGTGTGTGTGCAGGATTTTTTCTTTAGGCCAGTCGTTTAGATTTTTTTTTCTTCACATAAATACAATAAACAGCTATTCTTGAGCAACATATTTTAATACGTGTCAGAAAATTATATACATATTTTTATTAAACAGCAAAGATTTTCTTTACAAAAAACTACATATATACTACAGTTCAAAAGTTTGGGCTCATGTTTTTTTTTTTTTTTTTTTAAGAAATGTATACTTTTATGCAAGGATGCATTAAACTGATCAAAAGTGACTAATCGCATTACAACAAAAATCTATTTAAAACTCTAAAATATTTTGTAACACTTTACAATAAGGTTTATTAGTTAACGTGAACTAAAAATTAATTTATTAATCTTAATGTTAATTTCAGCATTTACTAATGCATTATTAAAATCACAGGTTGTGTTTGTTAACATTAGTTAATGCACTGTGAACCAACATGAACAAACGGCGAACGACTGTTTTTATTAACTAACATAAACAAAGATTAATAAACAGTGTTTATTGTTCGTTAATGTTAGTTAATACATTAAAAAATGGCACCCTGTTGTAAAGTGTTACCAACTTTTCTGTTCTTTTCTGTTTCTTTGAACATCCTGTTGAGCGAAGAATCCTGAAAACAATGAATTATAGTTTCCAAAAAATATTATGTTTTTAATATTAATAATAATGTTTCTTGATCACCAAATCACATATTAGAATGATTTCTGAAGGATCATGTGACGCCGAAGACGAGAGTAATGGCTGCTGAAAATTCAGCTTCCATCACAGGAATAAAGTATGTAAAAATAGAGAAAAAAATTACATTATAAAATATAATAAAATAAAACTGTATATTAATGTTAATATTACAAAAATATTTAAAAAATACATTTTTATTTTAATAATATTTCACTAAATTTGTGAAACTGTTTTTACATTAATTTGCCTTAGATATTTCAAAAACATTAAAAAAAATCGTACAGGCCCTAAATATTTTCATACAAAATTTAAAATATCTACACGATAAAGACATGCAGTTGGTCAGCTGGTCTAAAGCTCACTCACACTGACCCCGGGTCATCGTCCATCGTTATTTTTTTTATTGTTGAGGCCTGGTGTGTGTTAGTGTGTGCTCGCTCAACTTTCAAATGGCTCTTGTATTGTTCATATGCAGCCTGATGCTGATGACTCTGATATGATTGTGTGTGTTTGTGTGTGAATGTGAGCTTGATGTGATCTGGTCTGACAGATTACCCTCGAGCCGGGAGCCAGAAGAGAGATACATGATCTAAATATGGCAAGAGAGAGAGAGAGTTAGAGAGAGCAGGAATGTTTCATAAAAAAGAATACAATCTGCAGAAAGACTGAATTCATTAAACGAATCAGAGGCAAACTACGACTATGTAAATCTTAAAGGTGCGTTCAGTAATTTCGTCCCTTAAGAATAGAATAATAGCTCATTAGCAAGAAAAAAAAGCGAGTAAAAGCTGAATGGAACAGGTTTACATCCGCAGTTTTAATTATTTCATCCGTTTTAATTAGGGAGTCTGTAACTGGTTGTTCAAGTCTATTGTTGAAAGTTATGCGTTCCAGGTTCAGGGCCTGAAACAGAAAGACAATTTCACGTTTTCAGACTTACTGACAGATGATGAAAAATGAAAAAAATGCCCCTTAGCAACTAGTTATGTAATGTAACAGCATGCCATTGCCTGAGGCCAAGCATGTCAGTAGACACCAACCATGATGAGCATTTATTACTAATAAGTGATAAGTAATTAATAACATTAAATCGTTGCCATTTTCATTGTGTTCTATATTTAACCTTCATTCCTTTTGTTTTTGTTTCGTTGTGTGATGTAATTTTTTTTTTTTGAATATGCTTTGACAATATTACAAAGTTAGCGATCATGCCAATAAGGCATTGTTGACTTTAAGAGAGAGACGTAAAGAGAGAGAGAGACATGTTGTTTGGCTTTATTCAAAGCCAGTGAGGGCTTTTCGAGGTGCCGTGCCATATCTTATTAGAGTAGATGTGCAGTGTTTGTGTGTGTGTATTGTTGTGTGTCAGCTCTCATTATTGGCCTGAGTGCTGTTCACCACTCTGTGACCCTGACGCCATGTTGATCAGGTCAAACTCCACAACAACAGCTACAGCTCATCATCACAACTCACATTAACACTCAGGTACCTGTATATACACTACCAGTCAAAAGTTTTTGAACAGTAATGTTTTTTTTCTTCTGCTCAACAAGCCTGCATTTATTTGTTCCAAAATACAGCAAAAACAGTACAATTTTGAATAGCTGAATTTAAAATAGCTGTTTTCTATTTGAATATATTTTAAAGTGTCATTTATTCCCATGATTTCAAAGCTGATTTTTTAACATCATTACTCCAGTCACATGATCCTTCAGAAATCATTCTAAAATTCTGATTTACTGCTCAAAAAGCATTTATTATTAATATTATGTTGAAAACAGCTGAGAATTTTTTTTAAGTTTCTTTGATGAATAGAAAGTTCAGAAGAAATCTTCTGTAACATTATAAATGTCTTTATCATCACTTTTGATCAATTTAAAGAATCCTTGCTAAATAAAAATATTAATTTCTATAATTTCTTTCCAAAAAAAAAAAAATTATACCTACTCCAAGCTCCAAGTAAAGTGTATAAAAAGCTTTTTTTTATTTCAGATAAATGCTGATTTTGGATCTTTCTATTCATCAAAGAATAATGAAAAATGTACTCAACTGTTTTAAATATTGGCAATAATAATAATAATAATTACAAAATGTTTTTGAACAGCAAATCGTCCCACTACAATGATTTCTGAAGGAATTCAGGAAAAAAATCAACTTTAAAATCAGAGTAAAAAATAAATTTTTAATTGCATTTTAAAATATATTTAAATAGAAAACAGCTATTTTATCTAGTAAAAAAACAAAATGTTAGTGTTATTGCTGTACTTGGGATCAAATGGAGCAGAAGAGGCTTCTTTAAAAAAATCCTACTGTTCAAAAACTTTTGACTGGTAGTGTATATCATTTTATGTTTTAATATAATACTGCGCAAAAGTGTCTAAGCATTTAATGCCGTTGCACGGTGTCGTTTTACAGTCCTGTCCCACTGGTTGCTCTTTTGTCATGGCAGGACTTTACATTCCCCACAGCCTGTTTGAGCTTGATAGGGTTTCACCAAGCAGGTATTGGTGTCAGTATTGAGTTTTTGTGTCCACATGTAGCACACAGACACATTTACCCAGCTGGGGGCAAAACCTAGTCTACTATTGTTTTAATATATGACGCACATATACAACATACACTGCAGCCCTAATTGCTCCACTAAATAAAACTTTTTCCATTTTAAAATAAAAACAGATTTAATATAGTGTTTTACTAATATATTTTCCAAAGGGAGTTTTTAGTCATTAAACTATATTGTTTTTCTATTATTGTGGGCACTTTCCATTGACCTACACTGCTCTAATGACTTATTTTTCAATTAAATTATTTAGCTTATTTATTAAATCTTTTTTTTACTTCACTGAGCCCTCTTGCTGCTCTCCTCAATGTAGGTTTTAGGCTTTTAATATCCATCTGGGGAAATTTGGCCTTCACAATGTAGGCCAAACCTGTCCCACACACAAATACTCTTTGCCAGCCAGTCTGTCAAAGTCAACCACTCTTAATTTCACTTCAACTCATCTATGAAGTGCTTTAAAAGTATCTTTGTATTGTAATCAACTATTCTAGTCACTAAAACTAAATGAACCGTGCGTGTCATGTGACTCTTGACCTGGAATGCGAGCATCACGTGATTGTTGTTTAGCATTGCGTTTGCTTTAATGTGTGCGTTTTTAGGCTCATTCGCCAGATTTATGAAATGAACATGCAAGCTTTAAAGGAGCTTTACATGTAATGCGCTTGTGCTCTTCTCAACACTAAAAAGCCACAGGTTAAAGAAGCAACAGAGAGAGTCGGATGGTGTCGTGATGAAAACAGAAAAAGTAGAATCAGAAAGAACCAACACACACATAACGCTCACACTCCATCCGCTTCATCAAAGTTGCAGCACTGGAAAAAAAAAAGTGATGATAGAGGGACAGGCGCCTCATAGACTCCAACATCACGGCCCTCCCCATCTCTCTCTGAATGCAGGCCACATTGTTCTGGACGCTGACCAGACGTTAAGCCCTTGGCAGCTCGTTAGCTCTGTGTTACTGACCCAATAGACCACAAGCCTGCCGGGCGTGGACACGCACACACACGCACATGACATAGCTGCATTGTTCGCTTAAAAGCCCACATGGGACACATGGGACAAGGGGCCAGAATACAGCTGATAGTTTGTTTAGCAACAAATGATGACATCAAATGCCTCAGATGTGACATTTTAGAATCGAAAGCTAGTTTTTACTCACCAAAAAAAGAGAAAGCTGTTATTTTTTTAAATTATTTAGTCTATCTTGTTTTCGCTCACTTGTTTCTTGACAAACATCTGCTGTGGCTAAAGCGTTACACGCTCTTAAACACGCTCCAAACCTCAGATTCATTAATAGCGCTCTCTCTCTCCGTGCCTTATTCGCTAAATTATTAACAACCACTCCTGATGCTGGAGGCCTTTGCCTCGCTGGTGAACAAAATCAGCTTTTTATTATTCCTTTAATCCTTCTTATTTCCTATTGAATTGTTAAAGAGCAAAGGCGCACTTTCAGCAGGGGTCCTGACCATTTCATCTTTCAACACCAAAACAAACACCATTTTGGCCTGTGCAAAAAAATTTCAAGTTCATAAATGGCACAGTTAGGACTATTAAAACTTTGGTTACATGATTTATGAAGGTTCTACACGGAGACTTGAGTGCATGAATATTCATTAGTTATGTTAATGATGCATTTACATCATTTGGATAGCTTGTACCTTCTTTGATCAATCTCAGTTATGTATTTGCATTTATAATAGCAACACATGTTGATATCAGGTTTTTGTCTTTGTGTTTCAGCTACATCTAACGGAACGATGGAAGGGCTGGATAATCAGGAAGGGGGAGTGTGTAAAACCAAGTCGATGAAAATCATCATGAAGGTTGGACAAAGTGAGTAATTGTTGGGTGTCTAATAGCTGTTTTACTGTGGGAACACAGGGTGTAGAACAATAGCAAAGCCTTTCGAACCTGCTGCAGACCCTGCGCTGTAATTAATGACGATTATTCATAAATCACCTCACTGGTGACATCTGTAGTAATTACCATAGGCCACACCCAACACAAGCGACTGAATTTCCCGCTCTCTCGCAAACATACACACACAAGCTGAAGGTCACTAGATTAATCATGGCTGCTTGTTTTTTAATGACGAACTCACACACGGACGCTATCAGTCACACACGCACACTTTTTATTTCGCTGAGCAGCGTGAAAGTAATAGCTCTCCACATGAAAATGCATACATGTATCAGAGTGATGAATGTGTTTCTTATCTATGTTTTGCAGACCCCTCCGATCCCATTTCCCCCAAAGAATACCCCACCAGTTACCCTCCCAAACACCCCGACGCAGGGAGCAAGGACACCAAATCGAATGAAGTACTTGACAAGCACGGTACGTCACACTTTATCACCTCACGCACCTGTAAAGGGGCGCTCACTGATTCATCATTCTCTCCGCTTTTTAATCTCTTTTTTGCTGAGCAAGTGCCAGTCCTCTGTCACTGATTCGTTCTCGTAAAATCCTTCTGACAAGCAAACCGTTAATGTGACAGAGCAAGACAAACACGCTGGGACGCATTCGTTGTAGAATTCAGCTTCTCTCCTTCTACGTTAAAGCATATGGACATCAAAGTCATCCGAGTGGAGTGTCTTAGGTACAATAATCTACTTGCAGTGTGAGCGTTAGCAGCTCATCTGTTCTGCCAGACTCGGGACAAATTCACTGGAGTCCAAAGCTGTGCGAGGTCACTCCGTCCACAGCTTTCCATGACCATGGAGACGTTATCTATCCTAATACACATTTTAGAAAGTTCAGAATGTCTTTCAGAAAAGTGAACACATAACTAATTCATTTAAACCATTTAGATAAAGGCACTCCTTATTAAAAATTATCTTTCTTTTCTCTACAGCACTCACGCTTCTACTCGTGCTTTGTACTCGCGGTTTCTTCTTGAAATTTGTTTTCACGTCATCGCTAATACCGTCGGCTCTTTTATGATCAATCGCTTGCGTTTTCTCTCCTGCTTTGGATAAAAGCGTCTGCTAAGTAAATACATGTAAATTTATTTCACCATACATAAAAGACATTTTATTTAGTGTCAAGGCATCTTTTTAATTGCTTATGAGTATGCCACTTTCTTTCTAGTCTGTAAGCATGCTCACAACAAAAATGATAATTGTAACTAATTTTGCATCCAGAGCAATGGACGATTGTAGTTATCATTATTATTATGGTTATCAATGGTGTGAACAGTACTTAAAGGGATAGTTCACCCAAAAATCTAAATTCTGTCATTGAGTACTCACCGTCATACCATTCTTAACTTGTTTGACCTTCTTTCATCTTCAGAACACAAATTAAGTTGTTTTTGATGACATCCGAGAGCTTCCTGACCATTTATGTCCCTTTTTTATTTAAGAAATTTTTATTTGTGCTCCGAAGATGAATGAAGTAGGGCTGTCACTAACGATTATTTTTATCTGTCGATTATTCTGATGATTAATCGAGTAATTGGATAATCATATTTATATATATATATATATATATATATATATATATATATATATATATTATTTTATTTTTGTAGTAATAAAAATAGACCTAAGTAAACAATAACCTTTAAAATTACTTTTTAATATTGACTCAACGACATTTAATTCAAATGTCCACTTAATTTTTAAGATTGGGCAATTTCTTTATGATAGAAATGCTACAGCCACTGTAATTTCTTGAATATGTGGAGATCAAAATGTGTAAACTCAGAGCGAGGTTTAAACTTTTATTTTGAAATCGCGATGAACACTTAGCATATTGAGAGATACTGATGTGTGTTTGCATAGGTTTATAAATAATTTATCTTACAAATCTGATGAAATAGTACATGTTGTGTTCCCAGATGAACATTATAATAAACCCAAACTCACAACAACATGCAGAGATGGAGTTTGAGACGCTCCACACATGTAAATGATAACAGTTTGTGCAGCAGCATTTACTGGGAAGCCGCTTGTAACCTACACGCATGTAAATATTTAACGCGTATATATTTACTACATTAAATCGTAGCTAGGACTGTTTAACGATTAATCACGATTAATTGCATCCAAAATAAATGTTTTTGTTTATATAATATATGTGTGTACTGTATGTTATGTATATATAAATACACACACATGCATATATATATATATAAGAAAAAAATGTTGTTAATATATTACAAATATTTATATATTACCAATTATATGAATGTAAATTTATACATGTAAATACATGTAAATATTTTCAAAATATATGCTGTATGTGTGTGTGTTTATATATTCATAAGAATTATACACAGTATACACACATATGTAAACAAAAATTTTATTTTGGATGCGATTAATTGCGATTAATCACGATTAATCGTACTAATCATAGCGTTTGTGAGTTCTTTTAAAATCGAATACTCGAATCGAGGAATCAGCCCTAAAGCTCATGTTGTTTTTTCCCTTTCAGATGCGTCTCATCAAGGAGAAGAGAAGGGAAACGGAAACAAATCGTCATCGGTCATCGGCTCAGAAGTCGCCCTGTTCGCCTGCATCGCTTCAGCAAGCGTCATCGTCATCATCATCATCATCATGCTGGTGTTCCTCCTTCTGAAGTATCGACGACGCCATCGCAAGCACTCGCCTCAGCACGCCACCACGCTGTCACTCAGTACATTAGCCACGCCCAAGAGGGGCGGGAGCGGCGGCAACAACAACGGCTCGGAGCCGAGTGACATCATCATCCCGCTGCGGACTGCTGACAGCGTCTTCTGCCCACATTACGAGAAAGTGAGCGGCGATTACGGACACCCCGTTTATATCGTACAAGAAATGCCACCGCAAAGCCCAGCAAACATCTATTACAAAGTGTGAAAACGGACACGCTTCTATCGGACGTTTTAACTGTAACCCCCAACGTGCCCCTCGATGAACCCTCCCCCCCCCGTGGGCGGCATGGGCTCACCCTTGCCCCTTTTTGTTGTTCTTGTTTATTTTACAATATTCCTGATTATTACTCTCAGTATAGATGTTGCTGATGGTGGAGTGACACTCCTGATTCGCTGCTCTTGCACCTGCAAAAACGAAACAAATCGAAAATGACTAAAACAAAAAAAACAGAAACCCTCCGGGGGATTGACGTGCACTATTATAGTGTGTGTACGAGGGAGCGTGTGTGGGGGAGAGGGGGGTTAAGGGGGTGGCTGTGAAAACAGAGGTCAAGACAAAGATTCGTCCTCTTTTTTCCGCTACATCATCTCCCTTAAGGACACAACACACAGAGATGGAGAAGAGAAAAGTGACGTGACAGTATCACACAGCAAGAAATACGAACTTGAGCTGTTTTTATAGCTAGGGCCGATCGGCTGATCCGTCTCAAACTGCAGCCGATTGGTCAGAGCTACAGGAAGTGGATTTAAAAAGCTCTCCGGAGCCTACTGTTGGACATTTGAATGGACATCATCTGTTTTTGCACGTACACTCGTACTGTTTTCATTTGCGTTAGCTCTCCTCATTCGCTCACCTCTACAAAATGACTCGCGATGTTTACTTGACGTCTTTTTGTACGGTCATGCGTCTCGCATTTCTTTCTGTCATTTCCAGTGCAGTCCACTTGCAGATAGAAAACTAATAGGTATCGTCATAGAGATCCTTTCGTGCTGGTTTATGTGGCGTTTAGTAGCGTGGAAGACACACACATTTCATTTCGTACACGTCTGCTGCCGGGGCTGAGAGAAAATAGAGAAGGAGGGAAGAAAGAACGTCGATATTTGGTACAGTTGCTGTCCTGTTGCCTGCTGGGAAGGTGGAGGACTCATGAACACTTTAGCAGCACTTTGAAAGCCTCACCACCTTTCCCACATGGAGTACAAACTCAAGAACAACACAGTAAGACAGCGAATCACTCAAGGCTTATTAGCAAAATCTCTCATTTTTGACACAAAATGGCCGCCTTCCCCAGGCATGTCGCTGCAAAAGATCCTGTTTTTCTAGTATTTCTGCCATCACATTAACACACACACACTCTTTCGCTCACCAGTGGCTGGTGCAGATTTTGCGAAAAAGAGGAACTGGTGCTCTACTTCTTTGCTCTAAAGCACAGGGACATCAAGATATAACGGTTTAGTTTTGAATGAAACAAGATTTAATTAGCATTTCTTTATGAGTTTAGTGGTTAGAAAGAGTGCACGTAGACTTTTATTTATGATAGCAAACGGACAGGTCGGTGTGAGACGGTGAGAATATGATAATTTATGGCGAATCTGCACATTATGCAAGCTTCAAGTTTTCCTTTTCGTTAACATATTTCTCCATCTCGCTATTTGCTTATTTTCCATCGATCCCTACACGAATAGCTGCCTTTTTCGACCACAAACACACACATACCCGCACAAAAAGCACATGCGCTCGTGGCCAGGGAAGGGGCGGCTTTGGAAGGAGCCCTCAGGGAAAACAGCATGTTGGGTTTTAAAATAACCGAAAGGAATGAGAGGGAAGGGCCAGAAACGGACCAAAGGAAGGGCACGTCTAACAGAGTCCTGACTAAACCAACTTCTCCGGCCTGCCTGTCTCAGTTGATGAAGCTCAGATGTGCTCTGGGTTGAAATTAGGCCCCTTAATCTGGAAGGAAAGCAGTAGACGTGGGTTAGCGAGCATACCAGATGAGAACGAGCGCGGGCTAAATGTAGTAAATTGCATGAAATGGGATCTTTCAGACTCAAATTGTGGGAGGTTTCTGGAAGGGGGGGAAAAACACAGATTATGATCGATGGAGGTCACAAGTGGATTTAGCGTGCGTTTTTACGAGAGGAAGTCGCCAAGCCGAGGCCAGAGTATCCCACAGCCCGCAGAGGATTTTTGGAACCCCTTAAGTGCGTGTCGTCATTACGTGCGAAACCCTTGTGAGCAACGCCAGCCTGCAGACACTTCATTTGTTCGAAATTCGTTCGCCAAAGGTGGACCTAAGAGTCGAAAATGTCCACGTCGCACATTAACTGTTCATCCATTGTTGTTTTCACTTGTTCATGGAGGTTCTTGAATCTCACCGAGAAGCCAAGCCTTGTGTGATCGGAGCTTTGTGCCTCTGTAAGAGGCCACAAAATCTGCAAATATGCAATTTTTATTTATTTTTATAACAATTGAGAAAAAGATGATATACGTTCACCTATGGAAAAGTGTTCTTAACCACTGAAAATTAAATGAAACAATACAACATACGAAAACACTACAACCCCGGTGTGTTATTATTATTATTATTGCTATTATTTTTTACTTTGTGCTGTAGGTTCGAGGTAAACTGTGAAACATGAACACTTAAACACACACATACATGTTGAAGACTGAGCAGTTGTTTGAAACTATTTAGAAGACACACGAAACAAACACACACACACGCAAACTACAAACATTGCTGTTCGGTTGCTGTCCATATGGGCTAAATATGACAATCTCCTTAGTTTCTTCGAATCCGAAGACACTGTCTTGCAGGTTGCAAACGTTCCCGTAACCTTTTAGGAGCGGTAGGACTTAACTAGTAGCGTCAGATGTTGCACCGGTGTGGGGCGGAAGGTTTGCGAAACGCTGGGAGAAGTGTCTTCGGGCCACTGTAAAATGCCTTGCTTGTATGGTCACCCTGAGTTCACGAGACTCTAGTTTTTGCACCGTACATCTGTAGGTGAGAGGCTGTAAATACGTTATTGTTTGTATTGTATATGGATCCCCGGTTGTTACGATAGCCTTATTCTCACATTTCTAGCAAATAAAAAAGTGAAGAAAAAAAAGGACATGAATCACTTCAGTTAAAAGAGAGCATACTAATTTTTTTGGTAAATAACTTGTGTAAATATTGCCGACGAACCCAATAAATTGTTTTTTATAAACTCTTAAGTAAGATGTTTTGTATAGAATTGGAATTTTTTGCTATGTATTTTAGCTAGCACTCGTCAGACCCTCCCACTCAACCCTTTTGCACTGTTCCCATGGTGATCTGGTTTAAACATGAAAATGAGATAGAGAATTGCCAAACTGACTGCTTGCTGCATATTTGTGCCATACGTGTGTACCATAGATATTTATTTAATTAGTTCTTTGGTTTTGCTTTTTTTCTCTACCCAGTTTGTACACGACCTCAGTATTATCATTTGATTTTTTTTCCCCAACCTCTGCGTTTCCTGTTCTCTTCTGTTGCTGTCGTTTCCCGATGGCCCGTGCGCCCATCCTTCTCTCGCAGTAAGATCTGGTCAGGACGTGCAACCTTATAAAAGTCATAGAAATGAAATGGCACACATTCCACCAGTCTGTTACAAACTGAAAATGTTTTTCAATAAAATGTTTTTCCTATGGAACTTTCAGTTCTCTTTTATGTTTATTCGATGCGGTGTGACACGTTGCGTCAGGCGGAGTTCATCCGTTTATAATTAGACGTCATTTTGCACCAGTTTTCCTGAAATGAATGAACTCAGTCTGACATTTATGAATGAAAACCTGCCCAGACACATTTGAGGTTGGTTCATAAGCTCTTAACAATAATGTGGTGCAACTTTCGATCGTTCTGCTTAACCACAAACATATTAAGTAAGCAGAGGGTTCAAGAAGTTCAGATATAATCGTCTAATGAAATAATATCGGTTCAGGGCAGGGTGTCTTGATTCATTTGGGCATATTTCCGTTGTGTAAATGTGTACAATTATAAAATTAGGAACCCATTTCAAATTCTAAAAAGAACACCAGTTACTGAAAGCAGAAAGTCTAAAAAAGTCTTTTTGAATAATTCATTAAAAGAACTGGCTTGTAAGAGTCAGCTGTTCGCAAATAGGTCACACTGTATACTTTCGATCCACTAACAAGGACGGACTTAAAAGAGTTTGTGATTCATATCATACTTGTTTATAAACTTTATATTTTAAATTTGTTAAAAAAAGAATCACTCATGAGACAAGTGTTCATTAATTAGACAACATGGGTTGCGCTGTATGGTTTTGATTCACTAAAAAGAACTAAGAAAAGAGTCATTTGATGGTTGTGTATATATATTAGCTGTGTAATTATGTACGATTATTATTTTAAATTCTAAAAAGAACACCAGCTACAGAAAGTAGAATGTCTGAAAAAGTCTTTTTAAATGATTCATTAAAAAACTGGCTCGTACTAACTAACAAAAATGTTAAAAGTCTTAAAAAGAGTTTGTGGATCATATCATACTTGTTGATAAGCTTCATATTTTAAATTCCCTAAAAAGAATCACTCATGACTCAATTTTTCCTAACAGTTATTGTAAAATTATGAGCTCATGAACATTTCATTTCATTTTTTAAGTTATAAACTACAAAAAGAACACCAGCTACAGAAAGTAGGAAGTCTAAAAACGTCTTCATTAAAATAACTGGCTTGTAAAAGTCAACTGTTCGTAAATAGGGCACGCTGTATATTTTTGATTCACTGACAAAACCTGTCTTAAAAGAGTTTGTGAATCATGTCATGGTTGTTTAGAAACTTTATATTTTAAATCTGTTAAAAGAAATCACTCATGAATTAATTGTTCTTTAATTGGGCAACATGGATTACGCTCAGGGGCATCACTGGACCCCTTTAAGTGGGGCACTTGCCCCAGTATAATTCTGCTGTGCCCCAGTATAAATCTGAAGTATAAGTTTTAACAATTTACTTTGTTTGTCGGTGTATTCATTTACATTTATAATCGCGGCAAAAAAACGCAGTGTAGTAACCTGATTCACGCTTATAAAAGCGACGCAGTCGCGCACTTTAACCGAAAACACAAACTCGTGCCACAATTTTGCGCAGAAATCCACGTCCGCACGTCATGCTTTCAGGAAAAAACTGATAGAAAAAGTAACGGGGGCCTGTGCCACAGTAGAGCTTTTTTTTAAGATTTATTTTTGGGCATTTTGCCTTTATTACGGACGGGAAAGATCAGTGAAGCGGGAGAGAGATGGGGGGCGGGATCGGAAAAAGTCCTCGATTTGAGATTCGAACACGGGACCCCCGGAGCATAACAGCGCTATATGTCGGCGCGCTGCCCACAAGGCTATCGGCATCGACCTCAGTAGACCTCAGAGTTTTAGGTCTAGCAACGCCCCTGATTAAGCTATATGATTTTGATTCACTAAAAACAACTGTTAAAAGAGTCAGTTGATGGTTGGGCATATTTACAGAAAGTACAATTTACAGAAAGTAGAAAGTCTATAAAAAAAAAAGTATTTTTGAATGATTTGTTAAAAGAACTGGCATGTGAGAGACAATTTTTCATAAATAGGGCACATGGTATATGTTTCATTCACTAACAAGAACTGTCCTAAAAAAGTTTGTGAATCATGTCATACTTGTTTATGAGGTTTATATTTTAAATTTGCTAAAAAGAATCACTCATGAGTCAAGTGTTTATTAATTGGATGACATGGGTTGTACTGTATGATTTTGATTCACTAAAAAGAACTGATAAAAGAGTCATTTAATGGTTGGACATACATCAGTTGTGTAAATGTGTATGGTTATTATAAAATTATGAACCCATGAACATTTAAACAACAAAAAGAAATCCAGCTACAGAAAGTAGAATGTCTAAAAGAGTATTTTTTTTTAATGATTCATTAAAAGAGCTGGCTCGTAAGAGTCAACTGTGCGTAAATAGGGCACACTGTATATTTTTGATTCAATAACAAAAACTGTTTTAAAAGAGTTCGTGAATCATATCATAGTTGTTTAGAAACTTTATATTTTAATATTATTTTATATTTTAAATTTAAAAAATAAAATAATCACTCATGAGTCAATGGTTCATTAATTGGATGACATGGGTTGCACTGTATGATTTTGATTCACTAAAAAGAACTGATAAAAGAGTCATTTGATGGTTGGGCATATTTCAGTTGTTTACATGTGCACAGTTATTGTAAAATTATTAACTCATGAACGTTTCATTTCATTTTTGGAGTTACAAACTACAAAAAGAACACCAGCTACAGAAAGTAGAAAGTCTAAAAAAGTCTTTTTGAATGATTCATTAAAAGAACTGGCTTGTAAGAGTCAACTGTTCGTAAATAGGGCACACAGTATATTTTGGATTCACTAACAAGAGCTGTCTTAAAAGTGTTTGTGAATCATATCATACTAGTTAAGCTTTATATTTTAAATTCGCTAAAAAGAATCACTCATGAGTCAGTTATTCATTAATTGGATTACATGGGTTGCACTGTATCATTTTGATTCACTAAAAAGAACTGATAAAGAGTCATTTGATGTTTGGGCATATTTCAGTTGTGTGAATGTGTACAATTATTGTAAAAAACATGAACTCATTAACTTTTAATTTCATTTTTGGAGTGATAAACTCCAAATGAAGAGTCATTTGATGACTGGGCATATTTCAGTTGTTTAAATGCATACAATTATTATAAAATTATGAACCCATGAATATTTCATTTCATTTTTGAAGTCATAAACTTCAAAAAGAACACAAGCTACAGCTACAGAAAGTAGAAAGTCCAGAAGTCTTTTTGAATGATTCATTAACAACAAAACTGGCTTGTAAGAGTCAATTGTTCGTAAATAGGGCCCACTGTATATTTTTGATTCACTAACAAGAACTGTTTTAAAAGAGTTTGTGAATCATATCATTCTTGTTTGTAGCTTTTTATTTTAAATTTGTTAAAAAGTATCACTCTTGAGTCAAGTGTTCATTAATTGGACAACATGGGTTGCGCTGTATGATTTTGATTCACTAAAAGGAACTGATAAAAGAGTCTTTTGATGGTGATTCAGAGCACAGTAGTCAAGCTGTGGTTATTGAGCACAGTGCATGAAATTTTTATGTTATCACATTCAATTTAGACTTCCAGCTCGAGATAAATCCAGATCATTTAAATAAAGATCACGAAGATCATCATCATTTTGAAAATCAATATTATGACCCCATGAACATTTCATTTTTTGGAGTTTGGAACTCAAAAAAAAAAAAACAAAAAAAAAACACCAGCTACAGCTACAGAAGGTAGAACGATTCATTAAAAGAACTGACTCATGTGAGTCAACTGTTCGTAAATAGAGCACATGATATATTTTTTTTATTCATTAACAAGAACTTACAAGTGTTGTTAAGCTGTATATATCAAATTCGCTAAAAAGAATCACTCATGAGTCAATTGTTCATTAATTGAATGATGTTGGTTGTGCTGTATAATTTTGATTCACTAAAAAATACTGATAAAGGAGTCATTTGATGGTTGGACATATTTCAGTTGTGTAAATGTATACACTTATTGTAAAATTATAAACTCATGAACATTTCATTTCATTTTTAGAGTTATAAACTACAAAAAGAACACCAGCTGTATGTCGTGTAGATTTAGCACCATTTAAAACTGTATAAGAAACACTGGAAAATATCTTGAGATTGTAATGATCCAGATCATTCAAATGAAGATCACAATTATTTTGAAACTTTCCATTTTTTGGAGTTTTGAACTCCAACTGAACTGATTCATTAAAAGAACTGACTCATATGAGTCAACTGTTCGAAAATAGAACACATGGTATATTCTTTTTTCATTAACAAGAACAGTCTTACGAGTGTTTGTGAATCATATCATACTTGTTTAGCTTTATATATCAAATTCACTAAATAGAATCACTCATGAGTCAAGTGCTCATTAATTGCATGACATGGGTTGCACTCTATGATTCTGATTCACTAAAAAGAAATGATAAAAGAGCCATTTAATGGTTGGGCATATTTCAGTTGTGTAAATTTGTACAATTATTATGAAATTATGAACCTGTGAACATTTTGTTTCATTTTTGGCCTTATAAACTACAAAAAGAACTCCAGCTACAGCTACAGAAAATAGAAAGTCTAAAAAAGTTTTTTTTTTTTTTAATGATTCATTAAAAGAACTGGCTTGCAAGAGTCAACTGTTCGTAAACATGGCACACAGTATATTTTTGATTCACTGACAAAAACTGTCTTAAAAGACTTTGTGAATCATATCATACTTGTTCATAAGCTTTATATTTTAAATTTGCAAAAAAAGAATCATGCATGAGTCAATTGTTCATTAATTGGACAACATGGGTTGCGCTGTATGATTTTGATTCACTAAAAAAGAACTGATAAAAGAGTCATTTGATGGTTGGACATAATTCAGTTTTGTAAATGTATACAATAATAATGAAATTATGAACCCAAGAACATTTCATTTCATTTTTGAAGTTATATACTCCCTAAAGAACACCAGCTACAGACATGAGATAGTCTATAAAAAGTCTTTTTGAATGATTCATTAAAAGAATCGACTGTTCGTAAATAGGTCACACAGTATATTTTTGATTCACTCACAGACACTGTCTTAAAAGAGTTTGCGAATAATATCATACTTGTTAAACTTAAGAGTAATTTACATGGTGTGCATTAGTTTAAATGTGTACAATTATTATAAAATTATGAACCCATGAACATTTTATTTCATTTTTGGAGTTACAAACTCAAAAAATAACACCAGCTACATGCTGTGTTTTAGCACCATTTAAAACAGTATAATGTAAAACTGTATTGATCCAGATCATTCAAATTAAGATCACGATTATTTTGGAAATCAGCATTACTCCAGAAGAACTCCAGAAGAACACCAGCTACAGCTGCAGTAAGCAGAATGATTCATTAAAAGAACTGACTCATATGAGTCAACTGTTCTTAAATAGAGCGCATGGTATATTTTTGATTCATTAACAAGAACAGTCTTATAAGTGTTTGTGAATCATATCATGCTTGTTTAACTTTATATATCAAATTTGCTAAAAAGAATCACTCATGAGTCAAGTGTTCATTAATTGGATGACATGGGTTGCGCTGTATGATTTTGATTCGCTAAAAAGAACTGATAGAGTCATTTGATGGTGATTCGAACCACAGTAGTCAAGCTATGATTACTGAGCGCAGTACATGAAATTTTTATGTCATCACATTCAATTCATACCTCCAGCTAGAGTCAAAATATATCTTTTGTGCCATGTAGGATCATCAGCAGTGTTGCGCCACCATTCAAAACAGTATAAGAAACACCAGTAGATTTTGAAGAATCAATATCATTAAAATGAAGATCATGATTATTCTAAAAATCAATATTTTTACCCAGCACTAATTATTCTGTTCAGTTTTTAGTGGCAGTTGTCAAATGTCAACGCCTAGTGGAAGAATGCTATAAGCAGATCGGTTTTCCCATTTCTTTTGTTGTCATTATTTAAGGCAAAGTTCACCTGATGTGTACCATCTGCACGCTTTACCACTTGAGGGGAAACAAAAGGGGATGTGAGGAATTATACTCAGTGTGTTCCTCCTCTCCCCTCAAGTTTATCTGAAGATCATCGCTCAGGCTGTACAAACATTCACTTCTTTGACTGCACGCTGAGTTTTGTCGTCCTGCACTCTTTCTTGTTTTTCCATGTTGTGAAGCACTGGAGTATCTACATGGTGGTCTCCCCAGAGCACTTCCTTCCAGCACTCAAGAGAGCTTCTTCACCGCTTTCCTGTCTCTCTACACATTCTTCCATATCTTCTCCCCTTTCCGAATTGAACAAAAAAAAAAAGAATCAAAGAAGTCTTTATAAGTTCTTCTTACCATTTTTCAAGAGGTTATGAGTTTGAGGTTCATATACAGTTAGGAACTCAAATCAATGACTAGCAGAAGCTTCTGGAAATCACATCAGTGCGTCAAACAAACAAGATGAAACATGATTTAACTATCATGATGTTTCTTGATTGTTCTAACAGTTCCTGTTAAACCACATATTACACATTTCATTCATTTAGCATACCTCAGATTATATACGGATATGTGCCTGGATAAGTGAATTAAATGAACCTGTGGCTTCGAGAGAGCTTGAAGTCCCTGGAGATCCGCTCGAAAAATAATCTGTGTCGATTACTGCAACCGGCTCTCTTTTAGAGGAGCCACGTGTCGCTGTTGAATTCTTTGTTCCGGAAAAGTCTCTGGTGGGGAAGAATACATTGAACAAATATCAAGCCGAGAGAAAGATAATAATGTTATTGTTTCAAAATGTGATTCTTTCTTTGTATTGGATTAACGCTAGAGATCTTCTCTCTGGGATTTGTCATTCAAGGAGTGTCTCTTATCACTGGATGCGTTGATAGTTCAGGAATTAAATGAAGGCCCAGATGAATGTGAATTGGGAAACAATGACTGTATTGTCTCAGAGGTGCAGTGCGGTCAGCATTACTGACACTAAAACATAATATTTGTAATATCATATGAATATGCTATATGATTCAAATAGAAGGATTGTTACATACACATATGGTTTGTGACAAAACAATTTGTCAGTGTTTACACTAAACACATGTAGGCAATGTCAAAATTCCCCACATGACAAGTCATCATTGCATGAATAATCCACTGTTTTTGAGAACAAAAACACTGAGAAGAATCAGTGGAGGGGTTTGGGATAAACCGAGTTTCATATCCGGAATCTAGACGTCACAGCATTTGGTTGCTCATCTCCGCACCTCGGCTTTACAGGGAACGTGGCTGTTATTATTTATAGCCATTCACCTCACTCTGAATCCTGAGCCTGTTTAACCGCTATTGTGCGCCTGGACATGACAACACACACACATATACGCCCTCTTCTAGAGAAGACAAATGTAGAATGTGTTAAAGCACACAGCCTGTGTGAGAGGTACGTTGGGTGTGTTTGGGTGTGTGTGGATCAGTATTTGCTTTCAGCAAGTGCAGTTTCAGGTTGGCCAATGCGAAAATGATTATCTGTCACTAAAATATGCTGACACATGAATGCCTGTAAATGTGACCAAACAAATACAAAACTAAAATCAATCCCATAGGATCAGAAGAACAGCCCATTATTTGTCAAATTTGTAACTTTGTGTAGTTACAACATGACCTTAAAAGATTAGCACTGGTGAATGCTAATGTTAATGCCAATAAGCTTCTCTTGGTAGTTTTCTATGGTATGATAAATACACTGGAAAAAAAATGATGTAAGCAAATTGTAAGCAAATTTCATATTTTTATAACAGAAACAGAAAGTAAAACAATTAATTAATGTGAAATTTAAGTAGAAAGAGAAACCAGTTGCAGTCAAAAGTTTACATACACCACGCAAAATCTGCTAAATGTTAATTATTTTACCAAAATAAGAGGGATCTTTAGTACTGACCTGAATAAAATATTTCACATAAAAGACGGTTACATATAATCCACAAGAGAATATAATAGTTGAATAAGTTGAATTGAAAAATGAGACCATTCAAAAGTTTACATACGCTTGATCATTAATACTGTGTTGTTACCTGAATGATCCACAGCTGTGTTTTTTTTTTTTTTTTTTTTTTTTTTCAGTGAAAGTAGTTTCATGAGTCCCTTGTTTGTCCTGAACAGTTATACCACTTGCTGTTCATCAGAAAAATCCTTCAGGTCCCACAAATTCTTTGTTTTTTTTTCCCGCATTTTTTGTATTTGAATTGTATTTGTATATCTTTCCAGCAAAATCAGTATGATTTTGAGATCCATCATTTGACGCTGAAGACAACTGAGGGACTCATATGCAACTATTACAAAAGTTAAAACACCCACTGATGCTCCAGAAAGAAAAACAATGCATTAAGAGCCGGGGAGTGAAAACTTTTTGAATTTAAAGATCAGGGTAAATTTTGCTTATTTTGTCTTCTGGGAAACATGTAAGTATCTTCTGTAGCTTCTGAAGGGCAGGACTAAATGAAACAATTATGATATTTAGGCAAAATAAGAAAAATGTACACATCTTCATTCTGTTCAAAAGTTTTCACCCCCTGGCTGTTAATGCATTGTTTTTCCTTCTGAAGCATCAGTGAGCGTTTGAACCTTCTGTAATAGTTGCATATGAGTCCCTCAGTTGTCCTCAGTGTGAAAAGATGGATCTCAAAAGCATACAGTCATTGTTGGAAAGGGTTCAAAAACACAAAAATGCTGAAAAACCAAAGAATTTGTGGGACCTGAAGGATTTTTCTGAAGGACAGTGGGCAGTTTAAATGTTCAGGACAAACAAGAGACTCATGAACAGCTATCACTAAACAAAACAAAGCAAAACACAGCTGTGGATTATTCAGGTAACAACAGTATTAAGAATCAAGTGTATGTAAACTTTTGAATGGGGTCATTTTTATAAATTCAAGTATTATTTTCTCTTGTGGACTATGTAAACATCTTTTATGTGAAATATCTTATTCAGGTCTGTACTAAATAAAAAATAACATGCATTTTGTATGATCCCTCTTATTTTGGTAAAAATTAACATTTCGCAAATTTTACAAGGTGTATGTAAACTTTTGACTGTTTGTCTGTATGTATATCTCAGAATACATCATTTTAAGTCAGATTTCCCCCAGTGTAAGTGTAGAAAAGCTCCAGCCTCTGTCTAGGCTTATTAGTAAACCAAACAACATTGTTTATTGTCTTCATTCCCACAGTGGCTCCACTTCTACTGTCATGGACTGTCAAACGGCCGAACGTCTAGAGAGCTTCAGCTTACTGAGGCCTACCAATCAATGTGATTGACAGCTCTCAGGAGGCGTGTCACAATAGATACCCCACCCTCTGTCACGTCCACCTGTCACTGAAGAAGCTTTGAGCTGCCCATCAAAACGTTGTCATAGCAATCACAGCATTTCGGCTTAATGTGACGGAACTTTAGCTGATGCATGAACACACACATACACACACACAACAATAATCATAAAACCGCATTCAAAAACCCCTGCGAGACCAACCTACTGCTCAAATAGCTCATAGGACACGCTCTGCCTGTCTGTCCCCCAGTGCGCACATATTCAGCCCGAATTATGCATTTATTAAAATCATTTTTATTTCTAGAATTCCCTCATGTGTGACTAAAGCTGAGGTCGGGATTCAAGGCCACACTGGGGTTTGAGCGTAAAAGATCTGAATTAACACGCTGATTCTCCGCTCATTTGCATTGTTGGAATAACGGCGGTGGATCTTTGCATATATAAATATAAATTGATGAATTAGCTCTTTGGCTCTGTGATTAAATAATATTAAAGACTTTGATCATGTGGATTGTATGGTAAAAGTGACCTGTTGGATTCTCACACTCAATTTGTGTGTGTATGAACTCTTCACACAGTACTACAGACTATTTATCATATGAAAGAGAATTTCTGTGAATATCTTCTATGCTTTTTTGTCTGCCCCTCATCTTAAGAACATAGCCTTATTCATTGACAACACTGTATAAATTCTAGGACTGGGTTTTGACACTTTTTCATGATTTGTTACTATTCAATTCAATATCAGTTATTTTGGATATATATCAGGTACAGTATATGGCAAATTTTCTCAATGAAAAAAAATTCTCAACTAACCTAATACTCTAAAATATACGTGAGAGTCAGTTACATTACCATAATACTGAAGGTTAAAATTAACTGATTTGTAGTCTATACAAATGCTTGAATTGCACCCAATTACGTTTTTATAATAATAAAATTACAATGACATATTTCTTTTCCAATTCGTTTCTGACACACTAAAATTGGGACTTATTCAAACATAAACTAATCATTGAAGAAGAACATAAATGAATATGTTATATGCTGCATATATTAAGCAAAACGCTCCTCTCTAGAGTTCATTTTTCTAGCTGACTAACGAGTTTACGGTCAATGACCGAATACGGTTTTTTTTCTGAGGTAAACCTGACACTACGTGACATTGTTTACAAGCTGTTATTGACGTCTTTCCGCGGTTGAAACTCAGATTGAACGATTACGTGAGACAGGATACGGATTTCGGTAAGTTCGGTACTTTTTCTTTTAACATACCTTAACATATCCGTGGATATTTAATCATGTTTATTTCGTGTTGTAACTGTTTTAAAGCAGAGGAGCTGATCGGATTATGCACCGCTTCTCTTGAACTGAGGCGCTACAGCGATCTGTCATTCCACATTAAACAGCGCCAAAACGGCATTTAATGTTTGAACACTGTAATAAAATGGACAGAACTTGAAACCTAAGACTTTGTTTCATATCAGAAGTAACAAAGCACAAAGCTTATACTGCGAATATTGGATGGGAGGCGCGCTATATTGTTCTGTTCATTAACCGAAAACAGGCTAATAGATCCTTGGGATTTAAGAATCTCATAGTTTTGTAAAAATGAAAATGGATTACAGTCGAGAAATCGATATTTTTTACCCAGCCCTAATAAATTAATCTTAATACAGTTTCAGTAAACTGTCTGTGAGACATGTTTGACATGTTTTTCATGTGCTCCACAGAGAGCTGTGAATCTTGTCATACCATAATGTGCCTCATTATGTGTGTGTTTGTTACCCGTGTCACATCAGCAAGTCTGAACATGAGACTAATGATTCACTAATAAGCAACACAATAAAGCTAAACGTAATCACTATTCAGATGAGATTAGTTTACTAAATAATGTTTGAGTAACCATATGAACTGAGGACATCTGTGATTTCATGCACTGATTCAGATGGGACTAGGATCTCTGGTTTTTACTAAGATGGGAGTGTCTCTCTAGATGTGTCATCGAAGGTCACGTAAAGGTCAGCTAGACTTATGTATGTGATATAATTATACCATATAATAATGGATGTGATACATTAAAATCATTGAGATCATGTGGGCCTTCCTGTGCAGTTTCCGTGATCAGATTCTCGTTATTGATTTAATTTTCTTTTTATGTTGGATGGGATGCCAGCAGTACTTGAACCACCATCTGTTACTTTACCCTGAAACTTGGCGAAAAGGTCTAACTCCTTAATGAAGGTGCATCAGGCAGCTCAACGAGGAATTTCGGTTTAGTCACGGTTTTCAATGAAGGTCAAAACAAATGAGAAGCCATGTTGTGAGTAAAAAATTACATCTGCAAAATAAAAATGAGAAATGAGAAACTTTAGTGCATAATTAATCAGACAAATCACATCACAGTAGGAGCACCTAAAAAGTACTTATAAAACATTGAATGACCAATAAAATACAATAAAATAAATTAATAAATAAATATACCACTCAAAAAAATGTATATATATTTAAATTCATAGAGAGAGAGAAAGAGAGCCATATACATATATCAGTAACCATATTACCATATATTGCAGTCATACACATAAAAGAGATAACATAATATAAAAATAAAATTACAATATGAACACATATATAAAATGTACATTTAAAATATAAAAATATTGTAATTGTAAACAATTTATATATATAAAAAAAGTCTCATGCAGTTGTTGTGAACTGTGAACTGTGAACTGCACAGTTTCTGAATAATATCATGCTCTTGGATATTAAAGAAGTCCAATTCCAAAACAAAGATTCACATATAATGTACTCACCCCCTTGTCATCCAAGATGTCCATGTATTTCTTTCTTCAGTTGTAAATAAATTGTGTTTTTTGAGGAAAACATTTCAGCATTTTTCTCCATATAATGGACTGACACGGTGCCCCGAGTTTGAACTTCCAAAATGCAGTTTAAATGCGGCTTAAAACGATCCCAAATGCGGTTGTAAACGATCCCAGCCGAGGAAGAAGGGTCTTATCTAGTGAGATGATTTGTTATTTTCATAAAAATAATACAATTTATATACTTTTTATTCTCAAACACTCATCTTGCCTTGCTCTCCTTGGACTCTGTGTATTCTGGCTCAAGACAGTTAGGGTATGTCAAAAAACTCAGATTGTATTTTCTCCCTCAACTTCAAAAATCATTTCAAAATCATCCTACATCGCTGCAGAAGTACCAACACCATCGGTAAAACAGCGATATAGGACGATTTTGAAGTTGAGAACATGAGATGGGAGTTTTTCGACAAACACTAACTGTCATGAACCGGAAAAAATCAGTCCAGACAGAGTAAGACAAGACAAGCATTTGACATTAAAAAGTATATAAATTGTATTATTTTTATGAAAATAATCAATCGTAATGCTAGATAAGACCCTTCTTTCTCGGCTGGGATCGTTTACAACCGCATTTGGGATCACTTAAAGCCGCATTTAAACTGCATTTTGGAAGTTAAAAATCGGGGCACCATAGCAGTCCATTATATGGAGAAAAATGCTGAAATGTTTTCCTCAAAAAACATAATTTCTTTACGACTGAAGAAAGACAGACATGAACATCTTAGATGACAAGGGGCTGAGTACATTATATGTGAATCTTTGTTTTGGAAGTGGACTTCTCCTTTAATGATGTTCTGGCATACAGGTAGAATTACATTTTAAGCATGTTTTTGTTTTCAGCTCTGCTTTTATCAATCTTGTCACTATTATCCATTAAAGACTTTGCATCTTCTTCATCTAGAGTGAGCGTGAGAAAGTTCTCTGTTGATTTATTTGTACTTCTTCACAGAAAGAATGACACCTTGTTTGTTCATGGTCATCTTAAATTGAGTTCACTTGAAAATGTCTGTCTCTCCCTGCAGTGTGTTTCTACTTATGGTTCATCCTGTCTTTAGGAGTTTAGTCATGTTCATGCTATTGGTCATGAGAGAGCCAGAAGGAATAAACTGACCACTCATTGAAAAATGACACACTTAATATGATGAATGTAGGACAGTCAAATTACCTTTGTCTGTTTTATTTTATTGAAATATAAGCTTGGTTTTGGGCTCTTTCATCAAGTCTCCATTTATTCTATATTTTAATTTAAGTTTGAATGTATTACTAACCAGCATTGTTACACTCTAAAAAGTGCTGGGTTATTTCTGTGAACACATTGTTGGGTTAATTGTGCTGGGTCAAAATTCTGGGTTGTTTGAGGTACTGTAAACACACAGTTGGGTTGATCATGCTGGGTCAATTGGACTCTAGGGGTTCTTTCACCACTGAACACGTGGGTTGGGTTATTTTAACCCAACCGGTTTGTTTATTTTTCCACTTCATCGAACATTCTGGGTTCTTCACTCGTCTCGTTGTCAGGCGGTCACGCTCCAAAAGACTCGTTTCTAGAATTTGTTTTTCATCTAGGGAAAAACACGTTCATTATTTCAAAAAGAAATTGTTAGCAAACCACGTGTTATTTTCTATTGGTCTAAGTTTATCAGAAATATTGATTGGAGGAAAGTCTGGGTATTACCTAATAAATATCTTATTACAAATAAAATTAAAGAAATTTCATTTAAGATACTGCACAAGTTTTACCCTGCTCAGCATTTTTTAAACAGATTTATTGAAGAAATAGATGTAAATTGTTAATTTTGTACATCACACCCAGAAACAGTACCTCATATTTTCTGGCATTGTCAGTATACAAAGAGGCTATGGTGGGAAGTTTCTAGATTTATAAATGACAAAGTGTTGTCCAACTTTTTTTTACTATATGAACATGTAATATTTGGTTTTTTGAACTATGACAAGAAGCTGGAAAATGAGGCTTACATTATCAATCTCTTGATTATACTTGTTAAGTTTCATATTCATCACTGTAAATTTAGCAATCAGAAACCTCTTTTTCCTGTGGTACTTAAAGAATTAGATATTTATAGAAGTACTATTAAGGAGAGTACAAACAAAAAAGCTATAAAAACTGTGTTTGTTTGATTCATTTAAGTTATTGTGATTTAGCAAGGCCTGTCATTTCTTTTTTTTTCCTTCCTTGTTTTTTTTTTATTTATTTATTTATTTAATTTATTTTTGTATGCATTTTATTTTCTTGTATTTATTTTTAAAATTCATTTTATTTGTTGGTTCTTTATATTATTGTGTAGTTTATGAACTTGTGTTCATAATACATGTAAACACTTGTTATATTTCTTGTGTATACCCTTGGCACTTTTGTACATTAATGAAAAAAAAGAAAAAAAAGAAAAAAAAAAGAAAAGACTCGTTTCTCCCAAGGGGTACAACTCTGACCGGAAACTAACAATGAAATGAATTGTTCTGTTCTTTATCACGTCTACACCTACCCCAACCATAAACGTAGCTCTTACTATAATAATAATAAAAAAAGTATTATTGTTGTGCAGTGTGACAAAAATAACGTTAGATTTATGTGCGCATGCCCAGTAGCAAGAGCTGTATTCTTTATTGCCAACACGTAGCTACGCAGTGACGTATCGATCTGCTATTGGTCACACGGTTTCACGTGATACGAATTCACGAAGTTTTAAATGTGCAATGCTGCGAAACGCCAAACTTTTGCACGCGTTTGCTTTTCTGAATGGAAGTCAATGGGACGAAAAGTGGTATCGACTGGAAGAATCTCCTCTCCAACGCACGCTACACGATGATTATAGAGAAGAGAAGAAATACGCCCGAATCAACGCTGCAAACGAGCGATTAAGCGATGCGGCTACTACCATGAGTGATGAGTGTTTACCAGAGGCCAGCAACTCAGGGATTCGCGGATTTGATGCAAGAAGAAGAGTCAGCCGCTCCTGTCTTGTGGTGAGTGAGAAAATGTAATGTTAAACAACAACCACAACAAAAGTAGTAACGTTAGTAGTGGTAACCTCAATTAAATTGCCTGACCAAATGCCGACGTAACCTGAAGGCCTAAATTAGTTTTAAAACACCGTAAATAACGCTGTTTGACAATTTTCAAATAATAATGAAAAAAAAAACTAGTATGATGCAAAATAAAATAATAATTTTGAATAACACCGTTTGTGGGATAATGAGCGCCGCTACTGTCGGCACTTTCTATCGTTTAAAATGCCGTAAATAACGCCGTTTGAAAATTCTCAAATAAAGAAACTAGTAAAATGCAAAATAAAAAAAATGAATTCAAGGTGCGCCATTCAGGGGATAATGAGTGCCCCAACTGACTGCGCTTTCTGTCATATAACATCGTTTAGAGCAGAACTGGGCAAGCTCTATCCTGGAGGGCCGGGGTCCCTGCAGAGTTGAACTCCAACCCTGATAAAACTCACCGGTTTGTAGCTTTCTAGTAAACCTGAAGACACTGATTAGCTTGTTCAGGTGAGTTTTATCAGGGTTGGAGCTAAACTCTGCAGAGACACCGGCCCTCCAAGATAGAGCTTGCCCAGTTCTGCCCTAAACGGTGTTGTACGACAGAGAGCGCTGTCAGTTGCGGCACTCCTTATCCTCTAAATGGCGTAACTTAAATTAATTTTCTTTTCTCCAGGACTGAGTTTTCCCAGGTCTGGTTTAGGGGATAATGAGTGTCGCAACTGATGTCACTTTCTGGCATTTAAAATGCCGTAAATAACGTAGTTTGACAATTTTTAAATAAAACTAGTAAAATGTAAAATAAAAAAAAATTCATTTAAGTTGCGCCATTTTAGGGGATAATGAGTGCCGCAACTGACAGCGGTCTGTCGTACAACATTATTTAGGGCAGAACTGGGCAAGTTCTATCCTGGAGGGCCGGTGTCCCTGCAGAGTTTAACTCCAACCCTGATAAAACTCACCAGTTTGTAGCTTTCTAGTAAACCTGAAGACACTGATTAGCTTGTTCAGGTGAGCTTTATCAGGGTTGGAGCTAAACTCTGCAGAGACACCGGCCCTTCAGGATAGAGCTTGCCCAGTTCTGCCCTAACAATGTTGTACGACAGAGAGCGCTGTCAGTTGCGGCACTCACTATCTCCTAAAGGCGTAACTTAAATGAATTTTCGATAATGAGTGCCGCAACTGACGTCGCTCTGTCATTTAAAATGCCACAAATAACGTAGTTTGACGATTTTTAAATAAAAAAAAAAAAAAAAAAAAAAAAGTAAAATGCAAAATAAAAAAAATGTAAGTTGCGCCGTTTAGGGGATAATGAGTGCCGCAACTGACATCGCTTTCTGTCGTTTAAAATGCCGTAAATAATGCAGTTTGACAATTTTTAAACAAAACTAGTAAAATGCAAAATAAAATTCATTCAAGTTGCGCTGTTTAGGGGATACTGAGTGCCGCAACTGACAGCACGCTCTGTCGTACAACATCGTTTAGGGCAGAACTGGGCAAGCTCTATCCTGGAGGGCCGGGGTCCCTGCAGAGTTTAACTCCAACCCTGCTAAAACTCACCAGTTTGTAGCTTTCTAGTAAACCTGAAGACACTGATTAGCTTGTTCAGGTGAGCTTTATCAGGGTTGGAGCTAAACTCTGCAGAGACACCGGCCCTTCAGGATAGAGCTTGCCCAGTTCTGCCCTAACAATGTTGTACGACAGAGAGCGCTGTCAGTTGCGGCACTCACTATCTCCTAAAGGCGTAACTTAAATGAATTTTCTTTTCTCCAGGACCGAGTTTGCCCAGGTCTGGTTTAGGGGATAATGAGTGTCGCAACTGATGTCACTTTCTGTCATTTAAAATGCTGTAAATAACATAGTTTGACGAGTTTTAAATAAAAAAAAAAATAAAATAAAATAAAAAAAATAAATAAATAAATAAAAAAAACTAGTAAAATACAAAAAAAAAAAAAGTTAAGTTGCGCAGTTTAGGGGATAATAAGTGCCGCAACTGACGCCGCTTTCTGTCGTTTAAAATGCCGTAAATAACGCAGTTTGACAATTTTTAAATAAAACTAGTAAAATGCAAAATAAAAGTTCATTTAAGTTGCGCCGTTTAGGGGATAATGAGTGCCGCAACTGAAAGCGCTCTCTGTCGTACAACACCGTTTAGGGCAGAACTGGGCAAGCTCTATCCTGGAGGGCCGGTGTCTCTGCAGAGTTTAGCTCCAACCCTGATAAAACTCACCTGAACAAGCTAATCAGTGTCTTCAGGTTTACTAGAAAGCTACAAACTGGTGAGTTTTATCAGGGTTGGAGTTAAACTCTGCAGGGACCCCGGCCCACCAGGATAGAGCTTGCCCAGTTCTCCCCTAAACAATGTTGTACGACAGAGAGCGCTGCCAGTTGCGGCACTCATTATCCTCTAAACGCCGTAACTTAAATGAATTTTCGTTAGCGAGTGCCGCAACTGACGTCGCTTTCTGTAATTTTAAAATGCCGCAAATAATGCCGTTTGACAATTTTCAAATAAGGAATCTAGTAAAATGCAAAATAAAACAATAAATAAATTTAAGTTACGCCGTTTAGGGAATAATGAGTGCCGCAACTGACGTTGCTTTCGTTTAAAATGCCGTGAATAACGCAGTTTGACAATTTTTAAATAAAAATAAATAAATAAAAGTTACACCATTTAGGGCAGGCCTGGGCAGAGTCGGTCCTGGAGGGCCGGTGTCCATGCAGAGTTTAGCTCCAACCCTGATTAAACACACCTGAACAAGCTAATCAGTGTCTTCAGGTTTACTAGAAAGTTACAAACAGGCGAGTTTTATCAGGGTTAGAGCTAAACTCTGCAGGGACACCGGCCCTCCAGGACCGAGTTTGCCCAGGTCTGGTTTAGGGGGATAATGAGTGCAGCAACTGACGGTGCTTTCTGACGTTTGACAATAAATTGACATTAAATAATGCCATTTGACACTTCAAATAATAAAACTAGTAAAATGCAAAATAAAAAAATTAATAAAGTTAATTAAGCCGTTTGGGGGATAATGAGTGCCACAACTAATGACGTTTTCTGCCGTTTAAAGCACCGTAAATAATGCAGTTTGACAATTTTCAAAACAGAAAACTAGTAATATGCAAACTGAATAAACTAATTATACCGTTTTCACAATTTTGAAATAAAAAATCTAGTCATATGGAAAATAAATAGTTTTTTTTTTGACGGATTTGCGTCTGTAGTCAATTTCTCATGGGATAGCTGTCTTGGATGGTGGTGGATAACGTTGGGTGGTGAGTGCTGTCCCATCACACCATATCTATGGGAATGAGCCGAGGCATCAGGTGGTGTGACGGTCTCACTCGCCCAACGTTCACCTGAAGCACTCTTACCATAGCGAGACGCTGCTCTAAATTCTCGCACTGTCAGTGAGAGATCAGTAGTGAGGCATCGCTCGGTGGGTGACGGATGGTGTCGAAGACAGCTTCTCGTAGGATTGTTGACTACAAAAATAATTTTGTAGTTAAAGGATAATGAGCGCCGCAGCTGATGGCGTTTTCTGCAGTTTAAAACACCGTAAATAAGACCGATTGACAATTTTCAAATAAAGAAACTAGTTAAATGCAAAATAAAAAAATAAAAAAAATTAAGTTGTGCCATTTAGGGGATAAGTGCTGCAACTGGCGTCACTTTCTGTCATTTAAAATGCCGTAAATAACGCCGTTTGACAGTTAAAAAAAAAAAAAACTAGTAAAATGCAAAAGAAAAAAATAAATATATTTAAGTTACGCCGTTTAGAGCAGGCCTGGGCAGACTCGGTCCTGGAGGACCAGTGTCCCTGCAGAGTTTAGCTTCAACCCTGATTAAGCACACCTGAACAAGCTAATCAGTGTCTTCAGGTTTACTAGAAAGTTACAAACAGGTGAGTTTTATCAGGGTTGGAGCTAAACTCTGCAGGGACACTGGCCCTCTAGGACCAAGTTTGCCCACGTCTGGTTTAGGGGATAATGAGTGCAGCAACTAACGGTGTTTTCTGCAGTTAAAAACACCGTAAATAATGTCGTTTGACAATTTTCAAGTGAAGAAACTAGTTAAAAAAAAAAAATAAATAAAATTTCTGACATTTAAAATGCTGTAAATAATGCCGTTTGTCAATTTTAAAATAAAAAATCTAGTCATATGGGAAATAAACAAATTTAAAAAAAATTGATGGATTTGCATCTGTAGTCAATTTTTCATGGGATTGCTGTCTTGGATGGTGGTGGATAACGTTGGGTGGTGAGTGCTGTCCCATCACACCATATCTATGGGAATGAGCCAAGGCATCAGGTGGTGTGACTGTCTCACTCGCCCAACGTTCACCTGAAGTTCACTCTTACCATAGCGAGACGCTGCTCTAAATTCTCGCACTGTCAGTGAGAGATCAGTAGTGAGGCATCGCTCGGTGGGTGACGGATGGTGTCAAAGACAGCTTCTCGTGAGATTGTTGACTACAAAAATAGTCCTGGCTTACGCCTCAGAGGGCTTGCAATGCCCTATAAGTTTAAGGGCCCACTCCACAAACATGCAACTTTCCACTTTACAAGATGTTAAATGATAGAGTGGAGTCGTGTAAATTACTTACAGATTATTTTGATGTTTTTATTAGCTGTTTGAACTCTCAATCTGGCGTCACCCATTCACTGCAGTGGATCCATGGGAGGGCAAGTGATATAATGCTAAAATTCTCCAAATCTGTTGTTGAAGAGACAAGCTCGTCTACAATCTGGACAGCTTGCAAGGTGAGTAAATTTTCTGTTTTTTATATGAATCGGCTATAATCACATTCAAATACACAGGCCAGATTCGGACACGTTGGCCGGATGTTCATTGAATGGCTAATTCAATTATACTGTCAGCTTCAAAGAAGGATGTAGAGAATCTTGGCCCACTTTTACACATTTTACCACCCATTCTGCAGAATACTGTAGATTTTAAATTGGCATGCTTTATATATGATGCAAGATCACTAACTAATTTTGCAAATAGTTGCATACATTTGCATCAGAAAAATCTGTAGTGGAAAGGGATTGTGGGCTCCAAAAGCTTCGAAATACTTCAAAAATTCCCTGGAAATAGTACTTTTAGACACATTTAGACTTATGAGATGTACACAACCAATCAAACGTTTTTGAACAGTAAGATTTTTAATGTTTTTAAAGTCTCTTCTGCTTACAAAGCCTGCATTTATTTTATCCAAATTACAGCAAAACAGTTAAATTTTAAAATATTTTTAATATTTGAAATGACTGTTTTCGATTTGTATATTTTAAAAATCTGATTATTCCTTTGATCAAAGCTAAATTTTCAGCATTATTCCAGTCTTCAGTGTCACATGATTCTTTAGAAATCATTCTAATATGCTGATTTGCTGTTCAAGAAACATTTATTATTATTATTATTATTATTATTATTATTATTATTATTATTATTATTATTATTATTATTATTATCAATATTTAAATTTTGTTTATTTTTTTTTCTGCCCTTCAGATTGGAGACTGATTGACATGAATGCAGTTCAGTGGTGAGATGCTAGCTTAGGTTACCTTTGCCAACCGTTCCGTATAATATTGTGTTATAATTAAACATCAAAGCAGTGGTCCACTTTAAAATCATAGCATGTGAGAACACTGTGTTTGACAAATGTTCCAGTGCATACAGTATTTGTGTTCTAACTCTGAAGATCGCCAAAGTTTTACAACAATTCAATCAAACTGGTTTAATTTGGCACTACTGCGCAAAACGTTTTTTTTAAAAAAAAAAAAAAAAAAAAAAGTTTAGGAGATCTCGCGATATTAAAATGCTTGAAGCTTTCTTGCGGCATCAGCATCTGTCATCTGAAATCAAACACAGAACTGATCTGTTTAAACGTTGTGCTGCATGTAAACGCATTAACCTGCTTTCTATATAAAACAGATAAAAACAGTTTTGTGAAATTCTAATTTTATAAATCTGAAATTTCATTCTAGATATGTGAGATTCTTGCTGTTGCAGATGGACAGCTTTGTAATAGAGAATTTGAAGGAAAGGCAGCTTGATACCTTGGTTAAAACATTTGAAGGTAAGTTATATCATTCAGTAACATTCAGTAACCATGATTTGTTTTAGAATTTGATCTTTTCATTAAAATAACCATAGTTACTGGTATGGCAATAAAATCAAACAATCAATCTAACATTTAAAAGCTTTAACTTATTTAACCACATTTGTGTTGTGTGTTGTGTTTTTTTTTTTTTTTTTTTTCTTCCAAATTTAATCAGATTTCACAAGACTTCAGGAAGCTACATCCAGAGGCAGACTTTTTGTAGACTGGGCTACAATTGCAGATCAAATTGTTGCCTATGCCCAGCAAGATGGAAAGATGCATTAAGAGCTGGGGGACATGACTTCAGGTAGGGTATTTCTTATGTCAATCTATAGAAACACAATTCAACTGTATTTGATACATCAACTGGTAAATACAATGGTACAGTAACACTTAACTAGTTGCTTATTAGTTTGTGTATTGGCTGTTAATTAGTACTTATAAAGCACATATTGATGCCTTATTCTGCATAAGCATATTCTACATCCCTGAATCCCACCCCATACCTAAACTTAACCTGCAGTAGTTGAATGGGGGTGGGGATTCATTTGCATTAATACCATTATATACCATTATTTTTATTACAATTTCATTATTTAAAGGAATGAAGAAATTTTCATATGAAAGCGTTTCAGTGTGTTTTGATTTATGAGATAAGTTTCACAGTTTGCACTGTATTATTCTTATGGTCTAGATGTTAAAGGGGAGAGTGCTCATATATATATATATATAATATAATATAATATAATATAATATAATATAATATAATATAATATAATATAATATAATTTTTCAAATTGATATTTCCCACTGACGCACTACAGCAAAAAATAGAAATCACTGACTTAAAACAAGCTTTTTAGCTGGTGAAAATACTAGTGTTCCAATCATTGTGGCCACCACTGTATGAGGTGTTCAGATGTAAAAGACTAAAAATGTGCAGTTTGAAATTTTGTTCTAAAATGAGATTTTTTTTTTTTTTTTTTTTTTCAGGCCGAAGTGTCTTCAAGACGAAGTGTCTTCAAGACGAAGTGTCTTCAAGACGAAGTGTCTTCAAGACGAAGCGTCTTCAAGACGAAGTGTCTTCAAGACGAAGTGTCGTATATTTAACAGGTGGGGACCAGCATGCTGGATTTGTGCCTTAGGGATGAGACAACGACATCCCAGACCTTCGCCATTGTTACGGGCCATGCCACTGAAGTGGACTCGTTGCCTGGGAATTTCTTCAGCTTGCAGTATATTATATTGATGGACATAAGTCTTCATGTGTGAAAATTTTTTTTTTTTTTTTTTTTTTTTTTTTTTTTTTTTTTTTTAAGGCCAACAGTTTTTTTCTGGCCACTTGTAACACGTTTTAAATGCACAATGTTTGGAATGATTCTCATGTGGTAATTAATTTTTGAGTGTTCTGCTGCTGCAATGTTGACAAAGAATCGAAATCCTATTTTAAGTTTTGTTTTAAATTAACTGATCTACTAAAGTTGTTGTTTTATGTGTCTGTAATGGTTGGATAAAATGTGTAACAGCTGCACCCATTTGAAAATGTATTTAAAAAGAAATACAACTGATGCAAATTGATGTTTATAGTTGCGCTATTTTTTTTTTTTTTTTTTATTATTATTTTTTTTTTTCTAACTGTATTGCAGAAAAGCAATAATTTTACATTCTTTTGTGATTGATTATTATTATTATTGGTAAATATAAAGGTAGCAAGGCAATAAGACAACAAATAACCCAATGATTAGGTTATGTTTAACCCAGCAACACAGTTAACCTGACCCACTGGTTGGGTCAAATAAACAACCCAGCATTCTGGGTCAAATAGTTAAACCCAGCACTTGGGTCAAAACAACCCAACGTGTGTTCTGTCCCATAGTTACCCAGCGGCTGGGTTAAGGTTGGGTTATTTTTTAACCCAGCACTTTTTAGAGTGTATGTTTAAAGCTGATACTTTCAACCATTAACTTACATTTTCTCATATTCTTGTTGTGATGGACGTCACTATCATACTCCTGTCACACTTCTGTCAGTCTGTCATCTCATGGCAGGTCATCTGAAGACAATCAGGGACAGAGAGGGGAACGGCGCAAGGGATCGCAGTGAAAGATGAGTGTGAGAGGAGGAGAGGAGAACAATGTGAAGGCTGTTAGCTAAGGAATCACAGAACGGGACATTAGCCAGAAAAAGACAGACTGAGAGAGAGAGAGAATGCTGAAGATGACGGTACTAGATTACACTCTAATGGAATGAAAGGACACCTGTGGAAGATCGAATCTGAATGTGGGAATCCAAGGGTAGGGTATTAAATTAAAATGCACTATTATATTAACTCTAATTAAATTATTCTAGAAGAAAAAAATCTATGACGTAGAAAGGTTTTTATATTTCAAAATTAATTAAGCTCGATTTTTGTTAAATTACCTCACTCTGATATCAAAGTCATTTTAATTTGCATCTGCATCAACATGCATTTGAACATTTAAAGAAAAGTAACACTTATTTACATTATGAACTTATTTACCATTATATAAAATGTAGTTAAATGATGTTAGAATGTTAATTAATAATTAAAGGGGTCATGAACTGCCTTTTATTATTTTGTACTGTTCCCTGAGGTCCACTTATAACGTTACCAAAAAAAACAAAATCCTGTCCTGTTTTGACCCCCTCATCAAAACGCTCTGTTTGAACAAGCATGGCGGATTGTAGACTTGGAAGTAAACGCCCACTGCTTTGATTGGCTAACTGTTGTGTTTGTTTGACAGCCTACATCTTTCATAGATGGACGCCTCTGTGATTTAGGTCAAAAACACATAAATACTCAGTACGTATCAAACAATCTCTAATAACAGACAAAGCAATAGTGACCACATAATAAAAACAGTTACTCACACTTGTGTGGTGCGACGTTACTGTTAGATTCAATACAAGTCTTTTAGTTTTAATCTTTCTGAAAATCCTGTCGAACTGTGTCTTGTTTGGAAACAAATCCACAGTAAAATGAAGTGAACAAAAGACCAAATTCTTCCTGACACGGTCTGGAACTTTATTAAAAATAAGGTTCATTCACTCTTTCCCAATGCTGGGATCAAAAGGAAGGCCATACAAAGAAAGTTGCGAAAGAGTTTTTTCACAACTTGGCACTGCTCCACGTCTTCTTGTATTCGGTGTGATCTTTATCGTTTATTGATCTTTATCGGTTTCTCTGTAGACCTGCATTTGCTTCTCGTTATTTACACTACATGCTTGAATCAGTGGGCGGGGCTAAACAGGCAGTGATGAAGAAGGCGTTCATCTTCTTCTGTGGAGGCGGTGTTTAGCCACACCATTACATCATAGAGTGGCACATTCCAAAACTTGTTTTGTCAGACTGGCTTCAATATACTGTTTTTAGATTAATGAGAAAGCTTTAAGTTCAGAAACCTACAGAATGTTTTTATAGTACAATGACCTCTAATATGTCAAAGTATCAAGGGAATTTTGATTTCTTAGTTCATGACCCCTTTGATGTCCCCTGACTCTTTCTGCAGGTTACATTGTTACGCCAGTAAGTGACAACATGTCAGCTGATTTTGTTTCGATTCATTCAGGCATTAAAAAAGTGACAGGGTGCATCCGAATATCCATTTTTCCCGCTACATAGTAGGTAAATAACAGCATGTGGGGAAAAAAAAAAAAAAAAAGTAGTTTGTCCAATTTTCACAACATTTTCAAGTAATTAATGGACCTTTTTTCACATTTCCATGTTTCTCAGCAGCGTAATTCATCATAACTGGGTAAACGTACATAGCAGTGAATAGGAGATTACCACAAATACATTTTTAGCATTCCCATTTGCTCAAATTGCAAAAGAAAAACTTTATGATAGTGTTTTTATACAATGTCAATGTATGTAAATTTTACAATGTCAAATTTACCATCACTCCCATAGACGCTTTTAGACAGACCCTCACATTAGCATTAACTAGTTTTTTTGTAATTTGATGCAACAGTAATATAATACAAAGTATAGTGTTAGAAATGTACATAGGTTTTTTTTTCATTAAAATATTTAAACAACTTTACGATGCTGATGACTGTTGAAACGCGTCATAGTTTTGTGAAAAGGGTCTTTTAATCAACAGAAGTATCCACTCAGAGCGTATGTGATTTCAGACACGGCCACAGTCTTTACCACCAAGTCATTGAATCATTTACTCAAGCGATTCGTTCAACGGCTGAAGCTGCAGTCACACTAAACTTTCAGCATATGAAATTTCTTCTTCGATGGTCATGATATGACATCACACTCTGCAGGGTCTTTTTAAAAACTTAAATTAAACAAATTACAAATAATAATAAATCCAAAATGTAAAAGCATAAAATCTCCTTCATTTTCTTGCAGCAATGCAGTTTTTAAAATGATGTTCTTTCAATTCAGTTACGAGGTCACGCCATGATGTATCAATCTTCTATTGGCCACACAGCTTCACGTGATACGAATATGCAGGTCAGAGTTCGAATTTGAACTTTGGAATGCAGCAATATGAGAAACTTCTTCACATTTGCAATATCCAATGGATTGGAAAGTGTAATGTGACCGGTCCTTCATTCTACTGTGAATTTGTTTGGAACTGAACATTGATGGAGGAAAGATACAAAAAGTAACTGGCAATATTGTTTTTAAAATGTACTTTATTTAGTATTAACTTTTTTTTTTTTTTTTTTTTTTTTTTTTTTAAATGAACTTATGTATAAAAGCAACAACACTTTTGTTTATAACTTAAATGACTTAAGTTCTCGTAGTAGGTTTAATATTTCTTCTCTTATAACGTTATACTTTTGTTCTATTGTTTCTCACTCGGTTCATAGAGAATATGCTAATGTGTTTGTATGTGTGTAATACGGGCTCTAGATGCTAGTTTCACAATAGGCAGCATTGTTAAGATACAAACACACACACACACTAATATATATGCAAACAGGAGTGAATGGATACAGCTGGAGAAAAAAGGGGGAAAATGATGAATAACTTTACAGTAAAGAACCGTAATGCCTCCCAGCTTTAGCTTACATTTCAGTGCTTAGATAGCATCTCAAAAGCGCTGAGTTTAATCTATAGGGTCGTATACGTTTTCCTTTTATTTCCATCTTGCCAGCATTATAAATTCGGCTGGAGAAATGCCACTTAATAGCTAAAACGGGTGTTAGCTATATCAAGAGACTTGAGCGGTAAAACTGAAGCAGCTGCTTTTAAATTGGCCTTAATGAGACACCGTTACTGACGCATGGAGCCCTGACACGCAACCATGCGCACACACATACCTTCCCTGCCCGAAGATGGCTCAAAGTTTCTTATATGGTCAGTGGGTTGCTTCAAAATGCATTTTTGTGACTTACAAACTCACCTATCAAATGTTCACAGTGCTCTCTTTCATGTTTAGAGTCAGACACACACAAATGAGACCCTCGGCTATGTTGGGTTTTACACCTCTCTTGTTGCCATGGGTACACTCAGGACTGTGGAATCCACCCCAGGAGTGTGTGTGTGTGTGTGTGTGTGTGTGTGTTTGTGCGCCCAGAACCCAACAGAGATCAGAAGAGCATCACTCTCAAGTTAAGATCGATATCTTACCCCCCACCTTTCTGAACTTCTACAGCTCATCACACACAGATGAGTATTGTGCATGCCGCTCGTGAGGATTAGACTGAACACTAGGACGAAAACTGTTGTCATGAAAATGAAATAATAAGGAAAGAGAGAAGAAACTGGATGGGTGTAATTGCAATTTATTTCCACTTCAGAGCCTGTGGGGTAAAAGAGAGAGAGAGAGCGAGAAATAGAATAGGGAAATACTTTAATATTCACAGCCTTGAGATGAGATGAGAGAATACAGCCATACCTTCAGGTCCATGAACATAATGAGCTTTTTATTTCACCCCGTGTGTGTGTGTGTGAGAGAGAGAGAGAGAGCTTTGTGGTCAGGAATTAGGATCATCCACGTCTGAATGCTTTGCACAATGATTTATGTGTTCATGGAAGCTCTGTTTCTGTGTCTCAAGTCTTAAGTTGTGTCTCTTCATTTACAGTATGAGTGAAAGAGCTGATGTCATGACACCTGCAGTCTGAGAAACTCTATTCACCAATGGAATTTTTGAAAATTCTTTTTAGTGACACATTTCTAAAGAACAGCTCATTCAACACTGACAGATTCATTAAGATATGTCTCTTGAAGATGTCACCAAAAAGTTGACCCTTACAATATGTGATCCTGACGAATAAATTATGGTTGAACCACTGATGTCACATGGACTATTTTATCTTTGTCCTTACTACTTTTCTGGGCCTTGAATGTGTCAGTTGTGTTGCTGTCTATGCAGGGTCAGAAAGCTCTCAGATTTCAGAAATATCATAATTTGTGTTCTGAAGATGGAAAGTCTTACAGGTTTGGAAAGACATGAGGGTGAGTAATTCAATACAGAATATTCATTTTTAGGTGAACTCTCCCTTTAATGTAAAGGTCCAGGTTGTATATCTCAGTATATTTTGGTCCAATATGATTTTGCAGTGGGCGGGACAAAATGTTTACAACACTCAGTGTGGCTGGTTAGAATAAAAACTCAAGGAACTAAGACAGAAGAGAGCTTTTATTGTTGTCACTTCATCGTGCCTGGTTAAGACACAGTGTAACAGCATTAATGAACATATAAATTGTGACCCTAGGCCACAAAACCAGTCTTGCGTAGCACGAAAAAACATTGTATGGGTCAAAATTGTTTTTTCTTTTATGCCAAAAATCACTAGGATATTAAGTAAAGATCATGTTTAATGAAGATATCTTGTAAATTTCCTACCATAAATATATCAAAACGTAATTTTTGATTAGTAATATGCATTGCTAAGAATTCATTTGGACAACTTTAAAGGCAATTTTCTCAATATTTAGATTTTTTTGCACCCTCAGATTCCTGATTTTCAAATGGTTGTATGTTGACCAAATATTATCCTATCCTAACAAACCAAACATCATCAGTGGAAAACTTATTTATTTTTTAAAATTAACACTTATGACTGGTTTTGTGGTTCGTGGTCAGAATTATGTCTGTATCTCAGTGTCTTTCTCTCCATACACATGCTTCAATATACTGTGGAGTTTGTAAATCAATGGAGCAGCATGTAATATCTCTGACGGCTAATGATCGATCACTGAGGCCTTGTTATGTTGCATTAGTTTGAGACCAACCGCCGACAGGCGCTTTTAAACTAATCTGGTCTACTGGGAGGTCTTCATCCTTTTAACTTTCATCCCATCGATTGGGCTGATTTAAACGCACATGCGTTTATTAGTGTAAATGTGAATATACTTCTCATTCACATATCGGTGCTGTAATTAAACTCACATTTGTACATGGACAACATTATACCAAGAGAAATCTATGATGTCACTTACAGATGATGAGAATAGTAGAATTAAAGGGATATTTCACCCAAAAAATGAAAATTCTGTCATTAATTACTCACCCTCATGTCGTTCCAAACCTGTAAGACCTTCGTTCATCTTCAGAACACAAATTAAGATATTTTTGATGAAATCCAAGAGCTTTCTGACCCTGCATAAACAGCAACACAACTACCATGTTGGCCCTGAAAGGTAGTGAGGGCATTGATAAAATGTGACATCAGTGGTTCAAACTTAATTTTATAAAGCTACGCGAATACAATTTGTGCGCAAAGAAAACAAAAATAACGACTTTATTCTTCTCTTCCGTCAGTCTTCAATGCACGTTCACGAGAGTACCAAGACTAATATATAATATAATATTCAGACATGATATGTCAATATGATTTACATTTTTATCAAATCAAGTCACCTTTATTTCTGTAGCACTTTATAGAATACAGATTGTGTCAATGCAGCTTCATAGTGATAAACATAGCAGAATCAATTATGGAACTCAACTATAGAGAGAGTTCAGATTCTAAAGCAGCTTTAAAACAATAATGTCAAGTGAAAATAACATTTAAACTCTCAGTTTAAGAGGTTTTGATGGCAATTGATATATGACATTGGCTGTGCGCTTGGAAAAAAAATGTCAGCAACGAGTTTTGGTTGGAGTTTTAAACTCTGTTGAGCTGCCAAGCTGTCAGTTCTCAGCACGGAGTGCTATACAGTCTACAGTCACTCCATTAATTTCACTCATGTGTATGGCAAAATAGTCCTCCTCATGTAAAGTGTATGGGACTCACAGTTGATTCCACAGCTGAATTTGACTGTGACATTAGCATTTTGCTAAGCTAACAACACACAAGGCAGTTCATCAGGTTTTTAGAACAGAGGCATTGTGTAGAGTGCGCCTTCTATAAATGTTTCAACATTGTTTTTGCTCTCATGTGCTCTTTGTGCAAACTCAATGAAATCACCACTCGAACAAAGAATGAAAAGCAGATAGACAAAAAGTTGATAATGAGGGGCTCTCTCTCTCCCACTCTACTCTTATCATACCACCTCATCTATCTATCTATCTATCTACATTCATTCAGTGTACTATGGCAGATAAAATATATAATATATAATAGTATGCTGACTCTCTTTTCTCTTTTTGTCTGTCTCTGTTTGGCAGCAGCCCTACAGCACACTTATCTGTTTCATACTACAGGTGGATGGGCTGATCTCATCCTAATATACATTCATCAGTGGTTGTGTGTGTGTGTGTTGGAGAGAGCAATCTCCTCTCATAACAAAGAGAACAAGTCTCCATTGTCTTTTTCGTATGGATTGGCTACAGGCTTTTATATGTGAAATAACCGTGTGTGTGTGTGTGCGCCTTATGGCATGCTTTATTCTAGCAGCACTCAAGCTGATGAAAACACTTTTTCTCTATCTTCTCTCACTTCCTCTCTCTCTCTCACTCACACACACACATGCAGGTATATGATGACAACAGGACAATGCCGAATGTGTGTGTGGAGTTAAACAGCCTGTAGCTGTAAGATAGGACGACATATCTGCTGTCCGACCCAGAACATTCCTGTAATGTAAGAATGACGTTGAACTAGGACACTACACACATACACACACAGTCAAACCTTGGTTTAAGCGACATATCTGGAGTGTGTGCATGTGTTTGTGTGTGGGTGTGTAAGACTCATCAAACTGGTGGGAGTGTGTGGGAACCTGTCACAATAATCGGAAGAGCGGTGTAACGTTACACCTAACTGCTGTGTTCGGTAACACACACACACACATACTCTCTCGCACAAACGCACCGTCACTCAAAACCCCAAACACATACTTTCACCCCGAACCCTTCAGGTAGAGCGCCAGTGTCACATTACGGTGTCTGTGAGAAAACACTCACTAAAGCTGTTTACAGTCCTGAGCTCTGCTTTACTGTGGTAAAGAGAGTCACAGAGCTCTCATCTGATACAATCACAGAAGGGTGTAGGGTATCCACACAATACACTGGATTTTAGGGTTCAGATTTGTACAGGAATATTTAGTACTTACATTGCATACAATAAGTGTAATCACTAAAAATACTGGTAGGGATTAACCCAGGCATGCCTATGCATTTACACTTGCCATGACTCAGTTATGACTATCAGTCTAGTAACTAAATACCTGCATTTTTTTGATTGTTTGGGGTAAAACTGAGTTTAACAGAGATGCATGAATGATTATCTATCATCATTTGTTAGGTTTAGATGATGTGCCTGACATATTCTTGACTTTTACACAAAACATCTTTGTTATCTCTCGTATTGTAAACAGGAGTTCATTTTGACCGACAGCTCTGTTAAATGTGTTTAGATTTGAGTGACTATAAACATGAAAGTTTAGGTGTGTTATAGAGGGCAGGTGGATTATAGTCCCCCTAGAAATATGCACAACATATAATTTTACGCTGATACATAATGCACGTATACCATATACAAACCTGTTGTTGGCATAGTAACCATCTCCTCATTTGTTGTGTTTATATGACCTCTGATCTTAGAAAAAGACCAAATACGACATGACTTATGTGCAGCTATAGTGTTAAAAATAACAGAAAATGGAGCATGTGTGGGTGTAAATTTATGGAACCGCTCAGACTGTTAAAGTAACAGCACCACTGTTAAAAGTCTCATTGGCCACATAAACACACTATAAAAAATGCAGTTTTCACTCCTTTTCTGAGGGTTTCATCTTTATACACACAGAGTTGACAATTTTATTGTACAATCAAATTAACTCAAAATTCACGTAGTGTCAACTAAACTTTCAGACTTCTTTTCAGAATTGCGTGATATAAACTCGCAATTCTGACTTTTTTTCACAAAATACTGACTTCATTTATCAGAATTGTGAGACTCGCAATTGCGAATTATAAAGTCCAGTTTTGAGGAAGAAAAAAGGACTAATATGTTCTGACTTGCAATTGCATGTTATACAATTAGAATTGCTAGATATAAACTATAAAAGAAAAAAGTCAGATTCACAAGTTTATATCTCAATTCTGAGAAAAAAGTCAGATTCACAAGTTTATATCTCAATTCTGAGAAAAAAGTCAGATTCGCGCGTTTATATCTCAATTCTGAGGAAAAAGTCAGATTCGCAAGTTTATATCTCTCAATTCTGACTTTATAACTCACAATTGCGAGTTTATATCATGCAATTCTGAGAAAATTTCAGATTCGCAAGTTTATATCTCGGACTTCTAACTTTATAACTTGCATTTGCAGGTTTATATTATGCAATTCTGACTTCATTTCTCAGAATTGTGAGTTTAAATCTCACAATTTGGATAAAAAAGTCAGATTCGCGAGATTATATCTCTCAATTCTGACTTTATAACTCACAATTGCGAGTTTAAATCAAGCAATTCTAAAAAAAAAGTCAGATTTGTGAGTTTATATCACGCAATTCTGAGAAACAAGTCAGATCCGCGAGTTTATATCTCTCATTTCTGACTTTATAACTCACAGTTGCGAGTTTATATATCACAATTCTGAGAAAAATGTCTGATTCGCAAGTTTATATCACACAATTCTGACTTAATTTCTCAGAAAAAGTCAGAATTGCGAGTTTGTATCACAAAATGTTAGAATAATATCAGAATTACAAGATAAAAAGTCGCAATTACAAGTTATACTTGCGAATCTGACTTTTTTCTCAGAATTGCATGATATAAACTCGCAATTGAATTGAATTTTAAAAAAAATGTATTCAGTGGCAGAGATAGGCTTCCATACTTAAAAGTTTATTGATTAAAAATGAAAAAAAATTCTCCAGAAATTACATTTTCAAGGTAATGTCTTCCTTCCAGGTATATATATTTTAGGTTTGCATTACAAACAGCATCTTACATGCAGTTAATTCAGCTCTAGTTCAGTTCGAATTAGACAAATACTTTAGATTCATACATTATTAACTGCTGTGGCAAATTCTGACTCATATTTTGATTTATGATTTTTATAGTTGAGCCAAACCCATCTGTCACAGGTTAAAATCATGAGAGATCAAAACGTTGCTATATCACTATCACCCACTGAGACTCCTGTGTTCTGTACACACACAGAATGATGATTTTATGCGTTTCACTCCCACATTTAAATGCGGTTGTCACTCCCAAAACTTTGCAGTGTGCGTGCGGTGTTTGTTACCTCTACTTCTGTCTACAACACACCCACACACACACATTTGCATTTGCTATTGTGTGTAGCTTCCATCATCTCTCTGTCTAAAGCTGACTGAAGTGTGACTAAACACATTTCCATAAGTCTCATCTCTCCACGGCACGTAATCTTCCTCTGTCTCTCTGGCTTTCAGTTCACTTTAGCTTCTTTGTTTGCGAATGTTCAGTATTCATTGTCTTCAAAATATGAAGATCTTCACACAGTATGGGATCTATCAGACTTTTATGGCAGTGGTCCTCAGAGCTGTAACTGTTTGCGATGGTGGAGAAGAGTTTATATGGATCAAGAACCGTTTACATAACGTCTAACCGTGCTGCTAGAATTTTCATAAAATATGCATGTGTGCTAAAGACAAAAATATGCCATATATTATGGTGCATGATGGAGACGACAAGAGCGTATGTGCATTTGCTTGATTGAGTAATACATAAAGCTCTCTTAAAGGGATAGTTCACACAAAAATTTAAATTCTGTCATCTTTTATTCATCCCCATGTCATTTCAAACATGTATGGATTTTTTTTTTTTTTTTCTGTGGAATATAAATGAAAATAAGCTGAAGAATCTTGGCAACTCTAGCCGGGCTTCTAAGCGGCTTATAATTTATTTATCAAAGCCTAACCTTAAGAAAGCTCAAATGATGACGATAATAGTAATGAATCACATGATTAATTTAACTCATGTTTTAGACCCTATGATGATCCTACACCAATAGGATGAACAGACAGAAGGATCCTCTTACAAGACAGCCTGTCACTTAACAGCAAGATTAACCATTAATCTACCTGCAAACAATTCCAAACCCAAGTTTAAAGAGATTAAACGACATCTGTAGTACCTCTGTCAAACAAGGATGAAAGGAATGAACAGAACGATGACCTGAAAAGAACCTGAAAAGGTCAAACGTGTGAGAAGAAAGAAAAGAAGCAGGGATTAAATATCGCCCACCATTATAATTTTGTTATATGCACAAGAACTTCCCACACACATAAGTTATGATGTCTGTGGAATGGATCAAGATGGATCATCACTACACATTTAATAAAATACCTAAGACTTTTCAAGACTGTCTCCCTCCCAATTATGCAAGTTTCAGGTTGGTATAGCATTAGTAACTAGATGAATTCTAGGGCCGTCAAACGATTAATCGCGATTAATCACATACACAGTAAAGGTTTGAGTGTGCCTAATATATGTGTGTGTGCTGTGTGTAATTATTATGTATATATAAATACAAATACATTCATTTTATATTTAAAGTAGAAGTCCACTTCCAGAACAAAAATTTACAGGTATTGTACTCACCCCCTTGTCATCCAAGATGTTCAAGTCTTTCTTTCTTCAGTCATAAAGAAATTATATTTTTTGAGGAAAATATTTCAGCATTTTTCTCCATATAATGGACTGCTATAGTGCCACGAGTTTAAACTTCCAAAATGCAGTTTAAATGCAGCTTCAAACGATCCCAAATGTGGTTGTAAACCATCCCAGCCGAGGAAGAAGGGTCTTATCTAGCGTTTTTTTTTTTTTTTTATAAAAATAATACAATTTAAATACTTTTTAATGTCAAATGCTCGTCTCTGCCTGAACTCTGTTTTTGTTCCAGTTCATGACAGTTAGGGTATGTCGAAAAACTCCCATCTCATGTTCTCCCTCAACTTCAAAATCACCCTATATCGCTGTTTTACCTTTTTTGTTGAGGGTGTTTGATCTTCTTTGCATGTTCACTTTGCAAAGACTGTGTCGGTACTTCTGCAGCGATGTAGGATGATTTTGAAATGATTTTTGAAGTTAAGGGAGAAAATATGATTGGAGTTTTTCGACATACCCTATATAACTGTCTTGAACCAGAATACACAGAGTTCAGAAAGAGCAAGACGAGACAAGCGTTTGAGATTAAAAAGTATTTAAATTGTATTTTTTTCTAAATGAAAATAACGAATCGTTTTGCTAAATAAGACTCTTCTTCCTCGGCTGGGATTGTTTACAATCGCATTTGGGATCTTTTGAACACATTTAAACTGCATTTTGGAAGTTCAAACTCGTGGCACTATAGCAGTTCACTATATGGAGAAAAATTCTGAAATGTTTTCCTCAAAAAACATAATTTCTTTACGACTGAAGAAAGAAAGACAGAAACGTCTTGGATGACAAGGGGGTGAGTACATCTGTAAATTTTTGTTCTGGAAGTGGACTTCTCCTTTAAGAAATATTTAGTATTTATTAAAATTTGCATATAATTTATATTATATATAAATACAAATATTTTGTACGTAACATATTTCTCTTAAATATATACATTAATTTGTGTGTATTTATACATAATAATTACACACAGCACACACACATATATTAGGCAAACTCTTATTTTTAAACTTTTATTTTGTATGTGATTAATCACGATTAATTGTTTGACAGCCCTATTGAATCCATTATTATAGCATTCAAATTCATTATATAAATTACTTTAGTACAATTATACAAGTACAATTACAGTATTTCTGTTTTTTTTTTTTTTAGTATAATTTTAGTTTTAGTCATTTTGTAATGTGCTATGGTCATTTGTGTACATTTTTTAAATACTTTTATTTAGCTTTAATTTCCATTATATTTTTAGTCATTTTGGTACTTCAACTTATTTTATTTCACTTAGTTGCAACGGCAATATTTATTTTTTATTTTCCAAGTTACGTTTTTTTTTTTTTTAATCTAATATTTATATTTTATTTCAGCTTTCAGTTAACGAAAGGTTTTAGCTTTAGTTTTTAACAATAGCAACACTGCATAAAGAGAATCACAAACTCATTCTTTTTTGTCATGTAGGAGGCTGTAGGCAATGTTAACTAAAAAAAAAGCATGCACAAATGCATTTTTTAAAACTCCACCAGAAACAGTACACCAACTTGGAACTTTTTCATACTCTTTCCAGTGTAATTTTTATTTTTGCCTTCCTGTGCTTCTTTACAAAAGGTTTACATACAGGTTAACACAAATGTGTTTGCCTGTTAGCATCTGTTTTAGACGGCATCAAAGTATATGGTTGACGGTATCAAAGCATATGGTTGTACTCACAGCACACAAATACAAAACTGACATGTTTATGGACCGGAGAAATCGACACAGTAACGGAGATCAGAACAGAGGACCCTGGGAAAGGTCAGAGGTCACTGACAGCTGTCACCCTTCACATTAACACCTCGAGATGTGAGGAAGATTCTGATCGGACACGGTGGTCCCCTGGGGCACAGGTACAAGAAAAGAGAGAAAGTCTGTCATCAGATGGGTCAACTGTACAACAGAGACAAGCCTGAAGACAGTCAGTGATGGGACGTCCGACTCATTTCTACAAATTGGTTCAAATTGGTTTCCTGTTCCAGAACCTGGTCAAAAAAATGTTTCAACAATTGTTTTAAGTCATTACGTTTTATGGAAATTTTCCATAGGAATAATGTTTTTTATACTGCAACCCTAAAAATAAAACTTTCTGCCTTTTTACATTTTCAAACGATCATTTCAGTACTGCATGATCACACACACACAAATCCGCTCACATACTGTTGGGTCACGTGGCCCTTTTCAGACAGCGAATGACAGAAGCATGTTATGATGGGAAAATGTAAAATTTATGTCAATCACTTTGACAAGCCTGTGACAGAATGCAAATGAAAGGCTGTCCTCATCCTCGTGTGTGTGTGTTTGTGGTGCATTTGGGCCGTTGGCAAACCGTATTCCAAGCTGAGTCAGTGTTTGTAATTGTGTTTGTGTTTAAATTGATATTGAGCGAAATGTTCTATTGAAGTGGCTCAAACAACATGATGCTCAGCTTTCAGTATCTGACCTCATCACAGGACAAAAAGAAAGATAAAGCTATTGAGGTGAGCCCACTGCAGACACTCAGAGAGAGAGAGAGACAGAACAGGAAGGTTAATGATAAAAAAAAAAACACACTAGGACTGAAAGAAGCTGAGCGAGGCAAAAAATAGACAGGCGCTGGAAAATAAGTGAACATGAAGAAGCAAATTGAACACAAAATGTTCAATCTTCCCTTCATTCTCTCTCTCTGTATTGATCTTTTTCTTTTGACTGATGAAGTCAAGCAGAGATGATAAACAGATGCTGATGGTTTTCTCTGTTAGCACAGCTCTGACACACTGCGAAGCTAACTCACTTCACAGCAGAATAAGAGCTCTGACGGAGCGTTTGATAGAGAAGAATGCGGAAAGATGCATTTTAGGGATGCGCAAAGAGGCTGGAACCAGGTTGGAATTCTGGGAATTGGATTTTCAAAAACTCAGGTGGACTCATCTTTCTCATATTCTTATATTATAGAGTTTTCAACATTTGCATCCAATTAAAATATAGTTTTTTAGTCTAAAGAATGAATATTTTTCAGACTTTTAAGTAGATTCAAACAGAAAGGAGCCATACTTGCAGGTAACAAATTTTGGTTATAAAAACGTTGTGAGAACATTTTGAATTGTTTCTAAAATGCTGAAATGTCAAGTTTTCTTGTCATGATTATAACGTTATTCAAAGATTACAAAACATTTCTTACAATGTTCTACTAATTTTAAATTTTACTCATTATCTCAACATTATAACATTATTTCAATGTTTATTTTTTATATTCTAAGAACTATAAAATGTCCAGTTTTCATGTTGGATTAAAATGTTATTTAAAGGAGACCTATTATGCCCATTTTTACAATATGAAATATAAGTTTCAGGTGTCCCCAGAATGTGTCTGTGCTCATATTACCCCTCAGATCATTTATTACATCATTTTGAAAATGCCTGTGTGAGTGGAAGCAGAAACACGCTGTTTTTGTACGTCTCTTTAAATGCAAATAAGCTGCTGCTCCCCGCCCCCTTTTCCAGAATAGGTCTGTGCCTTTACAGCAGTTTTCCTGCGGAATCGAGCTACTTTTACACTGTAGTCGCATGTTTTTTTTTCATGTCTCTGAGTTGAAGCGACCCCAATAGCATGATATTTATCCCCTGAAATTTTAACTTTACCAGGGGAATCCTACCAAAAATGCATATTTTAACCCTTAGAGTGCGATTTTTACCGGGGTACACCCACCAAAACACTATTGGGCTAGTTTTGGGCTATTTTGAGTAGTAATTAGCCGGGTTTTGTTGTGAAAACCTGGCAAGCCTGCTTTACATCTTGTAGCTCAGATATTCTGCCAAAAAACATCTGTTTGGTTTTGATTATCACATATATTGCATTGATCATGTGTTTAAACCATATCAGTTTAAACTCCTGATATAGGGTTTTCTGAGCGCACACATCCGAAACACGCGTACAGAAAGCGGCTGTCACATAGCATGTGAGTAATAAACTAAGTTCTCCTTCATGTCTTATTGCGCTTAAACTGTCAAATACATACAAGTTTATGTTAAAAACACACAAACAGTTACAAAAACAGTCAGTTATTATATCTGTAATAGTAAACAGCTGGGGAAGAAATTTATGTTTACGTTAGATCTGTGTAATACGTGACAGCAGCGCGATATACAGTACCTATGCTGCTGTCTACACTGTTAATATGTTCCAAACCATAAAATAAAAGCAGAAAATCACTCACTGCTCTTGAGTGAATAATTTCTGTAGCTCTAATAAGGCCCTATGAAATCTGTTTTATTTTTTCCCCAAATTCTGTTTTATTTTTTTTCCAAATTCCATTTTTTCCGTTTTAATTTTTCTGGACCCCTTTTTAATGGTTAGATTAAATTTCATTAATCAAAAAGCATTTCTAATAAATCAATTTAACATCAATTTATTAAAAGTTTAACAAAAATTACATGTTTAGGGTGCTATGAAATGTTTTCTTTTTGCCCACCTTATGTTTTATTGTTTACTAAATTATGTGTTCTAGCATGTCTAATTATTTGAATGCATAAAAACAAGTTTCATTTATTTTTACAATAGCCTTGTGAAATGCTTATTTTTTCTAAAAAATTCTGTGTTGTGTATTTGCATTTTTCTGGTTATAAAATGAAGGCATAAAGCATTAGTTTCATTTATCTTTTAATTAATGAAAATTAAACAAATTAAAAATATTTTTTTACTATTGTGATAGATTTACTATTACAATTAAAACATTGATAAAAAACATATAATTGATTATTCCTTAAAAATAAGGTTTTAATAATTTTAGTAGTAGTAATAGTATTACGTACATTCTGCTGAACAATAGTAATGTATTCCCGCCACAATATCTTCACGTTGAACCGAACTTTTATTTTGACGGGTTGGCTTGAATACCTTTAAATTTCTGTGTATATGATATGACGACAGTTTTACTCAAATGAAACGGTAAAATGCTTACGAAGTGACTCTCAGAGCAGTTCTGGAGATGCTGTTCATGTATTTATGTCCTCATTTAGTAGTAAACTAAACCACGTGTCTGCACCATTCATTAACACAGAGACACATGGAATTCATATTTAAATAGTTCTGCGGCTTATTATTTACAAATATTAGTTCATATCGCGATTTGATTTAAGTGTAATGACCTACTTTTGATTAATTCATCCAAACTTTGACAAATTCCTTAACATTCCACGTTAAACTGTAAATTCTGTTTTTATGACTGGATTCTGCGATTCCGTCTGTGTTTTGCGCATCGCGGAAATCATAGGGCCCTACTAATATAAAAGATATTTCTTACTTGAATGCTGTGTTTAAACGCTCTGGTGTGAAGATAAACATGGTGGATTGTGTGCGGCTCTCTCAGGGCAGGGTCTCTGTTAATACAACAGTGTCTGTCAACAGTCGTGGGCGGGACCTGTAAATGTGACGTCACAAATGTCTTGTTCTGAGACACTGCTTGGCCTATGATTTATGGGCTAAAGGAGCGAGTGGATTTTTATCATTATAGAGTGCTTGTGTACACTGCCAACACATTTATGTTCAAACACCATGTAAAAGTGAATTCTGCATAATAGGTGCCCTGTAAAGTTTTGAGTACACAAAGTTTGCGTGACACAAATAGTATGCACGTAGTGTGCATGTGGGATGATTTTTCCATAGCTCAATGTACTCTTGTTATGACATGACTCAAACACACAGTCAAACTTCATTTGATAGTTTGCATGAAGACAGACACTTGACACATGAAAGTTTGCTAGCACTATCAATAACGTATACTTTGAAAAGCTATGCATTCGGCTAGCGTTCATGTCAAAACTGAAGTATACTTTGGGCTTTACTTGTCTTAAAGGGATTATGGAGGAAGTAATGAAGGAAGAAAAACAGATGAGAGCTCACTCTCTTTGATTTTGGATGGTTGTGTTGTTGGATGTTGTTGACGCGAGAGCTGCGTCAGACTTAATGATGATGAAAGGAACCTTTCTTCTTAAGACCATGTGCTGGTGTGCATGCCAGTACTTTATACACACACACACACACTCCTACAGGGTTCATAGCTCTTGGCTTAAGGTGTTGGTCTGAGGTAAAAAGTGTTCTCTTTCTGTTGCTGTGTGTATATGGGCAGTTTCGCATGTGTAGTATTTGCAAGAGAGATACTGTGAATCAATGTAAAGCAGCTGCCAAATTTATGAGGGTAAAATAACATCTCTATCAGGATATCTTCAGTGCTCAAGTGGGAGACTCATTAAATTCTTATCCAAATCAGATGAAACTTATTTTTATTTCATCCTGATGGTAGAAGTGGTAGAAATTCTTATACACATTTCAACTGTCAAGTCAGTATGTATTCCTAAATAATCCATCGGCTGCATCAAACCAGCCCCCACAGGTCTGAATGTGAAACCACAGCAGAACCCATTTGTCAATAGCATACAGGCCTCAGGATTAGGAAACTGATTTCTCAAGTGGCTAAACCCGAACGAAGGGAAGTTTTGTCAATTAGTAAATGGAGTAAATGGAGTTAGAGGAGCTCTGATCGATCGTACCACCGTTCCCTAAGCGTACACACAAAATCATCCAGAACTCATTTGAGCTGACTAGAACTTCAGAAAGTTCTTTTGCAGAAACAAGGGCCAGCAACAGTAAGCTCAGGCCAGAAGCCTATATAGTGAGAGGAAAAGAAAAGAATGAGCCAGTAAATTAAAGGGTAACGAAATGGCTATCTGCCACTTTTCAAGCCAATACATTTTAAATGACTTAATGATCAGTCATTAGGGACTGCCGTCAAAAAAAAAAAGAAAACTTTTTCTCAGAGGATCATCTCAACAATGGCCTCATCAGATAAAGCTGAGCTCGCTTCATGTCTGAACATCAACACCTCCAGAATCTCAATGGAATCAATAATCACATTTTCATAATCCATAATACAGTGTTTCCCCACCGATCCCAGATCTCATCAGTATCTCATTATAGCGTCTCCATTGTCTCGTTGGAGAGTCGAGCGACGTCTCGCTTGTACCATCTCATCTGAATATATCAGAGATTCCCTGATGGCTCAAAGAGTGTTTTGTGCATGTGGAGAACTGTGTTATTCTGTTGAGCGGTGTCATTCTTTAAACCAATTACTCTAGACGCTCGACGACACGCAGATGAAGTGAGGGAACCATCAAGAGGGCCAAAAGAGGAGAGAGGGATGGAGAGAGACGCCATCACTTAGGTTTTGGAGAGAGATAAAACAGAAAGAGAGCAGAAAAGAGACACTCTCAGGCTATGTTCAAAATGAATGCATTCTGTGCGGTATATTCGGTACAGTGCCTACATTGTTAGAGAGTGGGCCTATCCACCTTATTCTTCAATGTGGAAGTAAGCCTATGGGCGAGACTTCCGGTTCATTAGCCGCTACAGGGAAATAACGAGAAGAATAACAACATGCAGTAAACGGTAAAACTGTTTACACTACATAATTAACATAATACATTGCAATAACATGATAAGACACACCAATATGCAATATCAAGCAGCAAAATGAGCTGTTTTGTACAGCTAAAGATAGGCCGGAAGCCAGACCCATGAAAAATACAGGGTTTGCACTTATGTCATCATTTGGTCAGTCACCTAATACACGGCCATATTGATGATACTCAGATGTAAACAACAGCATGTATTGCATGGTTAATGAACTACTGAGTATGTTGTTCTGCTAATTTATGCTGTCTAAACCACGGAAAACCGTGTCGAAGCTTCTAAATCATGTAGAGAAGGACTTACGAGCAGTATTAAGATATTAGTCTAATATTTCACCTACCTGACCAGAAATGATAAGAACAAACACGAATGTTGTCAGGATTCTTGCATTGGAAATCATGGTTCAGTTTGTCCAACCACAAACATATTTTGTTCCTCAGACAGTTTTTTTCCACTCTTCTCCTTGATTTGTTATAACTTTTGGCAGTCTATAGTATTCCAAATGCTTTTTGCCGGTCCGACCAATTAGTACAGCCCAAAACATGACAATAATTGACCATTTCAGCAGCAATAATCAGCTATATATGCTAGTTTCGTTGGGTTCAGTGGCATTGTTTACATTAAGTGCCACCAAAATGACCGTTTATGTCACCTGCGTCGTGCAAACACTCTATTGTTATTTGTTAAACTACATTAACTAACAATGTAGTGTTGGAGTTTTCATATTCTTTAACTTTTCAATAGCAAAACTTAATTCATTATGTGACTGTGTCGTGTTTTGAAACAAAACAACATTATTTCCCTACCACTTATTTCAGCAACCAAATCCGGATTTTTTCTCCGTCTTTTAGAATATGAGCGATTCCCGGTTCGCGAATGAATCATTCTTACCAGTCGGTTCCTAGCATAACTCCGTGGACAGGTTCGCGATTCAGTCTGACTCTGAATCAATCATAGAGCTCACTCGTTTAGAGCGGTTTTCTCAGTCTGTAAAACGGTGACGGTAAACTTCATAACACGAAGAAAAAAAGAGCGCTAAATTAAGTTAATATTTTACGTACATTCACTTCAAACTAACCTGCAAATCCACCCGTTTGACAGCAATGAAGAAAAGGTCCGAGTTTAACACATTCATGTGAAGCATATGAAGGTAAAGGCATTTTTACAACACTAAATCATACAAAAACACTTAAAGTACCACAGCATTTCCATGTTTTTTTTTGTTTTACATATTTAGATGTAAGTGCAGATTAAATCAAATTACAGATGACTATTTTTTAAATATTTCATTGTAATATTTCTTATTAGGCATACAGTGTATATACATGTGCAGTTTACATGCTGCATTCATAAGAGCAGTATAATATTATGCTACAGTGTTCCACACATCATGTCAGTCTTGGTTTGGTGAACTGATGTGATCTTGACACAGTCATTTGGAGATGGAGAAATGGCAGAGGCCATATGGCTGAATTACACACGGCAGATGAGTGAGTCTGTGATTTCACGAGGTGGAGGGCAAGAGAGGGATAGAATAATATTACTCAAGAGAAGAGAACAGACCTTCAAGACATTAAGAGGCAGGAAATAGCCTCACTTTGTCCTGTCAGGAACTGTAGAGGCTGACCCTTACAGTGACTCCTTTAAAAAACAATTCCTCAAGACACTCTGCTGTTTGACCTCTTTTAGTAAGTCGTGATAGTGTAAACGAACTAAATCAAAGGAATGAACGACTGAAACACATTCACACACATAAATGCAGGTACCCTAAACTCTCTCATTGCGTTTAATAGCCGTATCCCCTGATAGTGCCTTGCAAAGTTGATTTCATTGGGTATTCTAAAAGAGAGATTTCAGGTCCTATAATGTACAAGTTTATTCTATGTAAACACCTTGGTCCAACACAAATTTCCCCCTTGGGGACAATAAAGTGTATTTCATTTAATTTCAAAAGTTTACATACACCTTGCAGAATCTGCAAAAATGTAATTATTTTACCAAAAAAAGAGGGATCACACAAAATGCATGTTATTTTTTTATTTAGTACTGACCCGAATAAGATATTTCACATAAAATATGTTGATTATATATAGTATAGTCCACAAGAGAACATAATAGTTTATATAGTTAATAATAAATTACCCTGTTCAAATTTGTACATACACTCAATTCTTTATACTGTTTTGTTACCTGAATGATTCACAGCTGTTTTTGTTGTTGTTGTTTTTTTTTAAGTGATAGTTGTTCATGAGTCCCTTATTTGTCCTGAACAGTTAAACTGCCCACTGTTCTTCAGAAAAGTCCTTCAGCTCCCACAGATTCTTTGGTTTTTCAGCATTTTTGTGTATTTGAACCGTTCCAACAATAACTGTATGATTTTGAGATCCATCTTTTCACACTGAGGACAACTGAGAGACTCATATGCAACTATTACAGAAGGTTCAAACACCCACTGATGCTTTAGAAGGAAAAAAGATGCATTACAGTTTTTCTCAGTCGCTTTGGTACATTTCTCGAATCATCCTTGACATTTGCAAAACAGTAAGTGCATTTCTCAAAACAATTCGTACAAATAGCAAAACACCATGGATTACCTGCAAAAGCCAGTCTCTTTCTCAAAATCCTTAGTTCATCTCTCAAAAATAAATGTCTTGTGTCAATGAACATGTCAGTGCCATCAGAATGACAAGTCCTTGTGTCAATGTGTACGAATAAGAGAGTCAAATTGCTTAGTCATGTTGTCAATATAACAGTGTACTCTGGAGGGATGTTCTGATGTAAACTATGGCAATAGTTTGCATGACAGTAACTGTATTGAAATGCAGAAGGCTGCATTTCTTATGTATGCAATATATACATTTCAAAAGTACAAATTTACACATTACTGTATATGAGATATTGATTGAAATAGACTGGATAGGATTCACAGTTACACTATCACTAGTGGTCTGACAAAAAAAAAAAAAAACATTACAACATCATTGTGATATATCTCTGATAGCACACATATATCACTGAGATATACTATTTGACGTCTGCATTTACATCTGCAAGATGTATTTTTTAGTGTTCGCTTATCTGCAGTACATCTAGGATGTTTCCTCTCAGGTGTCAAATAGACATTTATTAGATGTCTTTACTGTTTTTTTTATTATTTAGAGTGTATGTAAAACTGACATCTTACAGACGTCTATCAGATACATCAGTACATAATCAATTGCATGAATGTACCAAAACAATCGCAACTTGTTCAAAAGAATGAGAAACTGCTATTATGATGTGCACAAGTGACTAGATGATGTGGAGGTTGAACAAGTAGTTTTGAGAATTTCATTTCTGATCTGAGAAATGCACCAAAGCGACTGAGAAAAACTGTAAGGGGGAGGGGGGTCAAAAACTTTTGGAATTTGAAGATCAGGGTAAATTTAACTTATATTGTCTTCTGGGGAACATGTAATGAAAAATACTACATGAAAAAATGTGATATTTAGGCAAAATAAGAAAAATGCACACATCCTCATTCCGTTCAAATGTTTATACCCCTGGCTCTTAATGCATAATTTTTCCTTCTGAAGCACCAGGGAGCGTTTGAATAAAAACTAACATGCATTTTGTATGATCCCCTTATTTTGGTAAAATAATTTACATTTTGCAGATTCTGCAAGGTGTATGTAAACTTTTGACTTCAACTGTATTAGAATGATATACTAAAAAATCATATTAAAGTGGAAAATTCATCACAGGAATAAGTTACATTTTAAAATATATTAAAACAGAAAACACATTTTAAATTTATCTTATTTTAAATTAAGTTTTGCAGTATTACTTGACTACAGAATGCACCTTTGTTGAGCATAAGGGATTTTTAAAAACATGAAAAAATTTAACCAACCCCACACTTTTGAACAGTAGTGTATATGCAAGAAAAAATTATGAAATTCTGAAAATATATTATAGATGTATATATTTTATAGCTATATTAGGCCATATTAAATATAATGTAAAATCTTACATGAAACTCCTACTCAGTGTGTAGGGAGCAGTAGACATAGGGAACCTATGAATCAGAGCACTGCTTCTGTCCCACTCCTTCCTGTTTTTTAAATTCCAATCATACACAAACACTTGGTGTCCATGTGGGCCGGCACTACATTCAACCTAAAAAGCCTATTTGATCAGTCTCCACACATTTCTCATCGAGGATGTATTTTCCTTTTCCATTTTTTATCTTTAAAAATCACCCTTGTGCATTTCAGCCCTTCGGATTTTGCGTTTCAGCTGTGTTTTGCTACAAGAATGTGAATCAGAGAGTATATACGGGAGAGTGTGTGTGTTTAACTTTACTCTTTTTCTGCATACGCATGTACACACACACACAACAAACAACTGCTAACAGCACAGCGGCGACACACAAAGAGCCTGCTGGAAGTAACCTATGCAGCCAGCATGTTAATGTCATCCAGCGTTAAGGAGTCGTGTACGTCTGTGTGTGTGTGTGTTGGTATGAGTGTGTGAGAGTGTTTGCCCCTCAGCGTCATGACAAACAGACTCAAACAGAGGGCAGAAAGCCGCCCAGTGGCCGTGTTGGCGGTGCTGTTCTCCTTAGATTCTGTGAATACCTGCCGATCGCTCCCTACGGTGCTAATAAACCCTGTGACCTGCTGCTTTGCTCATTTGTGCTTGTACACTCGTTAATATTTATGCTGCCATTAAACATTAATGCTCAGAGCCAACATTACGACAGACACTCCAATCAAATTCAACTTACTTAACTTTATCTCATAAAGTCGCTATTTGTTTCCCTGCTGCCTCATTATTTCGTGATTTACAGTCCACAAACACGATGCAAAGAGGTTTCTATGTAGGTCTATTTATGGAAATCTGCTGCATTACATTCATGAAATGTGTGTGTGTGTTTGTGTAATAGTGATGTTTCATTTATCTTTCCTCTATGACAGCAGTGGGAACCAGAGCACAACAGAAGTGAGGTCACCTTCCCATCTGAAACAACAAGGACATGTTTGTTGGGGGAGGAGATGGACAGGAAGTGTGTGTTAAGTGTTGAGGTCTCTCTGGATAACTAGTGCTGTTCTCACGAGGGTTTTAATAGCATCTCAGGGGAGCAGATCCTGATCCGTTTTCCTCGTGTTGTCTCTCCGATGTCACTTTCTTCCTGACCCTCTCTCTTTTTCTCGCTCTGATGTGACAGATGCGACAGGTAAGAGAGATTGACGGCGCCGGGTAACGCGGAGAGCGTCTGTGTTCACGCGCGTTCCCAGAATCCTGCTGGGTTTTGAATGGCGGGTCAGCTCCCGTTAGCTCCTGCGTCCTGCTGAACAAACAAACTTTTATAGGGTCGCAAACAACCTCCCTTACGCAAACACATGAGTAAACATATCTGACCCCTCCTGAGTGCTGCGTGAATGAAGGAATGTCCACTCACACACATACATGCGTTTACCTAGCTGTTTAAATGAGGACATCAAGAGACTTCTATTGTTTTTATTCAAAGCTAGTTATAATGGCTACAGAATAACCCACACCCAGCTCATGAAATACAACTGAAAAACACACACAAAAGAAAGGTTTTGTGAGTTTTAGCAAACTTCTGAGGAAGGAATTGACCCTTCACTAACCTCTGCTTTACAGACCAATTTAGCAGCTGTCGCCATCCACCACTTTATCAGACATTATTTTTCTCTTCTAATGCACGTCTGTGGAGGATCTCTGTGTTTGGATCGTTTAGGTGCAATTTAGCGAAAATGAAAAATACACGATAGGAAATAAACTGAAATTAAACTGTTAGATAGACAGTCAGATAGATAGATGATTGATAGATAGACAGTCAGATAGATAGATAAATAGATGATTGACATAGATAGATAGATGATAGATAGTCAGATAGATTAGATAGACAGATAAATAGATAGGTAGGTGATAGAAAAATAGATAGATAGACAGTCACATAGATAGACAGATAGATAGATAGATAGATGATTGATAGATAGACAGTCACATAGATAGATAAATAGATGATTGACATAGATAGATGATAGATAGTCAGATAGATTAGATAGATTTCTATCAGGTAGGTGATAGAAAAATAGATAGATAGACAGTCACATAGATAGACATAGATAGATAGATAGATAGAAAGACAGTCACATAGATAGATGATAGATAGATAGATAGATAGATAGATAGATAGATGATAGATAGATAGATAGATAGATAGATAGATAGATAGATAGATAGATAGGTGATAGAAAAATAGATAGATAGACAGTCACATAGATAGACACAGATAGATAGATAGATAGACAGTCACATATATAGATGATTGACAGATAGATAGATAGATAGATAGATGGATAGATAGATAGATAGATAGATGATAGACAGACAGACAATCAGATAGATAGATAGATGATAGACAGTCAGATAGATAGATAGATAGATAGATGATAGACAGTCAGATAGATAGATAGATGATAGACAGTCAGATACATAGATAGATAGATAGATAGATGATAGACAGACAGTCAGATAGATGGATAGACAATCATATAGATAGATAATTGATAGATAGATAGATAGACAGATAGATAGATAGATAGATAGATAGATAGATAGATAGATAGATGATAGACAGACAGTCAGATAGACAGATAGATAGATAGATAGATAGATAGATAGACAGATAGATAGATAGACAGTCACATAGATGATTGATAGATAGATAGATAGACAGTCACAGATAGATAGACAGATAGATGATAGATAGTCAGATAGATAGATAGATAGATAGACAGTCACATAGATAGATGATAGATAGATAGATAGATAGATAGATAGATAGACAGTCACATAAATAGATGATTGATAGATAGATAGATAGATAGATAGATAGACAGATGACAGACAGACACAGATAGATAGACAGATAGATAGATAGATGGTCAGCAGTCAGCAGAGCTTAGCAAAGGCAATTTGTCCACAAGTATAGCTAAGTAAAAAACCGACACAAATAGTAATATATCCACATATGATGTATCATTTAAATTTTGCAGTATTTACTCATAAGCATTTATAATTCATTCCACATGGGCACAAGGTGTTGAGTAGGATCTCACACCTCTTGGTCACATAAAAAGACTAATGATAAACACACACACCCTACAGACTACACACACACACACACACACACACAGCGCTGTGCTGAATGATGAGGATTAGGAGGTAAAAGAGGAGGATAGATGTGAAAAACCTGTGATGATAGATGCACACACAGGGCCATTCACATCGGGTTTATAAATGTGTGTTTGTGGTGCGTTTAGATTAGAAACACTTAAATTCTTTTCTGAATTCATCTCCGTTTGATGTAGCTGCAGAAAATGAGTGAAAAGAGATTCTATTATTTACGATGATGAAGGTTCAACTGGGAAAGTACAGAGTGTGTGAGACAGAATGTATTTAAGAAGCAATGGCTGATATATTTTTCATAAAAATACTTGGGATTTTTCAGTTCCTGTTCTTGTTTTACTCAGCACCACACACACACACACAAATACAAAGGTGAGTGGTTAAAGTCATCCGATATGTACCAAACTAGGAAGTGCAGAGATAAGCAGGATTAGTTACAACAGCTGCTCGACTTGAGATGCAGTCAGTCTGTCAGTGTCTCTCTCCTACAGCAACAGGAAACTTCATAGGCGGACTGGTTAACGTGGCTCTGAGTGACGGAAGAGAACATGAGAGATAGGTGGTAAAATAAGGAAAGGTGGAGGAAGAAAAGAAAACAAAAAACTACCAAAATATCCCCCTTTTTCAGAATGGAGAAACGGGATGTCCTCAGGACGGGACTGAAGTGGAGAGAATCAGGTCAGGAGGACGGAGGAAGTGGAAACTTGCTGACTAATGCAGTTCATTTTAATGCCCACATAATGTACAGAAATTAATTTACTGGACCAAATATTTAAAAAATAAATAATAATATTAAACATTTTTGATAATGGAAATTATATTATTTTCTATTATGTATCTTTATTTTATACAGTTAATTTTCTTTTATCACAATATCATAACGTAAATAATTTCACTACTTTTTTTTTCCCTTTTCTCAGTAAAAATATTTCAAGCAAAACAATATTTTAGTAAGGAGGGGGATGTGATTCTTTACTTATTTCCTGTAAACCACTGGTAAATATACTTTAAATAACAAAAGGCCAGTCCTTATGGCATCAACTTACAAGAAGTTACATCTACACAGGCTTCAGTAAGTACTATCTATCTATCTATCTATCTATCTATCTATCTATCTATCTATCTTATTCTTTAACGCGGAAGTAAGCCTGTGGGCGAGACTGCCGTATCATTAGCCGCTATAAGGAAATAAGAGAAGAATAACAACGTGACGTAAACGGTAAAACTGTTTGTACTACAAACCAGTTTGTTCATAATTAACATAATACAAAATAATACAAATAAAAAACAATATGGTAAGACACCCATGTTTGCAATATCAAGCATCAAAACGAGCTGTTTTGTACAAAAATAGCCGGACGCGATGACACCGGAAACCGAAATTTACAAATGACTGGGCGCGCACTCTGAAAAAATAAGGTGGATATATTTCTTTCTTTATTTATTTAGTTCGTTCGTTCGTTCATTCGTTCGTTAATTAATTCAATTCTGTGTTTTGTATGGAGTACACCACTGTCATTTGTTGGACTAAATTTTAAGCTTAATAAAAATCACAGAAACATGATTATGATCATTCTAACGTCAAAACATGATTAAAATGGCGATCTGGTGGTGATGTTCATAATTTGTAAGCTGTCGAATAAAGATGTAGGTAAGGTGCCTGCTACATAAATAAATGTAAATGGTATAAAAAGACATAAAAAATAAATTTAATTGGATACTCTAATGTAAGGAAAGATGGTTTCTGCATTGTTTTTATTATATAGCCATCCTGTTCATTGTTTTGACACTGTGTAAACAATCCATCTAATTATATTATAAATATAATACTCATGTATTTATTTTAAAAAAAGCGCCTGAGTTTGAATATAGCATATTTCTGAAATTCTGGCGTTGAATACTAAAGTATGTTAATGGTAATAGTTTGATCTCAAAAACAAACATTTAACGCCAGTAGCACAGAATATTTCATTTTAGTGCACTATTAGTGCTTATACAAAAATACAATTTAGAAACCTGTTTGCTGAGTTTCACGATTTCTGTCATGTCATCAGATTTTAAGCTAGTTCATAAAGCAACACTGTCAATGTAACTGACGCCTCATTTTGTGCAATGTTTTCGTTGTGTGAAAGGTGCTAGGTTCATATATGTTAAGTGTTCCAAGATGAATTGGATAATGATAGTTCTCTTTTGCCCTAAAGGAAAGGTGCAGCTTGTCTTCAGCACACACACACACACACACACACACACACACAAACAAGAAACACATGCAAAAAACTTTCTCGCCTTACTTTTTTCCACAGAACATGTGCGCTCTTACCACCTACACAAATACAAGCTCTTTTATCTTTACGCTGTATATTACAACTTCTTTATGAGCAGGCTTATCAGCCTATTGTGACAGACAGCGGATCCAAAAATTCAATTTGTGACAGTACTTCTTTAACACGGCACATTACAGCAAATCCCAAAAGCTGCTACTTGAGATTAGCAACACATTTTAAGCATAATGTTGGTGTAACATGCTCTAGTTGAGCTGCAAGAATGTTTTCATGCTGTTGACAGACTGATTGAGTTTAATTATTTCACCCGACGCGTCGGGTTTTGTTATGTCTGCGAATCTGCTGGGCCTGATATCCGTCATCGAGGTGCCGTAGGGAGGCGCATGTAAACATGAATGACAAGTGTATGGAGGTTAAACATGAGATTAGAGACTTCTTGAAGCTTTATGACCCTCTCTTCCCCTCTGTGGTTTTGAAATGCTTTGATGTTTGGAGGTTTCTGCCTTTCTGAGTGACAGATTTCGTATTGTGTATTTCCGGTGGTCCTACTCTAGCTAAGCAACGTTCACTTTTCCACGGATTTCTGTCGTCCATTTATCCCTTTTAGAGTGTTTTCTTTCTTTCTCTCTCATCTCTTGTCCTGTATTCTGTTCCCTCATTCTCTGCAAGAGTTGTTGAAATCAATTGCAAGACTCAAGACTCGTCTGCATATTTTGAATTAGATATGGCAGGTTGTTAAACCAAGTTGTCTGAGCTTGGGGAATTGGCCTACCAACAGAGTTTGTGTCGTAAATCTGATGTTATGCTGCCAGTTATTTTCACATCCAGCCTACATAATAGTTACTGTAATTATGATGTCACGGCTCTCAAAAGGAAGACTAAAGACTTCAGTCTTTGTCAGGCTTTTTGGATGCTTTTCTATAGTATTGAAATATTTAAGTATATATATATATGAGTGCTTATAAACCTCTCTGATGACAAGGCTCATTCAAAAGGCCCCAAGCTCTAGTTTTGTTTTCTAAACTTATGTCAATCCTAGTTTATGTACATAAAAAAGTAACTAAAATGGCTATAATTAAAATAATTAAACTCCAGGATTTCAGAAGTTTTAGGAGCTGAATGTTCTCCAGATTCTCCACCTTTTTTAACCAATGTGTTGTAATTTACTGGATAAGGATTAAAGGATTAGTTCACTTCCAGAAAATAACATTTCCTAATAATTTACTCATCCCCATTTCATCAAAGGTGTTCATGTCTTTGTTTCTTCAGTCGAAAAGAAATTAAGGTTTTTGAAGAAAACATTCCAGGATTTTTCACCATATAATGGACTTCAATGCGAGCCAACGGGTTGAAGGTCCAAATTGCAGTCTCAATGTAGGTTCAAAGGCTCTACATAAGGAATAAGGGTCTTATCTAGGAAAAAAACAGTCATTTTCTAAAAAAAAAAAAATAATAATAAAATGTATATACTTTTTAACCGCAAATGCTCATCTCACACTAGCTCTGCAACACGCGTCCATTGGAAAGGTCATGTGCGGTTAGTTCTTCGTCTGTGTACTTTGGTTCAAAAAGGTAGGGTAGGATGAAAAACATCTTATTTTTTCCTCCAACTTCAAAATCGTCCGACGCTGTTTTACCTTTTGTTTTATGTTTGACTTTTCTTTTCATGTTCACTTTGTAAACACCGGGTCAGTACTTCTGCCTACGTCACACGTGACCTTTTCAATGTGATTACATAATGCGTGAGGTCGAGCTAGTGCAAGATGAGCATTGTGGTTAAAAAGTGTATACATTTATTTTTAGAAAATAACAGATCATTTCGCTAGTTAAGACCCTTATTCCTCAGCTGGGATTGTGTAAAGCTGCAATGAAACTGCAGTTGGGACCTTCAACCCGTCGGCTCCCATTGAAGTCCATTATATGGAGATAAATTCTGGAATGTTTTCTTCAAAAACCTTAATTTCTTTTCGAATGAAGAAAGAAAGACATAAACATCTTGGATGACATAGAGTAAATTATTAGGAAATTTTTATCCTGGAATTGAACTAATCTTTTGAGGATATAGATCTTGAAAAATGTTTTTTACTCACAATAAAAATTACTGTCGGCTTCCCTGTATGTTTTTTTGAGTCCCTATTGTTTTATTTAAGTTTTATTTAAGTCATCTTGATGTCTTGCCAGTTGTTGAACTTTTTTTTTTAAATTATAATGTTTTTATAGTAACTTTTTTATTTAAATTAAATTTTTTTATTTAAATTTTATAATTTTATCTTTATTATAATTTCAGTCATTATTGTTTATTTACATGCAATTTGTTATGATTTTTTTTTATCAGGATTATTTTTATTTATTCTAAACTTTATCATGATTTGTTTATTTTTTATTTATTTAAACTTACCTGATTGCCATTTACTTTACTGATAAGTTAAAAAATGCAGACCAAGCATGTACATAAATGGCTCTATCAGTGGTATCAGTTTATTCTCAGTAAATTCTTTGCTAAGTGTTTGTGAGTTTGCTTGGACAGATCAGACAGAGATAGAGTCTCTTGTTAGTGCTGTGAAAAAGTCCATGCTGACAAGCTGTCGTTTAGCTTTCCTGTCATCCCGTTTTGAATGTTCACCACACCTCATTCATCCACAACCCTAAGGGTCACAGGTCATTGTACTTCACCGCTTCGAGGCAGAGGTCAAAGGTCAACATCTCCTTTCAGCATGGCACAAGACACTGTGGACACGCTTGTGATGACAATGTGATCCAGATGTGGAGAGATGAGGAAAGAGACGGTTAATGTCTGGTACAATCCTAAAACATCCCAGTGGGGTTGGCCGAACCCCTTAAGATGAGACTCTTGGCGTCGACATGGTAACCGCCATAGTAACAGAATGTGGGTGGAGTCACAGGGGGTGACGGGTGAGAAATCGGCTCCATAGCTAATGAGCAGCTGCTGGCAGTTTCTCTGCAGGACAGCAGACAGGCAGAAACAATATTTCAAACTCCTTCAAATGAAATAATATGATAACAAAGACTCCTGGGGCAATGTGTGTGTTCTGGAACGTGTTTGGACAGGGGGTGCGACTCCTCCCGGTGAATAATCATGCACTGGCACACATACACACAGACACTGCTTTCATACCTCTTTCACCACCGAAGAATGTGAGTATAGACTATGTAATTAATCTAAAATTCATAATCCAGAGTGTGATCTTGGCAGATGAGAAAAATACTCTCGTAAAAAGACACGCACACACTTGTACTCATTCAGGAGCATTTTTAACTGGAATGAAAATTGAAATTAGGGATGGGTCAGGATTTATTGAGTACTAATTGTCCAAAAATGTAATAGTTAATTAGTAAGCTGTTATGTGTGTGTGTGTTTATTTTTCTTCAGTGTTTTAAAGGAAATTAACTTCTCAATGAAGATTTTAGCATGCCGACAGCAGTAAGTGAACTGTATCTTTTCTAAATTCACGTCAGTTTGTTTTATATGTTGAAAAATAACTTGAAAAAGTAATAAAATGACAGTCATGTCTAGTGGTAAAGATTTCTTTGTGAGGCAACCTGGGTTCAAATCCCAGCCTTACCTGTGTTTTGTATGGTCAGCATAACCATAACTCATAAATATGGCAACAGAACTGCAGATAGCTGTTGGGGAGTAATGGCAGAGACAGAGAAAGAAATAAAACATGATTCTGTAAATATTACATGCCAGTTGGCTAGTGCTGTGGCTGTCGGAGCTCAGTGACATGATGGACGTACTGTCAAATAAAACAGAGTTTAATCATTATCAACTGGCTAAGTGAAGTGTCTAAATAGGATTTCTCTGTGTTTTCTGCCGGCTGTCTGAAATATAGTGTGACAGCAGTTATCCAGACAAGAGTTAATGTTAATGTTTGCAACACAAGTCACAAGTACACTGAACTGGGAACAGTTTTGGTCTCGGACATTGGGTGAACCAATGAGATGGCTGAACTAAGGACCTGAATAAGATGGTGAAGCATCTACCTTATTCTTTAAAGGGTTAGTTCACCTAAAAATGAAAATTCTGTCATTAATTACTCACCCTCATGTTGTTTCAATCCCGTAAGACCTTTGTTTGTCCTAGGTACACAAATTAAGATATTTTTGATGAAATCCAAGAGCCTCCATAGACAACAAGGGTACTATCACATTCAAGGCCCAGAATGGTACCAAGAACATTGACAAAATAGTCCATGTAACATCCGTGGTTCAGTTGTAATTTTATGAAGCTACGAGAATACTTTTTGTGCGGAAAGAAAACAAAAATAATGACTTTATTCAACAATTCTTCTCTTCTGCGTAATTTTGGAAAGTATCATGACGCATGTTCACGCTACCTTTCTGGGCCTTGAATGTGGTAGTACCCTTGCTGTCTGTGGAGGGTCAGTAAGATCGGATTTCATCAAAAATATCTTTTTTTGTGTTTTGAAGATGAACGATGGTCTTACGAAATAACGAGAAGAATAACAAAGTGCAGTAACCGATAAAACTATTCGCACTTGTTGGTTTGCACAAACGGTGTGGTGTGTTTATAATTAAGAAAATACATTAAAATAATATGGTAAGACACACCAATTTTCAATATCAAGCAGCAAAACGAGCTGTATTGTACAGGTAAAAATATGCGAATGAGACTGGAAGCCAGACCCATAAAATTTATAAATAGCCGTGCATGCTGTTATGGAAAAATAAGGTACATAGGTTTATTTAATAACAAATATGTAATGCATAGCCTACAACCAGCTATATTACACAACATTTCTATTAAAACTGCGTCAAGGCATGTAAATTGATGTTACTACTGAGTATTTGCATCTTATATTTTAAGTTTTTATGAGGTGTATTAAGGTTTCTGTTAAAAGGTGAGTTAAGACGAGTTAGTTCACTCTATATGTTTTAGACATGTATATTATTTAGCTGAATAAAGCAAAAATCAGTAATATGCGCTTACTTTATGTGCGCTCGCGTTATTTCAATGTTTAAAGGTGTAATTTACTTGCCTGGGTGAAAACGTCATTACGTGATGACGTAAAGAACTCGTGAATCCGTTTTTCGAAGCAGTTTATTGAAATAAACTGTGCAAAGAAACCATTTCGCTAAGAAGGATCGAACTTCCCAGCACTAACGTAATTACAACTAATTATCGATGTCCGTCTAACGAATGAATCTTTTGAGACGGTTCTTTTCAGTGAATCGATCAAATGGATCAACAACCGGTTTGAATCTTTAAATCATTTCTTGAATCAGAGGGATGCAACTCGGACGGTTCACTCAAGCACTAGTCTTTCGAAGCGGTTTCTCAGTTGGTAAACGTGATAGGAAACTTCGAGAAGGATAAAAAAAGAATATTTAACTTCTAAGCATTTCATTTGAAAGCAAACCCGCAAGTTTGTCTTTTTGTTTTCCAGCGATGAAGATTCATATTAGGACCAACACTAGCCCGTGCAACCTGAGAACACACTAATACTGCAGGTAGGCGATAATAATAATAATTTTGTGATGTATGTTAACATTCTGCATTTAAAATAGTGCATTGTTGACACTGTAATTGTTATCATACGTTTATGTAATTTGATATATTTTATATAGCCAGCATACCATGACATCACCGCCTCCTTTTTAAACGGACCTTTTAAGCTGTTTTCCCTCCTTTTAACTTATGGATGAGTGTTACATGTTAAGGCTTTGTAAAGTTAACTCCTTCTAGACGAGTGTTTTTCAAACGTTTTGATGACGAGGATCCCAGATATATGGCACTACAGACAAAATAATTATCAAAATTATTTACTGACAGTAAAAAAATTTCCCCATTCTTTATTAATGTTAGATGTGTAGCCCTAAGCTTGCAGAGAAACATTTCAGTTCTGTTCATTTGCATAGACTAGTGCTTTTATGATTAATAATATAATTTTGATTAATTAATATTGTTCTTAAGCAGTTTTACAGACTCCAGTGTTCACGACAAGATTTTCGCTAATGAGTATTAATATAAATGTGAAATGATTGCATTAAATATCTAATTAAATTGTTAGACAGGCCTAAAAATACAGTTTGCAAATTTTCTTTTTCTCTCTTACTGGGAGTCTCAAGGGCCTCAGTTTGTTCAGACAACCGGCGACTAGTTGAATTTTAAACTATGTAGTTTTGCACATCCCTAATTTCAATATCCTGACACTTCATCAATTTCCTATTATAGTCTCTTTCTAGTTTTCTTTTCATACGCCCACTCTCTTCCTGAGTATTTTCAGTGGTTTTTCCACTCGTTTTTTTGGCATCTTTCCTCTCACGGGGGCAACTTGACAATACAGTCCGTGCCAAGAACAAGAGAGTGAGAAAGAGAGCGGGACTCCAGCAGCATTCATCTGTGATAATTAAAAGTCATAAATCTGTGATGGTTTTTGGCTATAGGCCTTCAGACCTGATGTTCTTCAAAGAAACATGGAGACAGACCTCAAACAGATGACACAGACACTTCACTATTGATTCTAAAGGCTCTTTGAAGTCCAAAAGATGTGGTCCCATAATGGAAGAAGGAAGTATATTTTTAATGTCTCGTCCCTCCCTCTGTCGCTTTAGGGGGGGAATTCTCTAGGTTTCTGTCGTGGAGAGGGAGGGAGCTGAAAGACAGGCCGTCATTGTTTACATGAGGGCACCAGGGTTGAACTGACGTGCGCATTCATCTTTAATATTCACGCTTAAAATATGAACCTGCGAGGACTGTGTTGACAGACACACACCTACCTTTTCACTCGCTCGCTTTCTTTTTTTTTCTCTTTTGCTTCACACTTGCATTTCCATGCTGCTGTGTTGGACTGAAGGATTACAGGCGTCTGCTGGTTGGAAGTGGTGGAAAGACATGATAAATAGAGAAAGGAAAAGAGTGACAGAAACAGACCTGAAATAACAATATAAATAACTGAATTGCCTCCCTATGTCATTTCCTTTCTAGAGTCTGAACCTTTTCTACAGTAAATGCTAATTTATCAATATAAACACATTTCCAAGCAGGTATAAAGTAATCATTTCTCTTGAGGTCTCCTGTGTGTAAGAGATTGAACAAGCCGGTATTGTTCAGTCATACGTGAATAAGTGTAGTTCACCCAAAAAGAACATTTTGTGCCGCTAGTTTCTAGTACGCTTTGCTCACAGTGTACAGTGTACATTGTAATTTCATGGAAAAGGATGACTGATAAGTAAAGATAATAGATTTTTAAATGATTTATTTCTTTACTCGCATCTCTGTGTAGCTTTTCATGTCTGAAGTTCATTTTTACCCTAGTTCTAGCAAAAAATATAGTATTTAGAGTATCATAGTGATTGTATTCTTTAAAGTTTGATCTTGTTTGTTGGATTTCAGCATTGTTTGTTTTGTAAATCTGTCCCAGTGTGATGCAGGTTTTGCAAAGAGGCTGTTACTGAAGGGTCAGGCAGTTAAAAACTATACTGGACTTGATTGAAAACCTCTGAGTGAGTGTACAGTAGCAAAGCACTGTATTTTATTTTGCTTGTAATTATGATGATTATATATACAAGTCTTAAAGGGAAATGCACCCCAAAACAAAAATGTTATTTACTCATAGCATTTCAAAACTGTATGGCTTACTTTCTTCTGAGAAACACAAAATTATTTTGGAGAACGTTTGGAACAAACAACATTGGAGAGCATTGACTTCCAATGTATGGATGAAAAAAAAAAACAGTAAGACATTTTTAGAAAATGTCTTTTTTGAAAAAAAAAAAAAAAAAAAATCTGCAACTGAACGTTTTGTAGGGCCCTATGATTTCCACGATGTCGAAAACACGGACGGAATTGTAGAATTCAGTCATAAAAATGGAATTTACTGTAAAATGTGGAATGTCACAGAATTTTGGATGAATAAATAAAAACTAGATCATTAGACTTGAATCAAAATGAGTGTCTGTGAATATTAAGTTGTAAAAATACACTTCTTAGAGTCACATCATAGACATTTTACCATTTCTTTTTAAAAAAAATTATTGTCATATCATATACTAAACAAAAACTTAAACCCGTCAAAATAAAAGTTCGCTTTAACTAGAGAAAACCATGACAGAAATATTAGAGAAGTACTTCATCTGGCCTTAAAAATGTCATTGTTGTTGAACTTTTAATACATTTCTGTTAAATTGAGTACGTTTCATGATTTGAATTAATTAAACATACTTTTTGATTTATATTTTTAATAGAAAAATTTTACTATTAAGGCTACGTTAACACTTGTGCATTTTCATTTTAAAATGCATAACTTTTTGCTACGTTTACGCCGGTCGTTTACACTACTCTGGCGCTTTTGACCTTCGAAAACAGAGACTTTCGAAAACGCTGCAGACCCCGTTTTAGTTTGAAATGGAGACTTTTGAAAACGATGTTATGGCTGCCCACATACGCTCTGCGTATCCTTGGCAACAGTGTAAACAATAACATCATGCTCATTAAGAATGGTCATGTGACATGCGTTTTCAGTTGTGTAGTGTGGAAGGAGATCGTTTCTGAAACACAGTGAAAACGGCAGTGTAGACGAATATCGTTTTTATTTTAATTTAAAATTTAAATGAAAAAATTGGAATCCAGAAAAAACGAAAGGAATTTGGGAAGAAATAAAACGGATTTCATAGAGCCCTGGTCTTGTAACCCCATGAGGATAAGTAATGTGGTCTGTTTAATAGTTAAAATCAGTAGGAGGGTTGACAATGGGTATTAAAAACTTTACTCTGAATAATTTGTTTTATTGTAAACTTGAAAAACATTTGCAGCGGGCCTTAGGGAAATAATAAAAAAACAAAGTATATATGGTTTGATAATATAGTTTATTACTCCTGCTTTAGACTGTTTGTATTTGACTAGCCTTTTAGCAACGTGACACATTCATTTAGAATGTGCAGTGACAGGTGTGCATTTATCTACATTTTACAACAGCTTTACGTATCAGAATTTGGTGCCAAAACTCAGTTTTATAATGAGCCTTCTGACATAGGCCTCATACAGTAATTAACCCCCCATAGCACCCGAACAAAGCCCTGTGAATGCCCCCTGGGCCAACAGAGGGTGTGCAGCATGTGTGTCTGACAGAATGGGGTGATAATGATGTTGGGGAAAGAGCTGCTGAATCTGTCTGCTGTGCTGTCTGTTAAAAAGTGAATCTCTCCAGGGTTCCTTAAAGCGTCAGTATATAGATGGTTTCTAAAGAATCATACCACTTAAAAAGCTTTAACGGATGTATTATCCGTTAGATTTGAGCTTCTCTGTGCTTCTCTGGGACTCACACAGATGCTCTGCAGCAAAATTTATTTTGCTCTTTGTCCATTGGCTTTTCTTTAAAATCATCAAATGCGTTTAGCACATTAAAGTGCCTCTTAAAAGTAGTAAGAGAGGAAAAGGATATTCATTTGTGTGCTCACTGCATTACTGTAATTAGGAATGTTGTGAAAGCTGACATTATTAACAGTGCCACATAAAATAAGCAGTTACAAGCAGCCCTGCTGCCCTAGCTTTGAAGCCTTAAAATAAGATTTAATAGGAAGTGTATTTGCAAACAAGCTATCAAATGATAATTTAGTTATTATAAAACGTACTGTATCTGCGGTATGTCCGTATGTTTAATTGAAATTATCAATTTAATTGACAATTAACACATTTCTACATTTTACTTGATTTAATTAAATGTGAGAAGTGTATTCATGTTGAGCAATTTTTCTGCTCAGTTTGAAATGGTATTGAAGTTTCTCTAAAAATAACTGTAAGTGAATTGTCAGCACAAACACACTAGAAAAATCACTTTTATTTGTATTCTATTATAATATTTTATTTATATTTTATTATTTTTTAATATAATATATAATAATAACAGTAATGATATAATTTATATACAGTGCCATTCAAATGTTTGGGATCAGTAAGATTTTTAATGTTTTTAATAGAAGTTTCTCATCAAGGCTGCATTTATTTGATCAAAAATGCAGAAAAAAAAATGTAATTTTGTGAAATATTATTGCAATTTACAATAAGTTTTCTATTTTAATATACGTTTAAGTATAATTTATTACTGTAATGCAAAGCTGAATTTTCAGTATCATTATTCCAGTCTTCAGTGTCACATGATCTTTCAGAAATCATTCTAAAATGCTGATTTATTATGAAGGTTGGAAACAGTTGTGCTTCTTAATATTTTGTTTGATTCCAAGATTCTTTGATTAATAAAAAGTTAAAAAGAACCGTGTTTATTCAAACTAGAAATTTTGTGTTACAGTTGTGTTACTACTACTGAAAGGTTTGGGGTCAGTAAATTTTTTTTTTCTTTATTTATTTTTTAAATAAAATTAATACTTTTATTCAGCAAGGATGTGTTAAATGCATAAAAAGTGATAGTAAAGTTAAAGATTTCTATTTCTAATAAATGCTGTTCTTTTTAACTTATTCACAACAGTTTCAACACTGATAATAAATCAGCATATTAGAATAATTTCTGAAGGATCAGGATTCAGCGCTGCGTCACATAAATAAATTATATATTAAACTATGTTAAAATAGTAAACCAGTATTAGAAATGGCAATAATATTTCACAATATTACTGTTTTTTTGTCTGTATTTTTGATGAAGGTAATAACAGCTTTGATGAGCATAAGAGACTCCATTAAAAACATTTAAAATCTTACTGATCCCAAACTTTTGAATGGCAGTGTGGAAATATGTTAACATTTATACATTTCATTTACAATATGCAAAAACTTTTACAAGTTACACACCTGCTTTACCTAGTGAGCTGTTTTGTGAAAATGTTTCAAATATTCACCAAAAAATTGAGATCAAGTAATATTATGAATGACACAGATTTTATTCTGTGTATTATATAATTTAGTTCTGTGTATTACATAACAATGTGTAATAATTTATTTTCAGCATTTAGATGTTTAAATTAAAAATCAGGGCTCAACGCTAAGGATTTTTTCTACTGGCCCGGTCGAGCCAGTGGTTCAAATTTTTACTTGCCTGGTCAAAATTTTCATTGGCCCTGCCACAAAAAATTAAATAGTTGCTGTTATCATTGTTTTTGACTCATGTTATCTTTTATTTTAATAAATAAGCTTATATAACACCAAAATTTTACATACCAAATAAAACTGTACAATTCTTGATTCCAATTTCGATACCACACCTAAACCTATTAGCCTAACTAAAGTCCAAACATTATTTGTTTGTTCAAATTTTTTTCATTATTATTTATATTTTATTAAAAATGAAAAGATGCTTTAGGGAAAAACAGCAGAGACTGAAAGAGCGCAAACAGCCTTTGCCAGCAAGTGGCACTTAAGGAATAATAGCAATATTACGTTTCTATGGTTACCGCTGTAAACAAAGCAGCTCCGTGCTTATGAACGCAACTTTAAATACATCATTCATGGGCAAATGAAAAGAAAACGCCATGTGAACAGTCAGTTCCCCTCACAGATACATTCTCATAAACCACACTTTCAATATTTAGGATAATATTTCGCACACTGCACACCGTGATCTTGCTCTGCCTGCTACAGTATTTTTGTCTCTTTGCGTTCGTCTTTAGCGTCTCTGGCCTCTGTTAACGGATGTCTAAAGAGTTCGTCATTCTACACGCATGACATTTTGAAAGAAGATTGCATGCAGTTCGTGTGCAAGCCCAGAACAAGAGATTGGTTGAAATATGTGTGGTCGATCGGTGCATCTGTCTCCACTGTATAAATTATGTATTGATCATTGGTAAAGCTACAAAGCTAATACTTTTGTAGGCTATTTGTCCGTCAGAGCCTCTCTCTGTGATCCTTAAAAATTTTAATTATCAAGGTTTGAAAACACGTGCAAATGATAAACTTCATGACGACGCGGCAGTGGCCCAATCGGGCCAGTGACATAATCGTCAACTGTCCCGAGCGTCTTTCACGCTGGCACCGGGCCATCGGGCACTCCTTATTGTCGAGCCCTGAAAATGGATCAGAAAATGGATCAATAAATTAAAAAAAAAAAAAAAAAAAATGTTATGATAGATTTTTCCTTCTCTGTGTGTATATGTGTGTGTAAGATGCTCTCTTATTGTTTTTAGGGTGACTTTTTAACATTCTGTCAGGGGCCTACAGATGAAAAATAGCCTTTTTGGCTAATTCTGGCACATTACAGCCATGTTTCTCAATGTGCATTGCCCTTGTAAAAACTAAGCTGAACTAAAATGGTTACAGTGATTAGAAATATAAAATTGTTAAATACAGAGTTTGTATAAAGCTGACAATTGAAGATTGAAAACAATATTTAGAATGTTCGCTTTGATGCTCCTCTGATTTAGGCGTGAAATATATTCAGTAATATTTTTTTTAGGTGTATGCTACTATTAGTTGTGAAATAATGTCTGCTGTGTTTGCATTAGTCTGCTTTGGTTTTTTTTTTATTAATCTGATTTGAACCTGTGATTGATTGCTTTATCTGGTCATCTGGTTGGCAGACAGTTCAGTCTTTGTCAGGTTATTATCACTTGTCCGGGTGTTTCTTATACTGTCCCTGTGAACCGAGACTCAATTTATAAGGAATTCATAATGACTCATGAGGTGCATTGAGTAAAAGTAATTACAAACAAACACTAAGAGCTCATATAACATCCACAACAGTACAGCAGTCCGGCGTCTGTGACGACAGGTGTCGACCTCAGGTCTGTACGCGTTTATGCAAAGACGCCACTGAGCTTTCTGATATAAAGAGAGTCCGTTTTTTTTTGAATAGCCTGGAGGTTGACTAGATCTTTATCGCTTCAATCATTTACAATTAGTTGAAGTTAAGGACAACCATTTCATTTCCCTTTAAGTCTGTTCTTATCTTCCCATCAGAGCGTGTGCTGACGTGAACACATTCATTCCTCTGCCACGCGGAAAGTCCCACATTCAATCTTAAATTCTCGCACTCGGTAATCACCTGTTAAACATGATGTAATTAATCTTGATACTAGATAAGAGGTTTCTTTGCTTTATCCAGTGGGGCACAGGTATGCCCTTCACAAGTATCAGGACTATGTGTGACATATGTAAATATGCGATGATAAATACTGGTTTCCTGTTATGTAACCTTATTTGGCTTATTGTATAGCTCATTTCATTTTAATGTTGCATTAGTAGAAAAGAACAAATCACTCATAAAAATGTACTGTAACTGCATTTGGACCTGTTCCTATTTCATATGACCAAATTAAGAAACCTTATATAAAGTGAAAAGAAAAATAAAACTGCTTGTGTAATATTTAGTTTGACCTCTTTTAATGTTTAGTTAAGTAGCTTATTTCACTTACCGCGAGGCTTTATGTTATAATTCCTTGTTCTTTCATTTCAGTTCATCTTTTGACTTCTTTTCATGTGAAATCAAACATAAAGAAGGAGACAGACTGGGTGGGGGTGTTTTATATGTTTTTTCTGTTCTTATCACTTTAGATGGTTTGGTTATCAATAGTCTGTCCACCATGCGTGACCCGCTGGCAGCAGCTGGAGAGAACAGAACAAACAGGCCTCTCATTTCAGCCTTTTATCCGATCTGTCAGCTGCTGTTAGGAACAATCGCTTTATTTTTCTAGTAATTATCTTCCAACGGTAGTTTAGACCTGGAGGGGTGTTAAATATGAAATGTCTAACAATTTCATCTATTATTTATTCATTTATTTGTTTATTTGCATTCAAATAGATTCATAATTGTGCATTCATTTTTGGTAATCATTAAATACTATTGTGTTGGTTCATATATTGAATTATTTTGAATTAGCTTTTATTTTTGTATTTTCTTCATTCATTTTAATTTAATTTTTAGTCATGTTATTTTATGCTTTATTTTTAGTTTTTTTTTTTTTTAAATAATTGTATTCATAGTATTTATTTCATTAAAAAAATCAGTAGTCTTTTTTTTTTCAGTAATTTCAGTGCTTTTTTTAGTACTGAGACTTATTTCAGTTAGTTGCCAATACAACATTTCTAATCTTAGTATATCATTTTTATGTATTTATTCATATATTGTGAATTATTTTGAATTAGCTTTTATTTTTGCATTTTTTTATGCTTTATTTTATTTTTATTTTTTTTGAATTATTGTACTGTTTTTTTTTTAATTTTTAATTTTATTTTATGCCTTATTTTTAGTTTTTTTTTTTTTAATAAATAATTGTATTCGTAGTATTTATTTCATTAAAAATTCTGTCATTTCAGTGCTTCTTATAGTTAGTTCCCAATGCAACATTTCTAATTTTAGTATAGAATCCTCGTATATTATTATTGTATTTATTGTATTGTATTTATTGTATGTATGAATTATTTTGAATTGGCTTTTATTTTTGTATTTTCTTTGTTTATTTGAATTTTAGTTTAATTTTTAGTAATTTTGTTTTATGCTTTTTGTTATTTTCAGTTTTTAATTTTTAAATAATTGTATTCATTGTATTATTTCATCCCCCCCCATCCCCCAAATTTTTCAGTATTTTTTAATACTGAATAATTGTTTTTAAAATTAATTTTAGTACTTGTTCGCTGTCAATGCAACACTTCTAATTTTGGTATGTAATCCCTATATACTATTACTCTATTTATTTGTATTTTAAATTAGCTTTTATTTTTGTAGTTTTTGTTCATTTTAATTTTAGTTTAATTTTTAGTCATTTTGTTTTATGCTTTTTGTTATTTTTAGTTTTTTTTTTTTTTTTTTTTTTTTAATAATTGTATTATTATTATTATTTTTTTACTAGTTATTTTAGTTAGTTGCAACATTTGCAACATTTGGAGTTTTAGTATATAAGTATATAATCCTTATATACTATAATTGTTTTAATTTATATATTAAATTATTTTGAATTAGCTTTTATTTAATTTTAGTTTAAGTAATTTTTTGTGCTTTTTGTTATTTTTATTTTTTAAATAATTGTATTCATTTCTTTTTCTCAATGTTTTTCAATAGTATTTTTTAGTCTTTTTATTTTTTTCCAGTAATTTCTATAATATTAGTACTTATTTTAGATTTTAAACTTATTTTAGTTAGCTGGCAATGCAACATTTTTCATTTTCCATATAATATTTAGATTTTTATTTAGATTACTGAAAACATCTTTTAAAAGTTTTAGTTAAAAATAACAACACTGGGGTAGTTCAGCCAAAAATAAAAATTCTGTAATTGACTCACAGCCAGGGTACTGTTTATTGTCTCCCAAAAGAGAAATTTGACCCTGACTCACCCTAATGTTGTTCCAAACCTGTAAGAATTTATTTATTTATTTTTTTTTGGTCCATACAATGAAAGTCAATAAGGTCAAAAGTTGATTTGGACCCCACTAACTTCCACTGTAATAACAAAAACAGTTAACACATTCATCAATATATTTTCCTTTGTGTTTCACAGAAGAAAGTCAGGTGTGGAACAACATGAGGGTATGTAAATGATGAAACAATTTTCGTCTTTGTGTGAGCTGTGCTTTTTGTTTGACACACCAAGTTTGCACATATATAAAACACACTTTTTAATCACCACCAAAGATGTCACTGATGTCGCTTCGAACCCGTGCGACTTCAGTCCACAGAAAAAGTTCCCTGGCTTACACGTGTCTGTTAAAAAGTGTTCTCGTACGCATGAATTTACATAGCCTACCTTTATCCTTTACCTCGTGGGCAAATGTGTTTGCGTGCGGCTGCGTGTGTGCATACTTGTGGCCGTTTCCTTTTAAGATCCGAATACCTTTAAAAGGCAGTTACAAACAGATCCTCATCTCAAAAACACGCAAAACGGTTACTTAGCCGGTGTGTGTAATGACTTGTTGGATTCCACTTTTGTTGATTGTTGCCATTCTCAGTTTAGCCTTGAAGTTAGATGCCTGTGCCCGCACACAAACACATAGAGGAATGCGGCTGTATGAATATTATGGAGGTATGGTGGTTCAGGAGGAGTCATGGGGGAAATATGCAGCTCTTTGATGCTTGTTTAATGCGTTGAGGAAATAAATACAAATGTGTTATTGTGCACGGAACACCAAGCCTCTTTCTCTCAGTCTGTTTCCTCCTGAGGCTTCACCGTTGCACATCGAATGACCTCAGCGAGTCGTGTGATGAATGCCTTATGATGTTTTAAAACGTGAATTTTGTTCGCTAGGCTTGAGCCTAGTATGCATTATCGACAATTATCGACAACAACCGCTGACCTCTCGAGGCGCGGAAAGTTTGACTGAGCTTAAGGTGGTACTGTGTACCCTGTTACACAGTAACCTAGATAAACAGAAGAAAGAATTTCTCTCTTGTATCACTAATATGTGCAAAGGAACTGACACGAACCTCTTTGTGCTTGCACACTTTCATGTTTGCGTCGGCAGACTTGCTCAGGGGTGTGCTTTGAAAACACAGAGTAAGCCTTATATCTAGTGTGCAGTCATGTTTTCACACAGTATCACTACAATTCAGCAAGTGATTTATTTCCCTTTGAGGAATGAATTTCAAATAAAGTTTGAATGAGCTTGCTTGCACTGGCTCTGGACTGTATAGATAAATTGCTGGTTTCCTTTGTTGTTTGTGGTAGATTTGTCCTAGCTAAGCATACTGTGTGTTAGCTTGTCCAACCAGTTCACCTGTCTGTTTAATTAGTCTTATCATGACATATAATCACACTTTTCTTTCACTGTTATAGATCTGTTATCATTCAGTTTACCTGCCACTGTATGCTCATCCAAACATTACTAATAGTATTCTGTAAATATGTACAGTAAAATTACAGTTTAGTCTGTATAATCATATGTTTGATGTTGATTCCAAGTTGTGAAACAGTTGTGCTGCCTAATATTTTTGTGGAACCCATGTTACATTTTTATTTTAGGATTCTTTGAATGTTTTCCTCATAGGTCCACATATGTTATTTTATTTTATTTTATTATTTTATTTCATATTTTATTGTTTTATTTCATTGTATTGTATTATTTTTTTTTTTGTTATTTTTTAATTTTGTTATTTTATTTAATTTTGTTATTTAAGTTAATTTATAATTTGGTTTTAAATGTATTATTGTTTTTTTTTTTTTGTTTTGCCTTGAGGAATTAGTCATAAATTTAACTGCTTTAACTGGATTTTAACTGAACTTTTAACTTTTAAATTTTATTTTTTTATTTTATTTTCTTTTATTTTATTTGTCATTTATTTTATTTCTCTTTTATTTTATTTTATTTTTCATTTATTTGTCATTTATTTTATTTTATCTTCATTTATTTTTCATTTATTTGTTTTATTTTTATTTTATTTTGTTCAGAGAAATCAGTCATATTTTATTTTATTTTTCATTTATTTGTCATTTATTTTATTTTATCTTCATTTATTTTTCATTTATTTTATTTTATTTTATTTTATTTTATTTTGCCCGGAGGAATCAGTCATTTAACTGCTTTAACTAAAAGTTTTCGTTCAGAGGTCCACATATGTTAGTATATTTTATTTTATTTTATTTTTCATTCAGTTTAATTTAATTTTTCATTTATTTGTAATTTATTCTATTTTATCTTCATTTATTTTTCATTTATTTTATTTTATTTTATTTTATTTTATTTTATTTTATTTTTGTTTATTTATTTTATTTTTATTTGATTTTGCTCAGAGAAATCGATCATAAATTTAACTGCTTTAACTAAATGTTTGTTCAGAAGTCCACATATGTTAGCCTATTTTATTTTATTTTATTTTGCCCAGAGGAATCAATCATAAATTTAACTGCTTTAACTAAATGTTTTCATTCAGAGGTTATTTTATTTTATTTTAAAATCAGTCATCATTTTAGCATCATTTTAACTTTTAACTGCTTGTTTAATCATTTTACCTTAAATGCATTGACCAATACATGACCAACACAGGCTGCAGTGGCCCATCCTACAGTAACAGCTTCTTTGCTAAGCCTGAATCACATTGTGACTGTATCACGAAACAATCTGTGCTGAATAAACTAAGATCAAACCGAAATGACCAGGGACCTTGTTAAAAATAAACTTCAGATGCACTTTCCCAATCCCAGATTCTTCAGAAGGATAAGCTGAGCAGTGCCATGTGTTTATGAGATGTCAGTTCTGTAACATAAGTTTACCAAAATCCATGTTTTTTTTACTCCTTGACACGCTTTATTCTGCACTTCTGGGAGACACTTTAACATCATAGTTCATGCTTAAAAAAAAAAAAAGGAAAGAAAAATGAAATATGAAAAGCAGCATGAAATCCTTCATCCAATCCTACTAATTATCCTGACATGAGGAGGAACATAGCAGGATAATGACAGTGTGCGTTTTGATCTTTGAGATTGTGTCTCTGTGTGTGTGTGTGTGTGTGTGTGTTATAACGGCTGGAGATGGTCCAGAGAAAACAGGATTATGGTCCAGTCTCTATGGGATGTTAGTCACACATGCTAGAATCAGTATCCAACAGTCAGAACCGGCACTGAAACTTTGGGCCGTTTCCCATTGGGCGAGTTTAGCGGAGTGTGTGTCTCTAAACGAAACGCACAATGATCGTCTGTATGTGTGTTACATGTGAGGTTTTGAGAGAGCGCGTTGAGGCGTGTTTCTGTGCCATCTGTGGGTTCTGTTGTAATTAACATGTCAGATCTCTCTCTCGTGTTCAGTCTAGCTCGTTGTGTGTGTGTACTCATATGTGGTAATTAAATGTTTTCTCACTGGATGAGTGTGTGTATGAGTGATAATTTAGATGTCATGTGGTACACATAAGCAGCAGTCATTTATGTGTTGCTGTGAGTTTGTCTTTAATCATTGATGAGAGTGTTTGTGTGCAGTTTTAGTAAACTTTCAGCTCCCTTAAAGCGATAATTCACCCCAAAACTAAATTGTCATCGTTTACTCACCTTTATGTCATTCCAGAAACCAAACCTGTATGACTTCTTTCTTTCTTAGAACAGAACATGAACGTTTCTTTTTCTAACACTCATATGGTATCAACAGCTTATAAAAGTGGTTCATAATAGTCCCACTTTATATTAGGTGGCCTTAACTACTATGTATTTAAATAAAAAATAAGTGCAATGTACTTATTGTCGTCTTATTGTATTGCACAACAGTTTGGTGCTGTTGAGGTGGGATACGGGTACAGGTTTGGTGGTATGAGATGGGTCGACATTATCATTATAAATGTAATTACAGAAATTTATAACATGTAATTACATGCTGGTATTTTTTTTTAAATAAAAGTACAAAGTAAAAACATGTATGCACACAATAAGTGCACTGCACTAAATGATTCATTTAAATGTAAATTCATAATAGTTAAGGCCACCTAATATAAAATGGGACCTTTTTTGAGCTACATTTCAAATTTTCTGAAGTAGGGATCCACTTTATTAACTATATTGGTTAATAGGCATTATTAGAGTTTTTTTTTTTCTTTTAACGATTGGGTTGATATTGTATACTTAATTGTGCCTGGTCATTTTTATGATATTTTAACAGTTAGATTCATCAAAGAGTCAGAGTTTGTCTTTAACAACACCAGTGATTCAATAATGTTGTTAAATGTAATCTAGCTAACCTTTAGCAACTCTTCAAAAAAAAAAAAGTGTATAAATTTTATACTGTGCATTTATAATGTTGTGATTATGGATGTAATGATTTAGTGAGCTCACAATGTGATATGATTCACAATACTGGTTTTATGATAGGATTTTCTCTTCTCAAAATGAGACTTAAGACAAATTATAAATGAAAAGATGACCTTTTATTATTTCTCAGACAAAATGCTGCACATTGTGAAATTGAAATATGTCAAAGAACAAAACTAAATTGAAATTGTGAAATGAATCCCAAATCAATTAAATAAACAATACAAATAAAATAAACCTCTACATATGAACTAAGACTTTGTCTGTGCTCTTTCCATTTAAAATTAGAGGCATCCACAACATAATCATTATTTTAAAGAAGATGCTGCATACTTGCAGTTTTTTTTTTAAACATTTTAAATTGCATTTTTAAAATAGATAAAAGAAAATAGATGTATAATTTTGAAGTTTGAGGCAAAAATTTTATTATAAAAGCAAGATATATAAATATAAAATGATTTTGAGAGTGTATGGAAGTATGAATGGTATGGAGCTGTTAAATTTGTTTTATTTATTTATTTTTTCCAAATTCTGTTTTATTTTTTTCCCAAATTCCATTTTTTCCATTTAAATTTCTCTTGATTCAGTTTTTTTTTAAATGTTTACATTTGTCCTTGTTTTAATGGTTAAAATAAATGTTATACATCAAAAAGCATGTGTAATTATTTGAAGTTATGAAACTTGCAATATTAAAGAGCAGTTTATTAAAAGTTTAACAAAAAGTACATTTTTAAAGCCCTATTAAATGTCTTATTTATTCATTTTTTTTTTTCAAATTCAGTTTTATTTATTTATTTATTTTTACAAAATTCAGTTTTCCATTAATTTACTGGATTTCATTTTAATGTTTTCATTAACTTTCAGTAATCGAAAGCATCTCTAATTAATTTTATTAATATATATATATATATGTGTATATGTATATTATTATTATTATTTTACTTTTTTTTTTAAGAAATACTGTGTTGTGTTGTTTCAATTTTTCTACTAAATCAGTTTGTTGAATTAAATTCTGGTAAATATTCCTTTAAAAATAAAGTTTTAATAATTTTATTAGTAGAAAAAGTATTATCATTACATTACGTAATATATTTCTGTCACAGTTTTTACTTTGATGGGTTGCTGTGAAGACTTTTAAGTTTCTGATTGTAGACACACACAACATGCAGGATTCATATTTAAATAGTCTTTTTGCGGCTTAATATTCGCAAACACTAGTCCATATCATGTTTTGATTTAAATATACTGACCTACTTTTGATGTATCCATCCAAAATTTGGCAAATTCCATGACATTCCGTGTTATACAGTAAATTCTGTTTTTATGACTGAATTGGAGGCCAATGGAGGCCAACTCATTATTAAATTACGCTATTAATTATTCACAGTCCTTCATTGTTAAATTCACTTGTAGCATTTAAAATGTTTAATTTTAGTTTTTAATTTTTAGTTTTAATGCTTATACTTCATTAATTTAGACAATATTTTATAGCATTTTAATATCGGCTTTTAACACAACAACAATTACAGAATAACAACAAAAAAAAGTCATACAGTTTGGGAACGACGTTTGAGTAAATACAAACAGAATTTTGATATTTTGCTAAACCACCCTTTCAAATTCTCTCACGTGAGTAGGTGTGTTTGTGTACTTTTACTGTCAGCCGCTGTCAAGGTTTCAGATGTAGACGTTAATGCTTAAAGCTGCAGGTTTGCCTTCAGATTGTCGTGAGACGATTTCTCCTTCTAATCTTCATCTGGCCAGGTGTTACCTCAGTAATCTCCGTGTCTCTGAGAGTGTGATATATCGGTAAACCTCTCTTTTAACTACAGCAACTGTGGAACTGGGAGTAACTAGCTGTCATAGTTTGGCGCATTATGAATGCTTTAGCCCTGGCCTAATAACTAGCTGTCAGAGTTGACCACCGGTATTAAGAGATCTGGCTACGACAGCGACTTTAGCGTTTTTGCACTGAATTATGGGAGTCTGTAATAGTAACTGTGTGTATCTTGGGGCAGAATATCCCCTTATTGACTTACAAGATGTCAGAACGCAGGAGATTTGTTGAAAGTTTGACTGCGCCAAAAAAAACCAACAGTAACAACGAGTAACTTGGTACTGCCGTGTTTGGGCCATTTCTTTTTAGTTTATACTGGGAGGATTTTCATTTAAATGTCATGTACTAATATTTTGAATTCATCATTTTAAATAGTCATACTTATTAGTGTACAAATAAGATCTTTAAAAAAACAGGCTGATGTTATCAAGCTGGCTCGCGGACAAGTTTTACTTCACTCGCAAAGAGTAGTATCTAGCTGATGAAATATCTCAGAGCAGAGCAAAACTAGAAAGACTATATTCACTATAGACATTTTAATGACTTTTTTGTAGCTTTTTAAGCTTGTACGTATTGTAGGTGCTTAGGTTATCCCTGGCCATGGGAACCTTGTGGATTGTTTCAGATGCGTTACATCAGTACGATTATATTATGAGTTCTCCTGCTTCCTTATTTTGCCAGAAAATGAGATGAGAGGTTTGATATTTATCTCCATTCACACATGTACACACAAACTCAAGAGGCTTCCTGCTTTGAAGTGCTTATCTCTGACCACAAACACAAAAAGCGCAGTGTTGCGGATCTGGGTGAATTTATTCTTGCCGATGTGAAAGCGGTATGGAATAAAAGCAATGAGGAAAAGGAGAATAGTGATAGTGTGTTCATCTGATAAAACTCATTTATGTGAAGAATGCACTGTTTGTGAGAGACTTCAGAAAGAGAATTTCTAAAATGGGCAACTTTGTTGTATTTTCTCTGTTATCTGTTTGTTTCAATCTATTATGCCTTGCTAAATATACAAAAAGACATAGATGTATAGATATCTTGTTCTGTAGCCCTCTTGACCTTGAAGTGCTTTTCTTATTTGACAGTAACAGGGCTCTGCATCACCCCAGTCCTGCTGCGTTTCTGTACCGTCAGCAGAAATATGTCTAGACATGTCTAGTTGCATTTGCTATTCAAATATTGTAAGGGAGAAACTGAGTGTAAACACTTTGATGCTTGAAAAAAATTGCTTTGTTTGAGCAACCTGGCATGTCAGCTTTTGACTTTACCAGTAGCGTGAGTTTGTGGCTTGTTTTTACAGTCGTATTTTAAAAAATGTATTTTCTTTTTCCTAATATTCATTTTTTTTTTTTTTATTTGTCTAGAAATGGTAATAATCATCATAATACAAATTCTTCTTCTTCCACTTCTTCTTATTGTTTTTGTTGTTTTGTAGTCCTTTTGAGGTATAATACTTTTTTGGCCAATTTGTGCAGCACTACAAACAAGCACAACTTTTTCTTTTCTTTTCTTTTCTTTTCTCTTTTTTTAAATCATCAGAATAGTCGCAATTTTAATTGTTTCTCTATACCATGTAGCCCTAGGTTTTTACCTTCAGAACCCAACTCTTACACTCTATTCAGCTGCAGATTTAAATAATAATTTGAAACTATGCAGTATGTAGGGTCTTATAAATCCATTTTATATTTTCTCAAGTTCCATATTCTTTTTCTTTTCTTTTTTTTTTTGTTACAAATTAAATTTTTTTCCTGTTGTAATTTTTTCTAGATGGTTTTAATGGTTAAATTACATTTTGTTATTCCAAAGCGTGTCTAATTGAAATCATGAAACGTACACAATTTAACAGCAGTTTATTAAAAGTTTAACAAAAATTACATTTTTAAGGCCCTATGAAATATGGTTGAATTTTTTTTCAAATTCTGATTTATTTATTTGTTTATTTGCCAAACTTTGTTTTCCATTAATTTTCTGGAATACATTTTAATGGTTTCATTAAATTTTAATAATCAAAAACATCTCTAAATAATTGATTTTATAAAAAAAAAGAAATAAAATGTAATAATAATAATAATAATAATAATAATAATAAAAAAAATTATTTATTTAATATTTATTTATTTATTTTTGCCAAACTCTGTTTTCCATTTCATGTTAATGTTTTCTTTAAATTGTAATAATCAAAAATCTCTAAATAATAATTTTATTAAAAATGTTATAATATTTATGTATTTATTTTGCCAAACTCTGTTTTTTATTAAGTTTCTGCTTCTGCATTTTAATTGTTTAATTGAATGTTAATAAGAAAAAGCATCTCTAAATGATTGATTTTATTAAAAAAGTAATAATATTTATTTATTTACTTATTTTGCCAAACTCTGTTTTCCATTAATTTTCTGGATTCCATTTTAATGGTTTCGTTAAATTTTATGTTTAATCAAAAGCATCTCTAAATGATTTATTTAAAAAAAAAATAATAAATAAAAATTTATTTATTTATTGCCATACACTGTTTCCATTAATTTTCTGGATTCCATTTTAATGGTTTCATTAAATTTTACATTTAATCAAAAGCTTCTCTAAATAATTGCTTTCATTAAAAAAAACAAAACAAAAAAACAAAACAAAACAAAAAAACCTTTATTTGTTTATTTATTTATTTTCAGAAATACTGTGTGTTTATATTTTTCTGGTAAATTCCAGTAAATGATTTTTCTGCTAAATATTCCTTTCAAAATAATATTTTAATAATAATTTTATTACTAGTAGTACTGTCAGTACTGTAGCGATAGTATTTCTGTCACAGTTTCTTCAAGTTAAACCCAACTTTTATTTTGACAGATTGCTGTGAAGAAATTTAAAATTCTGTTTGTATGTGATATGACGACAGATTTTCTCAAAAGAAACAGTAAAATGCACATGAAGTAAGCAGTTCTAGAGATTATGTTCATAACTTCATAGACTTATATATTGAGGCTGAACTTGACCCACTTGTGATTTATCCATCCAAAATTAGGCAAATTCCATGTTGTACGGTAAATTCCATTTTTATAACTGAATTCCGGATTCCGTCTGCATTTTCCACATTGGTAATCTTTTTTTTTGAATGTCTCTTCATTTTCACTAAGAAGCACACTGAAAATCATGGTACAGCACAGAATAGATTTGTGTATATTTGTAAAGGGGTACATCTGTGTGTTGGAATGTTGTTGTTTCCATTACCAGCTTACCTAAACAACGCACAACAATCTCATCATTAAAAACCCATTCCAACATCACTGGTGGCGATTCTTTCTTTAACCTTTGACCTTTCCCACCACTGAAACCAGCATTGCCGGGCACAGTTAGCATCCTGATGATAAGAACTCTCTCACTTAACATTTTTTCTGCAGAATGACGGGAAAATCGTCGTAGCTGTCAGTCATTTCCTATTCCGTGCTGGACAGCCAGACCGTTGACCTCTGACCTAAGAAACAATTCGCAGCTGCGAGTTGTTAGAAGGTTATCCAATGGTTGCGTGTAGGTTATCAACAAGTTTAGTGCAGCACGGCAGACAGTAGCCACACACACGCATACACGCTAATGAGAGAGAGTTCAGTGAGAGAGTATGTGAGCAATACGGGCAGAAGCTGTGAAGTTTGTTTACATTCACAGTCATGTTCTGTTTTAAACCTAATGAGCTGTCTACATAGGCAGTATTTCACAGCATCATAACAGAATGATGATTTTACTTTTATGCACTGGTGTTTTGTAACAAAAAATGACATTTTCTAATGAAAAATTGTAAAAATATTCCATAGTGTACTTTTTAATTAATTGTTGTCTCATAATCATCTCATGTCCAAGCATTGCGTGTCCAAATCAGTCACGTACAAGTTTCCATGATGTTTAGCGTGCTCACTTATAAGGTAGCTGTCTATGTAGGCATTTTACTAAGTTTTGAAGCAGAGTTTAAATTGAATTCATAAAGTCATTTCAGTGTGGGATTCATGCTTCGTCATCTCTCTTATCTCAATCTTCAGAGCTTTCATAAAGCCTTATCTGTTTTGGCGGTAATTTTTCTTATCCTTCTATTGAGTGCATCGCTCATATGTCTCTCAAAGCGTCTCATTGATATCCCACGATGCCACAGCTGCTGCAGTCAGTAGGCGCTAGCAGGTAATCAAACCCTCTTTTGATAATGATAATAACGATCGTAGCTCTGTCATTCTGTTTGTCATGGTAACAATAGCGGCACACAGAGAGGATCTTATCTATGCGAGCTTCTCTTCTAAGCGGAGCGGAACAGAGCGTTTATCGTACACATCACACAAAAACATTACACAACTTTGAATGAGGAGTTTATCAGCGCTGTCGTGTGGACTTATCTGCAAACCCACTCAGATTTTGTCAGGTTTATTTGGACTTGCTAAACAAATGAATGAGAAAGAGACACAGGAGTCAGAATGTTTGGGTAACAATGAAGTCGCCTGCCATAAAGGGACACGGAATCTGATGAATCACTAAATTAATGAACTGAATTGTGAGTTTTTTTGCAATTCTGACTATTTCTCGCAATTGCGAGTTTGTATTACACAATTCTGAGGAAAAAAAGTCAGAATTGTGAGTTTTTATCTCTCTATTCTGACTTTATTTCTTGCAATTGCAAGTTTTTTTTCTTAGAATTGTATGATACAAAGTTAGAATTGTAAGTTTTGTCACAACTGTGACTTTATTTCTAGCAATTGTGAGTTTTTATCTTGCAATTCTGACTATTTCTTGCAATTGTGAGTTTATATTACACAATTCTGAGGAAAAAAAGTCTAAATTGTTTCTATCTTGCAGTTCTGACTTTATTTCTTGTAATTGTGAGTTTATATCATGCAATTCTGACTTTATTTCTTGCAATTGCGAGTTTGTATCACAATTCTGAAAAAAAGTCAGAATTGTGAGTTTTTGTCTCACAATTCTGGCTGTATTCCTTGCAATTGTGAGTTTGTATTGCACAATTCTGAGGAAGAAAGTCAGAACTGTTTCTATCTTGCAATTCTGACTTTATTTCTTGCAATTGCGAATTTGTGTCACACAATTCAGAGAAAAAAGTCAGAATTGTGAGTTTTTGTCTCTCTATTCTGACTTTATTTCTCAAAATTGCAAGGTTTTTTTTTTTTTTTTCTCAGAATTGTATGATACAAAGTCAGAATTGTAAGTTTTTATGTCACAATTTTGACTTTATTTCTAGCAATTTTCTAGAGTTTTTATCTTGCAATTCTGATTATTTCTTGCAATTGTTTATATTACACAATTCTGAGGAAAAAAGTCAGAATTGTTTCTATCTTGCAATTCTGACTTTATTTCTTGCAGTTGTGAGTTTGTATTTTTATAAAAAAAAAAAAAAAATTGTGAGAAAAAAAGTTGCAATAACCTTCTTTTATTTTTTATTCAGTGGCGAAAATTGGCTTCCATACCTCTCAGCAGAATCAGTGCATTTTTAGTGCCCTAAAATGTGTTTTTATTCCAAAATATCAAAGCATGTAGCATTTGTTTTAAAGAAGAATAGCAAAAATGCATTTTTTTTTTTTCACCGAAAGAAGTTACTTTGTTTTAAAACTGGTATTTTTAGCTCTTCATTAGTACTGGGGTGCAGGTGGCCCCTTCAACAACATTTCCCCATATTTTGATGCTCTTTATTTTGATTTAGTTATATAAATTGCCTTTATCTGCATTTTAGAGTTGTTTTCAAGCTGCACGCACAATAAAAATCCACTTTATCACTGACACGCCACTGAACACATTTGTTTTGTTTTCTACAATGGATTGTAGGTAAATTTTCACCTCTGTCCCATTACTATTTTGGTGTGAGAAACCACTGCAGAAAATTCAGTGCCTGAGTGAACTGTACGAATAAACTAAATCTTGACCACTTTTAGACCTTCTGCAAACCCATTTCACCAGTTTAGATCAAAAGAGTGCCATATTTGCAAATAAAGACAATTGAGAGAAAACACGTGACTGCTGAAATATTATCAAGGAAAATGATTCTCAAGGTTGCTATATGGGAATGGAAAATGCATCCTTTTAATGGAGAAGATCTGATTAGGGGATTTAAACTCTTAATATCTTTCATTGTCAATGATATTGCATGTTGATAAAGTCATCGTTTACTGACCTTATTGTCGTCTCTTCATTGTCTCGTTTATAGTAATGAGAAAAAACCTTGCCAATTAACATTTTTTTCGTCTTGGTTTTTGTTAATGAAATTAACACTACTGTTGCCACAGTAGAAGGGTCCTGTTTAAAACAAAATCAGGACAAATGGTGCTTTACTGCACTTTGGGCTAGCACACCTGATCTCATATAGTCACTCAGAATGACCTTGACATCAGTTATACATGCTGTTTGAGAGAGAATAGTGATATAGTATTCTCACAGTGTTGTGGGAGTGATTGTGCATCTGGAGGTGAATTGAACGGTTGGTGGTCTGTATTTTTCCCCAACAACTGCTGTTAGCACAGAGAACAATCCACTGACACACACACACGTTCCAAAGCAGATAAACACAAAGGAACTGGAAGAAACTGCTGTGCAATTAGAGTGTCATTGTTGTGTCATTTTAATTCCAGCAGTAAAATTACACAGATTCTTCATTTATCTCATCCTTTCTTCTCTACCTCTGCAGACGTGGCCAATCGCTCCTTTTCTTTTGTCTGCACAAATCATCCTGTGGTTCTAAAGCGGGATGGGCCCAAATCACAGGGGACAAGCAGCAGATAATGAAGTCAATCCTCTGTCTCTCTGTCTTTCAATCGCCGGTTTAGTTTCTCTCTGTTATGCCTGTTTTCTGCCTTTATTTTTCACACACTCACTCGTTTAATCCTTTGCCGCTCTGCGATGAATGAGTTTTTTTTTATCTTTTTTTTTTTTTTTCCGTCACAAATACACCAAAGACACTAAAGCACTTTCTTTCTCTTACATTGTGTTTTCTTTTTGTCTTTCTTTTTTTTTATTCTGTCTCTCTGCACCTGAAGTTAGAGGTTGACTAGCTATAGAGAGCACTGAGAATTTTACATACACAAATGTTTGGGTTCAGTAAGAGTGTTTTTTTTTTTTTCTTTTGAAAGAAATTAACACTTTTATTCAGCAAGGATGCATTAAAGGATTAGTTCAGTTCCAGGATATAAATTTCCTGATAATTTACTCACCCCCATGTTATCCAAGATGTTCTTGTCTTTCTTTCTTCAGTCAAAAAGAAACGAAGGTTTCTGAGGAAAACATTCCAGGATTTTTCATCCATATAGTGGACGTCAATGGGGATCAGCGGGTTTAAGGTCCAAATTGCAAGTTTCAATGTAGCTTCAAGGACTTCAAGTCCCAGCCGAGGAATAAGGGTCTTATCTTGCAAAACAATCGTCATTTAAAATAAATAAATAAATAAATAAAAAAACAAAACAAAAATATCTATATATCTCTGTATATCTATCTATCTATCTATCTATCTATCTATCTATCTATCTATCTACCTAGCTATTTATATATATTCAAATTTATTTATTTATTTATTTTTTAGAAAATGACCGAACGTTTTGCTAGATAAGGCCCTTATTCCTTGGCTGGGATCATTTAGAGCCCTTTGGAGCTACATTGAAGCTTCAATTTGGACTTGTAACCCATTGGCTCCCTTTGAAATCCGCTATATGGGAAAAAAAACCCTAATTTCTAACTGAAGAAAGTAAGACATGAACCTCTTGGGTGACATGGGAGTGAGTAAATTATCAGGAAATTTTATTTCAGGAGTGAACTAATTCTATAATTTAACCAAAATTGACAGTAATTTATACAGTAATGTTACATAAGGTATCACAGAGTTTACACAAAAATATTAAGCAGCACAAATGTTTTCAACATTGATGATGATAAGACTGGAGAGTAATGACTCCTGAAAATCCAGCTTTGCCATCACAGCAATAAATTACACTTTACAGCCATAGATTCCATTTCTGAAACCACACATTATTAAACCACCTAAAATGAGACACCTGTTTCCTATAGTGATCTGTTCCTCCTCCTCTTCCTGTTTTCTGTCTTGTGTTCTCTAATTGTAAGCATTTGTTTGTAGAATAACTTCAATAAACACCTAATTTTTCACTCTCATATTACACACCATTATAGACTGCCATCACCTGAACTTATTCAGCTAAATTCAGTTCAGACCTCATCTAAAATATTGCATGTGAATGTATTCGTTCTACACTTCTAACTTAGTTAAATGTATCTAGGATGTAGAACGTTGAATGTAATTGAGTATGTGAACTGATAAATATTTTAACTCCGGATAATTGAAACAGCTTTTCCTGCTGCGAGAGCACAATACTTGGTTATTGTAACATTTCCTGCTTTATGCTTTTGTTTGTTCTACTTTATTAGTTTCTACCTTGGAATGCTGTTTAGTTTTCATTTTCACAGCTGTCATTCAGTTTAACAGGATGAATAATGAGACTTTAACTGTGGGGTTTTTATGGAAAATTTGCAAAATGCACTCTTTATTTTAATAAATCCCAGGTAGCGTCCAATTACAGTACAAGACACAGTTCCCATGAAGCCAGTTGTTATTTTATGTGTAAACAGATTTATGCAAAGTTAATTTTTCATTTTTGACGATATATTTTCTAAAAACTGTAATGTCATGTTACATTAACTGTGAGTTATGATAGATCATTAATGGCCAATTGAGTTAATCATCAAATATTTGACCATTTTGTCTGCCAATTAAAAAAAGTGGTCAGTCTGCATAATGAATATTGGATGTTACGTATTAATGCGGGTATTAAATAATAATTTTGCTGAATAAAATAACTATTTGAACCCAGTTTTTAAATGGTAGTGTATGTAAAAATATCACAAAGATCTACAGTTCCTGGTTTGGTTTTGCAATTCAGTAAAACGATTCCTTAAATCAGCGAAGGCCTGGAATACATAATTGTGTGTACTCATTGAGAGAGGAAGTGATTCATTCTCTTTGCTAACTGTGTGTGTCCTGTTTAGTGAGCTCAGAAAGCCATTTTAAAATGGCAGAGTAATGGCTGATAATGCACTTTTGTTATTAGCGGTTAAATAAGGCATTTTGTTATTTGTGGTTGAACAGGCACCATGAAATAATGCTGAGCGCACAAACACATGATTAATGATGTGGAAGGCGCAGGAGGAATATCTTTCCTATTTCCCTCTGTTTTGACAACGAATTTCTGAGCCGTTCTGCTGCTCTCTTGCAGTCCCTTTAGTTGCAGCGTTTCATATTTTTTCCCAGCGTCACCCGAGGCAGTTACATTACCCCATCTCGATGTCCCGATGGCAGTACGTGTTCTTTCTGAGTGACATGTTTATTGGGAGAGGAACCCGAGTCACACACAAACACTCTTTACATTCTTCCCCTGCCCAACGCACACAAACATATTAGACATCTCGTCTCGCTCTGTGTGTATATTCATGTTTAGTGAGTGTATTTACTGTCCCGCTTGCGCAAATATTCAAACGTTATTGATATGGTCGAATATGAGTTTTGTAATTACACACATTACACACCGCAAAGAATGTAGTCGTTTTCTAGGGAGCTTGATGAACTTTGACCCCTAACTGTGGTTCTCAGACATGACAGCATGGAAAAGGATAATGAACCTCTTTAGCAAAAGATTTATTTCTTTGTTTGTTTTTTAATGGTGGAGTTTTATTTCCTGTTTTAAGATGGTCTTTTTATAGCAATGGTGCAGAAATATGTGAAAATATAGTTATGGTTTTGTTGACAGGCCAGTGCAGCGCTCTTGAAACTCCGCTAATTCACTACTGCAACTTTCATAAAAATGAATAAATGACACTCTCTGTCACCTCCATCCTGTCTTTCATCTCTCTGTTTTCTTTGATGTCATTTCCTCTGTTTCTCATCCTCCTCTACAGCCTTATGCGGGATTCTCTCTCGAGGGGTGTTCGCTCTGACAGCGATTTGTAGAGACAAAATGACTGGAAGTCATTTATTTTCAAAGAGGCTTGAGACCGTTGGTGATGTGATATGGGCGTGTCCTGTGTCATGATAAAACTTTATGCTAATGAACAGTAACCCAGTGTGAATATCTTGTGAGGCCTAATGTCTGGTAAGTGGAGGACGGTAGGGAGATTAAAGCGGAGGTGGCTGAGGAAGTTAATATTGCTAACATATACAGAGCTATATTAAAATTTTCCAAAATTAGAGACATTTCAGTTAAGCTGGTAATTGTTTTTTTTGTTATGAGGCATATACACTAAAAATACAGACACCAAGCTTTTGAATTATAATGTTTTTGAAGTCCGTTATGCCCACCTAAGCTGCATTCACTTGATCAAATATACATTAAAATTGTTATATTGTAAAAATAAGATGACAATTTAAAACAACTGTTTTCTATTATAATGTCTTTTTAAATTCAACTTATTCCTGTTAATGCAAAGCTGAATTTTCAGCAGGCATTATTTCAGTCTCCAGTGTCTTCAGAAATCAGTCTAATATGCTGGTTTGCTGCTCTGGAAATATGTCATTATCAATGCTGAAAACAGTTATTTCACTTAATATTTTTGTGGAAACCTTGATATGTTTTTGTATTCTTTGATGAATAGAAAGTCCAAAAGAAAAGCATTTATTTGAAAAATATATCTGTTTCAAAATTATACATGTCTTTCCTGTCACTTTTAATCAATTTAATGTGTCCTTGCTGAATAAAAGTGTATATTTTTTTTCAAAAAAAAAAAAAAAGAAAACACACTTTCAGTTCCAGCAAATTGCTTTTCAAGCGGAAGAAAACAAACTTGTCCTCAATAAATTTAACATCATGTTTTAAGAGAAAAAGGCTACTCCCTATTTGTAAACAGGTTCTTAAAAGATACACAAAAAATACATGGTGGCCTGTTTTCATTTGATTCATTAGCGTCCCTAAACGTATTATCAAAAATAATAGCCCCTTTACTAGTAAATTACGGGTAAATTGCATTTAAGAGATCATGTGTGAACAGGACCACACTGTAAAAAAATAAAAAATAAAAATAGTTGAGAAAACGCAAAAACATAAGACCGCTTTATGCAGTAAGACTTGACTTCTTTCAACAATAGGTTTTTTTTTTTTGTTTGTCATAGTAAAGATACTTTGTTTAGCCAATGTTAATTTGTTTGTTCATGCAATGCTGTTTGTCTTATTTTGCTAATACAAAAATTCTTGACACAGCAACTGAAACAACAATGTTTAACTACTGTCATTGAGGTAATTTATTGTTTTCTGTTTCCTGGATGAAAAAAAGAATGTGTAAAAAGTCACCACATTATCAGTTGAATTGTTATAGAAACCTTAATGGGTAACTTAGACTTGTAAGATGTTTTAAAAAGACAGTGTTGTCTACATACTAGACTTAAGATATCCAGGATATAGATTTAAGTGGTTGAACATACTCTTGGCCTCAAAACTGGACACACAAACCTCAGAAAACAGCAAAGCAGTAATCCTATAACATTAACTGCATAATTGATTCATGCTGCAATGCATGCTGGGAACGCACAAAGTCTTAACATTTCAACAATACAAAATTCTAGTAGGGGACAACATTTGGGGTAGTTTTGTTGGTCTGACAAGGGTTTTTAAGTAGTTTCAAGAAATTCCATTTTTTAGTATTTGTGTTGCAAAATGTTTCGTAAACTGGAAAATGTGCAGTTTGTTTTCCCAATACATTTCAAAAATACCGGTAAATTCGTTCTGGCAATTTACCAGCATAAAAAGTTAGAAAAAGGTAGATTACTGGTAATGCGCTCTCTGTGACCGCGGAACAAGATACGATACACGTACAAGTTCAGAAGGCACTGATGTTAGACGCCTGCTCTGGGCCAATCATTACATTCTGACGCAGTTGACACATTTACTTTGCGCTGTGCAGTTCGTTTGAAAATGTCTAATATGACATCTCTGGGCCAACAGCAGCTGCAATTATTGTAAACATTTGACACAAAATTGAAAACATCAACAAAAACAGTGACCACATATACATGTTTACAAACACACCACCGGGAAGCGTAGCCATTTAGAGTTCATTTCCAGGTAATGATGTCACAGAATTTACAGGTATTTTGAAACTAATGTGTGAATGGTGCTTTACCGGTAAAAAAATGGAATGTTGTTGCCTGTGTGAACAGCACATTTTATTTTTTGTATTTACCAGTGAAGATGTTCCGGAAATTTTATGCCAATTTACTGGTTTACAGGTTTACTGGTAAACACTGGTTTAGTGTTTACGCTGCAAGTGAATTACTTCTAGTCATCTCCGCACATTAATTTGAGATAGGCGAAAGTATTTTAACATCCAAAAAAGACACGACTTTAAATAAACTCCATTATAACACCTCAGCACAGGTGAAAATGTGAGCAGTGAGGAAGAAATTCAGCTTTCAGGTGTAGGAGTTAATTTTAGCAGTGCACTGTGACGCTTTTCCCAGTGTTATGTGAAGTTTCACTCATCGGCTGAAAAGCTCCTCGTCGCTGACTCCCATGAGCACCTGGGTTAGATGACAATCTTTATTTATCTGTCTTGCAGGAAGTGTGTTTTCCTACAGTAGAGAAGTGGGTGTGATGGACAGGTGATTATTTGAGGAGCGGCTTGTGTCAGTCTCTCAATTGCCAACACCAAATATTTACGTCTGTGGCGGACAGTCTCCTCTCCAACCGCCCCCTTTGCCTCTCATGGTCATAAGGTCAAGTGGGCTGTGAATGTTTCCCACAATCCTCCCACCCCGTCTTGTTCTCTGATTCTCTCTTTCGGTTTTCCTTTCATTTGTTCGTGTCGGTGTAAATGTCTTCCTCGTGCTTCCAAGTAATGAGATCAGTACAAGCGTTTGACTCATGTTACAGATATTAAACGCACAAACAGTCTCACGCCCGTCATGTGATAATCATAATCCTGATGGACACACTGGTTCTTCCTCTCTCTCTGGGAAAGGAAAGGTGTGGTCCCTTGTTTCTATAAAAGACCAGTGGAGACTCTATATATAGGTGTTGTTTTGGTAAACACAGGAAGTTGAGCCGTGTCGTTCAGGACGGGGAGGGTGTATGTGTGTGTTTGTCCATAGAAACCTTCACTCCTCAAGCCACTAACTGATAAGGCTAAAGATAAAACACAAAAAAGACAAGTCAACACAAAGAAAGTCCGAATGTTTTTTTAAAGAGTGATAAAAGACATAGAATGACATACAAGAATGTTAAAGGCCCTTTTTGAACTGACCTTTGACCTGTCTAAAAAAAAAAAAAATGTACTCACTTTCATAATATTGTAATTGTATTGATCGTTTTTTCCTTAAATATTGGATCATTTCATCCATAAAATATTGATTACAATAATATTAAATTATTGTTGGAACTTTTAAACTGTTGTATTAAGAGGATCAGCCCTTACACAAAATGTCAATTAAGATGTATCATTTTTGATAAATAATTGATAATTAATCATAAGGGTCAGTTTTATGAAATTGAGAATTATACATCACCTTTGTTAGGATAGGACAATATTTGGCCAAGATACAACTATTTAAAAATCTGGAATCAGAGGGTGCCAAAAAATCAAAATGTTGAGAAAATCGCCTTTAAAGTTGTCCAAATTAAGTTCTTAGCAATGCATATTACTAATCAAATAATAAAATTAATAAATTTTTACGGTAGGAAATTTACAAAGTATCTTCCTGAAACATGACCTTTACTTAATATCCTAATGATTTTTGGCATAAAAGAAAAATCCATATTTTTGTCCCATACAATGTATTATTGGCTATTGCTACAAATATGTGCATGCTACTTAAGACTACTTAAGTTTTGTGGTTCAGGGTCACAATTATTTTGATCTAGTTTTTTTTTAGTCATTTCATCTATTCAGCATGAAATTTCATATGAATGCATATGAATTTCAAAGTTGGGAAAAATATCACTAATGACAAAGATGAATGTAGCATTTATTAAAATGGGTTTGCGTGATGTTGTTTATTGAAATTACAAGTTATTAAATGATTGATCTTGTTCTGTAATTGTTGTTCAAAAAGAATAAAAATAGACATCTCATAATTTGCTGTTTAGACCTTTTAAGTGTTAATGCTGCTGTTCAAAAAAGATTTTAAATGGTGATTTTACTAATGTTAAAAAAAGAACCTAATAGCAGGGGGATCGGTATTGGTATCGGTGTTGATATGAGTCAAATTGGCCTTGTTAAGACTTGGTATTGGATCGAAAAGAAAATAAGTATCACCTATCCCTGTAGAGCATGTTTTGAGGAAATGAATGCATATGTAAATGAAGCAGCAGCGATGCATCACCCTCTTAAACGAGTCTGTTTATCTCCAGACAGGTCTGAACAAGTCACCTCAGCGGAGACGCACAGATGCTGCTGCCCTCTAGTCTAGTTTGGTGAAAATGAGGAAAGAAACGGCAGATGAGAATCTCATTCTATTTTCACCATTTTACTTCTCTAAATGAAGGTGAGAACGAGAGTGACAGAGCTGCTCTGCATGTGTGACAGAAATAGAGATGGAGATAGAACAAAAGCTGGACAGCTCATAAAGGCCTGCCACTTGTTTATTTTCCCTCATTGTTTGTGTGTGTGTGTGGACACAATCGTCTTTTCTGTTAGATGGTTGTCAAGCACAAACAGACAGTGTCTGTGATAGGGACAAGAGAGAGATAAATCATTTATCTCCTAACAGACATGCTGCACCAGCTTTCCATCAGCAAATCATTTGTCTTCATAGCTAATCAGAACATAAGTTCAATAAGCAGTGTGAAGGTCCATATACAGAACATAAAAGAAGACATTTTAAAGAACATTGGGGTCCAAACAACACTGCAGCTCATTGACTTTCATTATACAGACAAAAAAAAGCTTTGAGGAGAATTTCAAAATATATTCTTTTGTTTTACAGATCAAAGAAAATCATACAGGGTTTTTTTTTTTGAATGACACAAGAGTGAGTAAATGATGATACAATTTTTGGGTGAACTATCCCATTAATGATTCAAGTTCCAGTTCCACTTAATGTTTCCGATTCTTAAAGGGGTCATGACCTGCCTTTTCTGAGGTCAGCTTATAATAAAAAAACATCATGATTTAGAAATAATAGGCTATTTTCTGTCCTGTTTTGACCCTCCTCATTGAACCGCCCTGATTGAATAGAGGTGGTGGATTGTAGACTCATAAGTAAATTCCCACTGCTATGATTGGCTAACAGTTGTGTTTGACAGTCTAAGTCCTTCACAGATGGATGCTGCTATGATTTTAGGTCAAAAAGCATAAATACTCAGTACACATCAACTGATCTGTAATAACAGACAACAGTGACCACGTAATAAAAATTGTTACTCACACTTGTGTGGTGCAACATTACCGTCAGATCCAATATAGTCGGCATAGCATTGTCTTTTAGGGTGCGTCACACTTGTAGTTTGGTTCTCTTGGTCCGTTTGGTCAGACCAGAAAAAGAAAAGATGCATTTGATCCTGATCCACTTACTGTTCACACTGGCAATTTTGACAGCAAACCAAAAGATACTGAACCTAAAGGCGTAGTTACAGTGGCATGCGAAAGTTTGGGAACCCCTTTGAGAATCTGTGAAAATGTGAGTGATTTTAGAGGGATCATACAAAATGCATGTTACTTTTTATTTAGTACTGTCCTGAGTAAGTTATTTTACATAAAAGATGTTTACATATAGTCCACAAGACAAAAAATTGCTAAAATTATTAAAATAACCTACTTCCAAAAGTTTGGGAACCCTTGTTTCTTAATGCTGTGTAGTTAACTGGATGATCTATGACTATTTTTTTGTTTTGTGATGGTTGTTCATGAGCCCCTTGTTTGTTCTAAACAGTTAAACTGAGCACTGTTCTTCAGAAAAATTCTCCAGGTCCTGCATATTTTTCAGTTTTCCAGGATTTTTGACGTATTTGAACCCAGCAGTAACAGTATGATTTTGAGATCCATCTTTTCACACTGAGGACAATTGAGGGACCTAAACACAACTATTAAAAAAGGTTCAAACATTCACTGATGCTCCAGAAGGAAACACGATGCGTTAAGAGCCGGGGGGTGAAAACCTTTGAACAGAATAAAGATGTCCCAATTTTTCCCCATTTAGTACTGCCTTTCGGAAGCAACAAAAGATATTCGCATGTTTCCTGGAAGACAAATTAAGTACAATTTACCTTGATCTTCAAATTCAAAAAGCTTCCTTCTGGAGTGTCAGTGAATGAACCTTTTTTAATAGTTATGTCTCAATTGTCCTCGGTGTGAAAAGATGGATCTCAACCTGTTGTTTTGGCAGATTGGCTTCAATACAAGTTGTTTTTTAGACTAACGTGAAAGTTTGAGTTCTGAAACTTACAAGATGTTTTTGTAGTACGATGACCTCTTATATGTCAAAAGATTAAGGGAATTTTGATTTCTTGGTTCATGACATCATTAAACAATTCTGGAAAAGAGAAGCCCAATTCAGTTTCCTAATGATTAGATCATTTAAAAGGTCTCATAGTTAAACTCCTGAAATTTCATTCCGTAGAATTCACATTGCAAATTCAGTTGCAGTGTTGTCACGTCATTATATAAGTATCAAAGGAAACTCTATTTTAGTATTTTAGTGTGGTCTTCCATCTCTGTGGGCGCAATTACCATTAATGGAACGGAACATCGTTTGCAGCCTTGCTACTAAACAATGGTGCACATTGAGACATAGCCAGCTTTTATCTTGTCATGCCTGGTTAGGACCCTTTAAGGCAAGTCAGTTCACTCACCGGTCATCTCAGTAGCATCCCCAGGCAGCTGTTTTTTTTTTCTTTTTTTTTGAATGTAGTTCTTTTTACATATTATGTGTTATTTATCCCATTTGTGTTGCAGAATTTAGAAGCTCTGAAGCACAGACATAACTTGCACATTTGTCAAAGAAGTGTCATGCGTTCAGAACGTTTGGTCATCCTGTCACAGATTCCGAGCAAATGTCAAGAGTTTTTCCATGTTCCACACTCAGTGTGAGACACATGCACATATGAATACATATATATGTTCCCTCGCTTCCCTCATTTCACCTGCCGTTGCAGCCTTGAGTATTTTGACAGAGCGAAAGATTGGATGGTTTGGAGTGATGTAAAGGAAAACTGACAGAAAAATGGATGGGTGGAAAGTGGAAGAGAGAGATAGTTGATATCTGTTTCTATATATATCTGTGCAGACCCAGTGAGAAAAGGACGTGAAGACATACATGCATATAAACCTCAGAGCCGAATAGAAGACAGACATGTGACAGTCGAACGAAGCGAGGAGAAAAAGCGAGTGATGAAAGGAGAGAGTGAAAGAGAAAGAATGTTCCACTCGCGCTCAGAGGGTGATTTATGGGTGGTTCTGCCTTCAGGCAAAATAGTTTGAAAATTATTAAATAGCTGCAATTAAAGTCATAAAATTGAGGAAAGAAAAGAGGTGGCGGGCGGAGGAGAGATGAACTTGACGTCTGTCTGGGCAACAAAATTTTACAGTGTCTGTCTTTGTTTGTGTTTTCTTTCCCTCTCTTTCATTTCATCTTGCGTTTTTAGTTTTATAGACTTTTACTTTGATTACACACGTATATGTCTGTTCTCTCATATTCAGCCATATAGTTTCTGAAAAGGCGGATAGACGCTCTTGTGCAGCTTTATTAGCAGACTGTGTTCGCTTTGGGCATTTTGGCATCTGTGAAAATGTTGTGGGATTCGTTCAATCACTTTGATGCAAGTGTGAGTTTCGACTCCAATAAAAGGCTAGTAAAATGCTGAAATACAATGGATATTGATTACTTTGGACGGATAGATTTTGCTAGTGTGTGTGTGTGTATGTGCACCTGATTTTAATCTAGCACATTACATTTGTAATTATGCAGCTTTTTTTTGTGATCGCAGCAAAGATTAGAGAAGGTTGCTGGTTGTGTTTTTAGTAATGATGATAATCAGTCGCTGCTCATCACTTCTTATGTGTGTCTATGTGTCAAGCCCTATTTATAACTGGTATTAAAAGGATAGTTCACCTAAAATTTTAACTCTCATGTTGATCCAGATCTGTATGACTTTCGTTCTTCTAAGGAACACAAATGGAAATGTTTTGATATAAGTTATGATTAATTGATATAAGATATAATTAATTTAACACATCTTTGCTGAATAAAAGTATTAATTTCTGTCAAAAAAAGAAAGAAAGAAAATTCCTGACCCCAAACTTTATACTTTAATGAAATGCTGTACTTTTTAACATTTTATTCATAAAAGAATCCGGAAAAGAGTTTCACAGGTTCCAAAAAATATTAAGCAGCACAATATTGATAACAAAAATCAGCATATCAAAATGAATTCTGAAGGATCATGTGACAATAAAGACGAATGTAATGACTGAAGAAAATTCAGCGTTTCATCACAGAAATAAATTATATTTTAAAGTATAATAAAATAGAAAACCATTATATGAAATTGCAATAATATTTTACAATATTACAGGTTTTTTTTACTGTATTTTTGATCAAATAAATGCAGCCTTGATGAGCAGAAGAAACTTCTTTACAAAACATTAAAAATCTTACTGATCACAAACTTTCGAATGGCAGTGTAAATCTTACAAAAATCAAATCTTGTGAAAATCAACAAATGAAATTCTACAAATTTGTATTTGCCAAAATGTAAAAGCTCTGAATTGTGTATATTGTGAAGAACAGACCAAAATTTGTTATTTGCTATGCAATATGAATTTACAGTAAGAACCAATGACATTCAGCATAATTTATGTAAAACCTGACATAGCATGTCTTTACATTCCATATTTGAGGGTGCGTATATGCTGACGAGTTTCTTTTTTGGGAAATTATCCCTTTTACACTCGCCTTATGTGATCTGCTGCTCCCAAATATGCTGGAATTTTAATATCAACACAGATGTGACATTTCAAGCTTAATACTTTTTGTTATTTTACTCAGGCAACTCTGTTTCCTGAACTTCAAATGTGCGTGTTGTCAGTTGAATGCTGTTGTCAGGCAAACCAAAGATATTCCATGAACTCTTGTGCACGTATAAGTGTGGAGCTTTTCCAAGAGTTTGATTGGATGGTTGTTTTCTTTTAGAGCCGCACACAGCTGGAAAAGTTTAAAACTCATGTTTCGGAGGAATTATTACGTGTTTCACCAGTAGACGGTAATTTGATGTTGTCCAGGATGCATCAGTCCAGATTAATGTTTATACTTAGCAAATGTGATTTATTTTTGACTTCCCTTGAATGTAGTTTAAGCGATCTGTTTACACCTGCTGCCCACTTTAGATTAGATCACCTGGGACGGATGTCGGTACTACTTATAAACAAGGCCTAAATCAGTGTGAGAGAGAAGCATAGGGTTTTTGTATCTGACAGATGTTTTCATATGCCCTGATCCCTAATCCAATCTTCTTTTCAGTACCTCTTCCTCACCCCGAATCTTTGTCTCGGCTCATCTCTCAGAATCGCATCCACACATGGCCGATCCCCATCATTATCCAATCACATCCATCCACCGCCCTCCGTGTCAGCGGCAATACAATCAGCGCCATATGGTAGCCACATTCGCGAGACCCCGCACTTCCTGATCGCTTCCTTTCGGGAGGCGGCGCTGGGCAGACGTGCGGGGAGATGTAATCAGACGTTTGGCAGAATCTGCAGCAATCAGGCACGCCATCAGACGCTTTTTGGTCCTCGGCCACCGGGGCTTAAGGGTATCTGGGGTGTGTGTGCGGGTAACATCAAAGTTCCTGGATAAGAGAAAGAGTTGGAGAGAGAGGGGAGATTACATGGATTAGGACAGAGGGGGAAGGAATAATGTAATTAAACACTTGTCGAGATTTTATTCCACCCTGTAGACATGAGAGAGACTCTGTAGGGGCTGATATGCTGATTATAACTCACGCTGCTCCAAATTTGTTGACAGAATACCGTGTGTCGGGCATTTGCCCTGGGAGCGTCTCTTAATGCCATCATATTAGAAAGAAAGATGGAGCGTTATAGCTGCATAAATGTAGCGAGACAATGAAATTGCATTCCTTCGGAGTTGCGCACACACTTTTCGTCTTTCAGCACCCTCTGTAATGTTAATGGCCGCCCGTCTGTTGGACTCTACCTTTGTGCTCCAGCTCCAGCGAGGGTATGATGTCATCTGGGCTTTTGTGTGTCAAATCCAGTGCAAACATTAGACGTCTACAGTGCTGATGTATGTGTGTACATAGGACAGAAGCTCAAGTATGCACAGCAAATGCATCTCTCGCGTACAATGCCGCTCATTGATCAGCTGCAAAGAGCCATATATTATAGATTTCTTTTTAATATGGTGTTTGCAAGGCAGCTCTGTATTGAAAGCCTTCTGCTACTTCTACTTCTTTATGTTTTCTTTCCTCGCATACAGCTTCCATTCAAGCTTTATCTAGCAGATGCGTTCCTAGATGGGTTATCTGTTTTCATCATTAATGTCGCAGACCCACGACTGGATAAAAATGTACATTGCTGTTTTCAGAAGTCTCTTGCTTACCAAGGCTGCATTCGTCAACATATAGTGAAAGTAGTAGTATTGTGAAATATTATTACAATTGAAATTAAATGGTTTCTATTTTAATATATTTTAAACCGTAAGTTATTCATGTGATAGCTGAATTTTCAGCAACATTACTCCAGTCTTCAGTGTCACATGATCCTTCAGAAATAATTCAGATGTATAATTTGGTGCTCGAACATTTCTTATTTTTATTAGTGTTGAAAATCAGGATACATTTTCAGGATTCAGTGATTAGAAAGTGTAAAAAGCAGCATTTATTTGTTGTTGAAATATTTGGGTACATTATGAATCTCACTTTTGATCACTTTAATGTGGCCTTGCTAAATAAATCTCAGTATCAATACTTTTAAAGGGATAGTTCACACAAAAATAAAAATTCTGTTGTTAATTACTCACCCTCATGTCGTTCCAAACCCTTCTTTGGAACACAGAGAAAGACATTTTTTATAATATCTGAGACTTTTCTAACTCTGCATAGACAGCGACACAACTGACACATTACAATAGTCCATGTGACATCAGTGGTTCAACCGTGATGTTATGAAGCTATAAGAAAACTTTTTGTGCACAAAGAAAATATAAGTAATAACTTTATTCAACAATTTCTTTTCTTATGTGTCAGTCTCCGTCACTATTCACGAGAGTACCACACATTATGTTTTCTTTGCGCACAAACTGTATTCTCATAACATTACGGTTGAACCACTGATGTCACATGGACTACCTTTCAGGGCTTTGAACGTTGTAGTTGCGTTTCTGTCTGTGCAGGGTCAGAAAGCTCTCAGATTGAATCAAAAATAACTTAATTTGTGTTCTGGAGATGAACGAAGATCTTACAGGTTTTGAACGACATGAGGGTGAGCAATTAATGACAGAATTTTCATTTTTGGGTGAACTATCTCTTTAAAACCCTAAGATTGATTTCTTACATCCATGTATTTGTACAGCAAATCCCATCCTGCACATGCCACTGCATTCTGCTGAGCTTACTCACTCAGCCGCATAGTTTGTAATCATGTTGTTAATTTTTCAAATGAATGCGAGTTTGCAATCTGTATTGCACATTATGCAAAACAACTTGTGTAACCCCATTAACAAACAATAGACTTCTACAAGCTGGTTCTTTGTAGCGAATCAAAAGCCTACAATGTGACCAGTCTACTGTAAGTCTCATTCTGAAAGAATTTATGTGCACTGTTGAGTGAACTTGAGCTGTGTGGACTTGACCTAACCGCTCAACACAAAAACACACATTCTTTTCTGCATGTGTACTAAAGAAAGACATTCTTCTCTCTTCACACCTAACCATTCAAACCACCAGTTCTCTTTTCCTTTCTCCTTGCTGTTGTACATTCTTATCTGCTGTTCTTTCATGCCTGCAGTGTTGCCTCAGGTGAGACAGGCCTCAGGTAAAAGACAGTAAGCATCTTGAGTCCACATCCATGTGGTATATTTTGTGCTGAAGATGCCTGAAGTGGATTTATACCAGCATTTAGATACTTTCTTTCCTGCAAAACAACCTCAACACAGTTGAGGTCAAAAGTTTACATACACCTTGCAGAATCTGCAAAATGTTGATTATTTTACCAAAATAAGAGTGATCATGCAAAATGCATGTAAATTTTTTTATTACTGACCTGAATAAGATATTTCACATAAAAGACGTTTACATATAGCCCACAAGAGAAAATAATAGTTGAATTTATAAAAATGTCCCTGTTCAAAAGTTTACATACGCTTGATTCTTAATACTGTGTTGTTACCTGAATGATCCACAGCCTTTCCAACAATGACTGTATGATTTTGAGGCCCATCTTTTCACACTGAGTACAACTGAGGGACTCATATGCAACTATTACAGAATGTTCAAACGCTTACTGATGCTTCAGAAGGAGAAAAAAAAAAAAAAAAAAAAAGATGCATTAAGAGCTGGGGGGTGAAAACTTTTGAACAGAATGGTGTGTACATTTTTCTTATTTTGCCTAAACCTCATATTTTTTCATTTAGTACTGTCTTTCAGAAGCTACACAGGATTACTTACATGTTTCCCAGAAGACAAAACAGATTACATTTACCCTGATCTTCAAATTCAAAAAGTTTTCACCCCCCGGCTCTTAATGCATCGTTTTTCCTTCTGGAGCATCGGTGGGTGTTTGAACCTTCTGTAATAGTTGCATATGAGTCCCTCAGTTGTCCTCAGTGTGAAAAGATGGATCTCAAAATCATGCAGTCATTGTTGGAAAGGGTTCAAATACACAAAAAAGCTGAAAAACCAAAGAATTTCTGGGACCTGAAGGATTTTTCTGAAAACAGCAGGCAGTTTAACTGTTCAGGACAAACAAGGGACTCAAGAACAATTATCACTAAACAAACAAACAAACAAAACAAAGCTGTGGATCATTCAGGCAACAACAGTATTAAGAATCAAGTGTATGGTCAAGGTAATTTTTATCAATTAAACTCTTTTCTCTTGTGGACTATATGTAAATGTAGTTTTATGTGAAATATATTCAGGTCAGTACTAAATAAAAAATAACATGCATTTTGTATGATCCCTCTTATTTTGGTAAAACAATTAACATTTTGCAGATTCTAAAAGTTGTGTTAACTTTTGACCTCAACTGTAAAAAGCCATAATAGCACAGCAAGGTCCTCTAAATGACAATGTACGGCGTAATTAAGCATAATTTAATTGCAGCACAATACCTTTAATGGACAGTGCTTTTAATTACACCATGGCATCTTCACAAAGCTTTAAAGCACTCTGTCGATTAATGGCTTACTATGTCATTTCCTTTTAATGGACATCCTGCTCTTAATGCTGCTGTCACTTTCACGTTAACGTGTGCACTCTGGTTTACGACCTCGAACGAGTTATTGGCAGACTCTGTGTTTGGTTTTCTTGCTCATTCGACTGGTTGTGTGGTAAATATTAGAATGACACCACCAATGTTGATTCTTACCGGCAAAAACACAGACTGCAATGGAAAATGTGTTTGGCTTTGACTGAAACAAGTTTGTTCATGTTTTAATGTGTTTACAGCACACAGTCAACCCCTGTTTGATGTAAAGAAATGTACAAACGTGCAGATAAAAGACACCCACAAATGGAGCGTTTCTTATTTACAGAGCCCTTTTTCTTTTATGAGCATAAATTGCTTCGGCGATATACATAAACACGACTGCGAACATAAACACTGATAGTATAAATGGCTCGGCTGCCATTGGAAATGACAAAGCAGAGCAAACAGACTGTTATTGTCTATAATAAAAATAATCACTACATGCTTTGCCTCGACAATAAAATGCATCTTTGTTTCTAAATAGACCATTTCTGCAGCGCTACTGAAACTCAATGGGAAACGATGGGAGCGAGTTTGCCGTGAGTTTCCCCTGTATGAACTGTAACCGCTAAAATAAGGAATTAATAAATAATGCATGAAGAGTAAACAGAGATCCACCTGAGGCTTGTTGTTTAAATGTAAATACTGAGCTGTGAGAGAGGCGTGGTGGGTTCAATTACCTTTTAAATCCACCCACTTTAATCATTGTAATGTCTTGTTTGATTTAAGGTATTGTTTGGGAAAGTTTGGGAACAGATGGCGGTATTAAAACAGGAGACGGATCTGAGGTTAACACTGAAACTTACCGTTTCATTCTTTTAAACTCTCCTCACTAAATTAATTTCTTTGTTCTATAATCATCTAAATCACCTTTTATCCAGCTTATCTGTTCTTCATAAGATAACAAGTTGGGAATTAAACTTAATGTCAATTTACACAAGTGCATCTCTGTAAAAGAGCTACGCATGTGCTTTGGCTTTTTGGTGGCTGCCCAAGAAATGTCTTCCCCTCTTGTGTGGTATTAAATAGGACAAACACCCAGGGCACGTGCGGCCTCCAGCTATGTTTTGTGGCCTGTGCGTTGCTGTCGTAATCATGGCGATTGGAGTAAACACAAACATGTCCTTAAAAAGTCTGACATCAAGCTGAAAACTCTTCTGCATGCAGTCGCAGACAATTGATGTTGATTATAATAGACGTTATGTAGTTTTGCGTCACTCTGCCTGTGTGTGGCGTAAACAAGATGTAATTCTAGATTGATTTCAATGGCCAAACAATATCGAAACTTGACTTATCTTAAAATATAGCTGATTTGCGGTTGCCGTTGTATATATTTCGGGTATTTTATGATGGTTTCTGTTGTGGTTCATCTAATCATATTTGGAGGCGTATTAATCGCTTGAGTTTTTGAACTCAAGTGTTGCGTAAAGTGAAGCTGTTTTTGCACTTATGACTAATTGATTATGAATAATCTTGATTTGCATCCATTAAGTTCAACATCAAAAAGAAAACACTCATTTAGTTCAATGGATAATCAAAAAAGCTAGGAAAATGAAAACTTGAATGTCACATTCAATTATAACTAAGGATATACAGTAATTTTTCACAAAAGATATGAATTAAATATAATTGGATTTGATTTTTGGTCTTTGTCACAGGTATTTGTTATGTGGTTCTTAAATAGTATATGGTGTTATTTTGAACCTTTGCCATTGTCTGAAAGCACCTGGAATTTGCTGTTGGCAAATACCCCCCCCCCCCCCTCCCAGCCAAAACAATTATGAATTACCATTATAGAAATAGCATAATTATACAGTATATCTAGACATTATTTATAGAGACCTGAGGCGAAATTCAGATCCAAAACAGTAGTAGCATCAAACATTAGGTGCAATCAAACTAGAATGTGGCAAGACAAAACAGGGATACCAGTGTTTCTCTTCAGACTCTTGTAGACTGCTAACATGCCTGAAAACACATTGGGTGGAGTCGCTCTACATAAGTTGGCATTCTTTCATTTTGGCATTTGTTGCAGTACCACCAGCAGCCCACAGGTTGTACCAATTCATATAGTGTTGAAAACACTTATTTAAAATTAATTAATACGAGAAAATTCTTGAAAGTTTTATCACAACTCAGTTTAATTGCATGCAGTTCAGATACATTTGTAAAATGGAAGTTTTCTTTTTGTGTTGGGAATACTTTTATATAGTTTAGATTAGCATTAACAGATGCTTGTCAAGGACTTTATAGTTCCCATGTATTTGATCCAAAGTATAACAAAAACAGTACAATTTTGAAATACTTTTTACTATTTAAAATAACTGTTTTCTATTTGAATATATTTTAAAATGTAGTTTATTCCTGTTATTTCAAAACTGAATTTTTAGCATCATTACTCCAGTCACATGATACTTCAGAAATCATTCTAATATTCTGCTGCTGCTCAGAAAACATTTATTATTATTATTAATTATTATTATTATTATTATTATTATGTATTATTTTATATTATTATATTTTTTCCAGGTTTCTTTGATGAATAAAAAGATCAGAAGAACAGCGTTTATCTGAGATAGAAATCTTTATTAACATTATAAATGTCTTTAGCATCACTTTTGATCAATTTAAAGCATCCTTTCCAAAAAATTAATTTCTTTAATTTCTGTATAATTTCTATAAATATATTTAAATAGAATTATTGGGAAATTTTTTTTCCCAAATTCCATAATATGTTTTTTTTTCTGTTTTAATTTTTCTGGATTCCATTTTAATGGTTAAAAAAAAAAATGAACAGTAAGTTATTTATTTATTTATTTATTTATTTTAGTTTTTTCAGAAATACTATTGTGTATTTACATTTTTCTGGTTAATATTTCTTAAAACATAACAGTAGTAATGTAATATATTTCTGTCACAGTTTATTCAAGTTAAACCAAACTTTTATTTTGACTGGTTGCTGTGAAGCCCCTTAAGTTTCTGAAGTGAGCAGTTCTAGAGATTGTTTAGTTGTTTATGACTCGTATATCGAGCAGAGGCTGAAAACACCGCAAGCATCATGCATGGTTCACTATGTGTGTCGTAAACAAAACCATGTGTCTGTGCTATTCATTCACACAAAGACAAACAAAACATGCAGGATTCACATTTAAATAGTATTTTTGTGGCTTAATATTCACAGACACAAGCCCATATCACGTTTGCTGTAAGTGTACTGACCTACTTTTGATTCATTTATCCAGTATTTGGCAAATTCCACGACATTCTGTGTTATACAGTATATTACATTTTTACGATTGGATTTCATGATTCGCATCACAGAAATCATAGGGCCTTATGCCTTGAAAGGCATTAAGTGTTAGGCACAACATCATTAGACTGTCTTTCATTGTTCCACTACAGGAATAAAGAAAAAGTCATACAAAGATGTGAGGGTGAGTAAATGATTCAATTTTCATTTTTGTGGGTACACTAAAACAAAACACATCTTACATGTAAGAGAGGAGAGCTTTGGAGAGCATGCGTGTGCAATATTATGCCACAAAAAAATAGCAATTAAAGCGTTTTGTCACACTGCAGCTGCTCATCTGCAAAATTAGATTGTTACTGGAAATGCTATGTTATTTTTATTGCAGCTGAACTACTGTAACACTACTGAAAATGTAGTCAAGTTAAAAGTGTTTTTTAGATAGTTACTCCCCCAAACTGCGGCGTTTATGTTGCTTCCTTGATGTGGTAAGAGAATAGTCTCTGGAGTCGTTAGAAAGTGGAGAAACAGAGAGAGAGAAAGAGAAAGGCCTGACAGAAATCACTGACATCACTACAACATGCACACAATTCGAAAGCTAAAAAGCTTGTCAGAAATGACCTGATAACACGGAGACAATTTTCGAGCAGCGAAACAAAACTGACATTGTTTGTGACCCTCTAACAGGTTTCAGCAAGAAAAAATGTTAAATGTTTCAGCCCAAACAGAAGAACAGAATGGCCTGCAGTGACAACGCAATGAAGAGATAAACGCTTCCTGGGGTACCGTCAGTGAAAGACGTGCATTTAGTGTAGTATCCGGTGTGTGCGATGCATACTCCGTGATGTTACAAATTGCTGTCTGCACCATGAAGATTAAATGAAGCCTCTTAAGTGTACATCCCAGATACTGTTATTGTATCACATTTCTGAAAAATTCCCAGCAAGCATTTCACACGGTCCACTGAGTGACAGCTTAAAGTACTGCAGCACGGGGGGAATACCTGCTGTAAGGCAATACTTTACCATGACCGCTTGACTGCTTTTACACTGTGTCACGGGAAAAGATTGAAAATACAATGAAATGAAATGTAATACTAGGATACTGTGTGCTGCACAATATACTACCTAGTATTTTTACCGTTTGTTATGTAAAAACTGTGTGCCGTATGCAACAGTAACCGTAGTATGTTACACTGTTGTGACATTACCTCACACCGCATGTAAATTCAGTAGTTGTCCAGAGGTTGTCATTGAGGAAATGAAAGGTTTACTGTAGGTGTATCATTTTGCATGGGGAGAGAGGGGCTAAACATGCTAAAGCTAGTGGCAATACGTGAGGTGTGTTTGAAACAACATTTCTTCTAATGGAAACTTTATGATTCTATGTAGTTTGTAAATATAAAATGTTTATAGAGCATTAGCCCATTAGTGCCGTATTATTTTAAAGCTAGAAAATAAATAAAAATTTGTTTACCTTTTTGTTTATTTATTTTTTTTGTGTACTGTTTGGTTTTGTTTGTACAAATGTAATCATATCAGAGATAAATGTTTTTTTTTTTTTCTTTTTTGTACTGTTTTACTTCTGCTTTTAATAATTGTGTGTGTATATATATATATATATATATATATTTTTTTTTTTTTTGCTATAGTAGATATTAGTTGTTAATTGTCTATTATTTTTATTTTTTGTTAAGTTTGTTTGGTTTTGTTTGCACAAATTGAATCACATCAAAGCGGGATTTTTTTGTAATATATATATATATATATATATATATATATATATATATATATATATATATATATATATATATTTGTACTTTTTTAATTCTGCTTTTAATTATTTTGTAGTTTCTTGCTAGAATAGATAATATAAGTACTTAATTTTCTATTTTTTTTTTGTGTGTTTTGTTTCATCTTGTTTGTACAAATTTAATCATCAAAGCAAGAAAATATTTTTTTTGGGGTACTGTTTTAATTCTACTTTTAATGATTATTGATTCTTGCTAGAATAGAAAAGTAGTTATTTTCTGTTACTATTGTTTTTTTTTTGTCATTAAAGTCATTCATTAAAGTGAGAAAATATATATATATATTTTTAAAAAATTTTTTGTACTGTTTTTTATGATACTATTGTACTGTTTTCTGCTTTTAATGGCTATTGTTTCTAGCTAGAATAAATAATCAGAGGTTAATTTTCCTTTTTTCGTGTCTTGTGTAGTTTTGTTTGTAGAAATTGAATCATATCAAAGCAAAAAATAGTTGTGTTTTTGTACGGTTTTAATTCTGCTTTTAATGATTTTATCGTTTCTTGCTAGAATAAATATAAGTAGTTAATTTTCTATTTTTTTGTGTTTTGTTTAGTTTTGTTTGTACAAATTTCATTATCAAAGCAAGAAAAAGTTTTTTTTACTTTTTGTACTGTTTTAATTCTGCTTTTAACGATTGTATCGTTTCTCGCTAGAATAGATCATTTAAGTAGTTAATTTTCTATTATTATTATAACTTTTTTGCTGTTTTGTTTATACAAATTTAATACAAACTTAATCATATCAAAGTGAGAATTTTTTCTTTTTTTTGTACTGTTTTAATGATTTTATCATTTGTTGCTAAAATAGATAAGTATTTAAATTTCTATTATTATTATTATTATTATTAATCTTACTTTATTTTATTTTATTTTATTTATTTTGGTGTTTTGTTCCGTTTTATTTGTACAAATTGAATCATACCAAAGCAAGAATCCCCCCCCCCCCATTCCCCCCCCCCTTTTTTAATTCTGCTTTTAATGATTTTATTGTTTCTTGCTGGAGTAAATAAGACAAGTAGTTAATTTTCTGTTTTTTGGTGTTTTGTTTTTGTTTACAGATTTAATCATATTATTGAGAATTTTTTTTTAATTATTATTTGTTTATTTTTGTACAGTTTCAATTCTGCTTTTAATGTATTTATCATTTCATTCTTAATTTGTCCTTTTAATACACTTTTTAAGGTAATATTGCATGGCAACTGTATGCTTTTTATAATTTTAACATTTTTTGTGCAGTCCAAACAGTTAAAAATTTGTCACATCGAAAACTAACATTTTAGCACATTGCATTGTGATTTTCAGTTGTCCTTGGAGTGCGCTCTGTTCTATACTGCATATTTTAGCATATATATTCTATATACATGGAGAACATTTGCATATGAGACATAATATACATACTGTGTGCTACAGAAACAGTATGAATAGTTTAGTGACTGCTCATCCAGAGATAGCCGCTGTTTTTTTCTCCCACTTGGTTCAAGTGTATGACCTCCCAGTTCAACTGAAGAACTTCTCAGCTTGAAGGATGCAGAGAGAGTCGGAGAGTCAGGTAATCTCGGTTCTCCTCTGTGACAGCTCAGGTGAAACACAGAGCCACTCTTGTCTCTGATCTCCTGCAGAAACCGAGCATGCGGTACTTTTTCTCTAATGCACACACTTTCACGTCCGCAGTATCAAAGCTTCTAAGAGCGAATGAGCTCTGAATGATCTTTTCCTGTGGCCCTAGGAAACTACTGTTTATGCAGCTGTGTCAAAGGCACAATCAAGGTTGATTTGAGTTTTAAGCCACAGCATTAACTTAAGATTTAAGCTTTTCCTCTAGGGCCGCCTTGACTGTGACACTGACAGTTGAGTGGTCGTGTTCCAACAGGGCCTGAAGGTAAATATTGAATGGTTGTCATTGTTAGGTTGGGTTGGGTTGGCGGATGGTGCTTTTGGACGAGAGCCCGGAGGCGTATTGAAACCGATTCCCGTATGAGAGAGACTGATCACTTAATCACTGTATAAAGCTGAAATGGTGGAAAACACAGCATGGAAAGGTCGAGAGGTGAGATAGAGGAATCTAATTCCATTTCCCACTGTCTCATAATGACTGGGCTTTATTAGGTGAAGAAACATCGGACTGGTTTATTCATGAATCTAAAGCTCAGCTGAAGCATTTGGATTTAGTTTGATCATTCTGGCTTTTGTTATACCTGAATGCAAGTGACGACCTGGCGCTGGAATATAGTAGTTGTAATCTTTTATTCAGCAGTTGCTGTCAGTAGCGGAAAGCACCAACAGCAATGTTTGCTCCGATTTGTCATTTTTTCCATGGCTTAATTAGTTTAGCCAAAAATAGAAAAAAAAAAATGTCTTTAATTTAGCATTTATTATTCCAAATCCATACACAAATGAAGATATTTTGAAGAACTGACATCAACTGAATTGACAAAAAAGGTAAATAAATAAATAAAAATAAAATAAAATCTGAAATATAAAATATTAAGTAAATAATGTTAAATAAAATAAATAAATAGTAATATTAAAAAAAATAAAATAAAATAATTGAATAATAAAAAAAAAAAAGGTGGTTTTCATGATTGATCGTTATGGAAGAGTAAAGTTGACTGTGAGAACAGTACTTCAGCAAAGCTACCATAACAGTAATGGTCATTCCTCGTAGTAACACTCAATTGAAGACGCTTTTCCAGGAAGAGCTGTCATCTGGTCGAATACCACCCTCGGTGTTCAGAGGCTATCATTTAACTGTCTTCATTTGTTTAGCCAAAGCCCTGATTACGTGTGTTTGTTGTGTTTGATAAGCACTGATGTAGCTCTTGTGTCCTCTTAAAGAGTGTTTGCTTTTTTCTTTTAATGAGGGTTGGCGGGTCAGCAATATTCTAAGATTATAAAACGCATACATTAACTATGTAAGAATCATCCGATTTGTCTCTCACAGACGTTTACGTAAGTCTTAAGGAACTGACGTGGTTCTGCAGTTGGCTGGTTTTGAATACACAAACTTGTCTAAAAACTTCATCCCTAACTGTAGAGGACAGGCCACTGACGGCGCAACCAATCACCCCAGTTCTCTTTTGGATGATTCATTTACATATATTCACAGAGAGGATGAAATTCGCCTCGGGCCCAAGGCCTATGCACGCCAAGAAAGAAACAAAAAACACAAACTCAGTCAAGTGCTTTAATGCAAATACAACCCATGTGACACTGTGGATTTCAGTCATTTTAATGGTGTTGTAAGTCTCGCTAACTTTTGCCAGAGATAAAACAACACAGTTTTGCAGTCAGAACTTTTTTTTTTTCGTCTTCTTCTCGGGACATACGCTACCGTTCAAATGTTTTTTAAAAGTCAAAAGACTTTCAATGTTTTTTTTTTTTTTTAAAGGGGTCATCGGATGCCCATTTTCCACAAGTTGATATGATTCTTTGGGGTCTTAATGAAAAGTCTCTAATATACTTTGATTAAAAATTCTCAATGGTTTTGTAAATCAACACTCTTTTTACCTTGTCAAAATGAGCTCTGCCAAAATCATCTCATTCTAAGGGGTTGTTCCTTTAAATGCAAATGAGCTCTGCTCACCCCGCCCCTCTCTTCTCTCTGTGGAGTGACGAGCATGTTTACTTTAGCCGCGTTTAGCCGCTAAACTTCCTAACTCCAATGTTATAAGGAAAGGCGATCACAAAGATTCATAAAAAAAACCCTTATTTTCACTTCTGCTGTAAGTGAAGCTGGATCATGAATGATTCACGCGAACATAGACGGATATATGTAGATCGGGAGGCGCATTCCCTTCACAAACAAATGTAATCTACTGCATCTTCAGCGGCTCAGATGACGGGAGTAAATGACGACCAACTGAAGAACTGATATTGTTTCGTAAAAATGAGAATCGATTAAAACTGTGAAATGGATTTTTTTTTAACCAGCCTTAATAATATGATATATCATGTATATCATATATGTTTTTTAATACTGTTGAGGTGAAAATTTTACACCTTTCAGAATCTGCAAAATGTTAATTATTTTACCAAAATAAGAGGGTCTTACAATTTTTACATATTTTTATTTAGTACCGACCTGAATAAAATATTTCACATAAAAGACATTTACATATAGTCCACAAGAGAAAGTAATAGTTGAATTTATAAAAATGACCCTGTTAAAAAGTTTACATACACTTGATTCTTAACACTTTGTTGTTATCTGGGGATACCAGGATTTTTTCTTTTTTTTTTTTTTTTTTTGTGATAGTTCACTATCTACTTTAGTCCCTTGTTTGTCCTGAACAGTTAACCTGCCTGCTGTTCTTCAGAAATATATTTCAGTGCCCCCGCAAATTCTTTGTTTTTCAGCATTTTTGTGAATTTGAACCCTTTCCAACAATGACTGTATGATTTTGAGATCCATCTTTGCACACTGAGGACAACTGAGGGACTCATATGCAACTATTACAGAAGGTTCAAACACTCACTGATGCTTCAGAAGGAAAAAAACGATGCATGAAGAGCCAGGGGTGTAAACTTTTAAACAGAATGAAGATGCCTAAATATCATATTTTTTTCATTTAGTACTGCCCTTCAGAAGCTACAGAAGATACTTACATGTTTTTCCAGAAGACAAAATAAGTTACCCTGATCTTCAAATAAAAAAAAAAAATTCACCCCCCTGCTCTTAATGCATCGTGTTTCCTTCTGGAGCATCAGTGAGCATTTGAACCTATTGTAATTGTAGTTGTCCTTCAGTTGTCCTCAGCGTGAAAAGATGGATCTCAAAATCATACACTCATTGTTAGAAAGGGTTCAAATACACAAAAATGCTGAAAAACTGAATTCGTGGGACCTGAAGGATTTTTCTAAAGAACAGCAGGCAGTTTAAGGTACTCATGAACAACTGTCACTAAACAAAAAATAAACAAACAATAACAACAACAAATAAAAAATAAAAAAAAAAACACTGTGGATCATTGAGGTAACAACACAGTATTAAGAATAAAGTGTATGCATTTTGTATGACCCCTTTTATTTTGGTAAAATAATTAACATTTAGCAGATTCTGCAAGGTGTATGTAAACTTTTGACCTCAAATGAATATTAGTATTTCTTAAGTTATACACAACTAATCAAAAGTTCTGGGAAGTCAGCTTTGTCATCACAAGAATAAATTACATTTTAAATTGTATTAAAAATCTTTTTGTATATACTGTATTTCTGATTAAATAAATGTAGTCTTGGAGGGTGGTCTTGTAGCTGTCTTTCAGTCATTTTAAAAAATCATTTTAAAAATCTTACAGGCCCCAGTTTAGTGTACATGTTTTGTTTCTGGCTTGTTTGGTACAGTTTGTACCAAATCAGTTTTTGTTCTGTAAGTTGCTTTGACACCTGATTCTGACACATTTCAAAGATGGAAGAACAAAAAGTACTTTTCTGAGTTTTGTTTGTGGGAATTGATGGGAATATTCATTTCCTTCTCATTTTTTAACAAAAGCACACCATATTTTTGCAACTAAAGATAAGAGAGACTGACAGCAAAATCAGTATATTCTGGCTAAACCATAAATGTACAGCGGTATCTACTACCACAGCACTGGTCAAAAAGTAATGTCTTTAGACATGGTGCCATATTTACACCATGGATTTGTTCTGTGGAATTCTTCGAAATACACTGAGTAGCATGTAAATGCACACGGTAATCCTTCAGTCCCACGGTATACAAAAAAATATAATGGTCCGATCTGATACAATCACTGTACCATGACACCACCATAGTGTTTTGTGAAATCACACACAGGATTGTTGGCTTTGTGTAGGCCGGGTGTGTAACAAATCCATTGCAGCAAGTCAGCCGAGAAGAGAGAAGACATTTGTCAGAAAAGGGATGGCCAGACACAAAGCGAAGGAGAGCGGAAATGTTTTCCTGATAAGCACGCCTCCAGGAGCACTCCGCCGGCCCTCGGTGATTAGAGACGCGCTGGAGTACGTCCAGAACACGTCAGGCTGACCTTGACACGTGCTTCATCATGCTGTAAGCGTGTACTCCAGAGAGACTGAGAGCTCAGTAGTGGATGACACAACTGGCTGTGTAATCACAAATTACCCCGATACGGAGTTACCATCGGCCGCCCGTCCGTCTTCGCGTTTAAAATATTCGCTCTCGTTCGACGTTCACGCGACACTCATAATGAGTATTCATCCGCCAAATGGTGCATATTCCGTTCTATACAACGCATGCCAAGTCTCTGTGTCTCAATCTGTGGTATGAGCTCTGCAACATGCTATCTGGACAAAGTCATGCATGCTGGAGAATCCTAATGCTCTATTGATTGATTCGGGCCTGAAGCTTTGAATCATATAGGCCTGCCAAAGGTTATCATAATCAATACGCAATAACTGTAATAGCGCTCTCAGCCCGACTACAAAAGAATAAAAGAACAATCATGCAAATTTGCTCGACCAGGGGTTACAGGGGCGATGATATCAGTGGTTATAAGGACGGGGTCCCAGCGTTCCTCAAGCTAGTCGAGCTCCCTAGTTCGGCTGCCATGGTAACCTTGACGAAAAGTGCCGGTTTGCAAAAGTGGGAAAGGAAGTGTCTATTTTTACCCACAGGATGGAGAGGGACAGATAGAGCTGATTTTGAGGATGAGAGAGACGTACGGCGCTGCATTTCTTTAGCACATTTTTAGAGGTTTGTCTCTGTTTTGAGAGAACGGAGCTGGGGTGTGTGCGTGTTGAGGTGGGAAATGAAGGTTTCGCTCGTTTTGGTGTTATAGAAGTGTGACTGTCACACCTTTCCTGAAAGCTGTAAATTGGTTTTAACACTAAACGTCCCACCTTAATTAAACAGGGAGTGGTGTCGAGTGCTGATACGAGTGTTTGGAAGACACGTTTAACACACATTTGAATGGATGACGCCATGAATGGATGTACACGCGTGTATAAACTGAATGGCTGGACCTCTGGAGAGACATTCTTTTGTTGACATGCTTTCGTTTTTATATACATACGATGAGTAGCCTTGGATATACCAGTTCAGAGTAAGTTCTGGTTTGTCTGGTGTTGTCTATGGTCAGCCAGCTCTCAATTCAGTTTCAGTTTAGTTTTCTTTATAAGCATAACAGAAACTGTACATTTGTATGGTCAAAGCAGTGTAAAATAAAAAAATAAATCACTATTGATTAGTAATACAGTAGGGTATAGGGTTGGGCACCGTTCAGCCTTAACCGGTACGGTATTGGTACCTGAAATTTGGTATCGGTGCTTTTTCTGTACTTTATTCTCTGTGTAATAACAACAACTCTCAATTTCAACATTTTGAACAATAGGGTCCAACATTTTTTTTTTTCTTCCTTGTGTATTTTAATTTTTCTGGTAGTCAAATGAAGGCATTAAACATTTTTTATTTATAAATAAATAAATAAATAAATGTTAATAAAATGCTTTTTAATGCATTTTTGTAGATAGGACAGTAGGAGAGATGACAAGAAAGCAGTGTGAAGAGAGAGAGGAGCAGGATCGGCAAAGGACCTCGAGACGGGAATTGAACTCGGGTCTCCGTGAGTGCAGTTGTGCACTATATGTCGGCGCACTAACCACAAGGCTATTTTTTTTTATTTGGCAAACAAACCGAGGTTTACTATTAAAATTAATACATGGAGGAAAAAAGTTTTAATAGTTGTTGTGTTTTTTTCTACAGTTAAGTTGTTAATATGGTGGTATTGTTTATTTTTATCACTTAATTGTTTTATTCAAATTTGACAAAAAATAGAATTATAAAGATGTGCATTATACTGTACAAAAGTAATAGAAGAGTAATATATTTCTGTTACATGTTCAACCAAACTTTTTTTTGACAGATTGCCATGAAGTTTCTGTATACAGTGTATACAGTATGATATGATGCTACATGAAGTGACTCTCACAGCAGCTCTGGAGATTAAGTTATTGTATTAATTTGTTCATGTCGTCATATAGTGAGACGCAGAGGCCAAACATCACCGTGAGTGTCACGAGTGCTTCAGTATTTGGGTAGTAAACAAAACCATGTCTCCACCATTCATACATACAGAAGCAAACGGAACAAGCAGGATTCATATTTAAACTGTCTTTTTGCATTTTAATATTCACAGACACTAATTCATATCACGATTCGAATTAAGTGACAGATCTACTTTTATTCATCCAAAAGTTTACGAATTCCGTGACATTCTCTCTCTCTCTCTCTCTCTCTCTCTGTAATGTATGCACCCAGGTACCGAAATTTGGTATCGATTGATTTAATGTGAACCGGTACTCGGTAGTACCGACGCAATTCAGTTGGTACCCAGCCCTAGTAGTAGAAATGGTAAAATAAACAAAAAGTAACACAGTGGTCCTCAACCTTTTTGACTCAGAGGACTCTCTTTGTTCAAAAAGAAAAAATTACTATTCTATGCAATTTGAAAACTGACACTTTTAAACATTGTTGTCACATATTCAGCTTCATATGCATTAGATTTCAAATTCAATAGGTTTGTTTGGTAGCTCACGTGATACGGTGTTGCACTTGAGTGATGAAGAGCTCCGGTATGAATCCCGTGAAACTACGATTCGACAAAAATGCTCAGATCTGCATAAGAAAGTTAAAATAGCACGGCTGGATCAACAAATGCATTTACACTATTGGGTAGGTTTAGGGATGGGTTTGGTGTAGGCAGGGATATTTCCAACATGATAGTGCATTAACCTTTAGCGACACTCCCTGGATATTTGAATTCTAAACAGCCGCAATACGTACCTCAAGCAGCGTAATAAATACGCAGCAATACGTGGCTGTGCCGACGTAATAAAAACGTGCTGTGGTCACGTAATGAACGTGTGTTTTAGCGCCACTCTCTAGACATTTCACTTTGAAACTGCCGTGAAACATGCAGTAGGGTACGTAATTGCGGTGTTGCAGAAATGTATATAGAGGCATGTATTTTCATGAGCCTGTGTTGATATACACAGACACATATTTACTATAAGCTACTGAGCAAACATCCACAGTTTTTTGTTTATTAGAGGAACATGTTGATGTTTGTAATGTGTTTTCACAACAACACCTGTGAATGATGGCAAAATCTTTTATTTTGACATATGACAGATCTACTCTTAGTAAACAAGAGTATTTCATAAGTCATAAATATATTCCATGCATATTTCATAAGTATTTTTGTGTCTCTAGAACTGTACAGTTAAAGTAGACCTTCTATTTCTTTCTTTCTAAGCTCATATTAGTCAGTAATGTGTGTTTTCAGCGCTGTTGTGTGTCCAGTAGTGAGTGGAGTCCTCTGGGAGAACTACTGAGATCATTGTTATTGATGATGATGCTGTAGAACCTCCACAGATCGGAGTAATTATCATATTCTGCTATCAACACTTAAAGAGACTCAGGGGGAAAATGAATTATTCCTACTGATAATGCTATTTATTTAGGCATGGAGGCAGCGTTGACCGTTTTATGGGTGTAAACAGATTAAAAACAATAATAGGAAATAACTGGACTGGATAGTTCAGCCAAAAATGAAAATTCTATCATTAATTACTCACTTTCATATCCAAACCCTGACTTTCATTCATCTTCAGAACACAAATTAAGATATTTTTGATGAAATCCATGATCTTTCTGACCCTGCATAGACAGCAACACAACTGACACATTCAAGGCCCAGAAAGGTAGTAAGGACATGATTAAAATAGTCCATGTGACATCAGTGGTTCAACTGTAATATTATGAAGGTACGAGAATGTTTTTGTGTCCCAAGAAAACAAATGACCTTATTCAACAATTCCTTCTCTTCCGTGTCAGTCGTCCATGCTCGTTCAATAAAATACTGCACAACTGTTTCACAGTTTAGTGAATTCATGTGAGAAAGAGAAAAATATATCTCAGGGGAAAAAAAAAAAAAATCCATGACTGATTTTTGGTTTAGATGATGTGAGAAGCAATAGGAGAGACTTTATGTTCTGTTCTGATTGGACTCATGTGTTTAATTTTATTCAGTTCAAGAATGTCCTAAATTGAGGTCTGACTTTGCTCATATTAGGACACCCACAGAGAGAGCTGTGGTCCCTTCTGTAGACATCTGATGAAGCACAATTACCCCAGACATCTGTCTATATTTAGGATTTAGCAACTTCACCCTACACTAGTGTGTGTTTTCAGTCTGCTCCTGCTTTACAGTGAAACTAAATGAGGTTGTTAAATGTTTCCCCTTTGACCTCTATAAGATGTTTATAAGGTGAGAGTTCACATTTGGAGTTCATTGATGCATTGACAGGAAGTCCTGTCTCCCTGAGGATTGCGGTTTGCCATTCAATATTGAGTTTTAATGGTTTTAGAAGGAAGTTGGAAGAAAAAAAGTGTGCGATAATGCATGTACATGGAAATCCTGACCGTGTCGTCATCAATACTAAGACATGATGAACCACACATCATTCCTTTATGAATGTAGGCCTGAATTCTAAGTGAATGGTCCTTGAGTCTACATGTTAAGACAGACGATTATGTGTGCGTGTGTGTTCAAGCCTGAGGGTTTTCTAGTTATGCATTAACATTTGAAAGGAAGGTCAAAAGCACATCTGGCAAAGAAGTTCATGTACAGAACGCACATGAGGAGACCTGTCAGGGTCTTGACCTCCTTTCTGTCTCTCTCTCGCACACACACACACACACACACGTGTAAGTCAGTATACCCTCCGCATCAATTTTATTCATCAAAGCTCAGTCAGCTTTCATGAATACTGCATGGTAAAGTACATCATCTTTGATTTTTAACACAGACACGCAACCTCATTTCTGTCCCTGTATGCTTGAAGTGTTCCCGTGTTAGTTCAGGATCAATGGGGGAAAATGGAAGCAACCAAAAGATGATAGATTAAACATTTGTGGAGTGGAGGAGAGATCAAATAAAAGAGAACATAGAAGAGCCTTACAAAGTATCAGAAATGGGCAGAGAGGAATAACGTCTTTATTGTATGTATGTTCATTATTCTACTTATTGACATATTTAGCATCTTTTTTTTCCCTTTTAATAACATGTTTGGTTAATTCTACCTTTACCTAAAGTTATGTTTAAAGTTGTCATTAAATAAAAATTGATTGTTTTCTGACATTGTGACATTAAAGTGAAATTTACAGAAGTCTGTTTCCGCCACTGAATGAAAAATTTAAAAAAAGGTAATTGCGACTCTTTATCTCACTATTCTGATTTTTTTTTTTTTTTTTTGCAATTGCGAGTTTATATCTTGCAATTCAGATATTTTTCTCAGAATTGTAAGATATAAACGCGCCATTACGAGTTATAAAGTCAGAATTGAGACTCTCAATTCTGAGAAATTAAGTCAGAATTGCATGAGATAATCTCGCAATTGCAAGTTATAAAGTCTGAGAAATAAACTGGCAATTCTGAGAAAAAAATCTGAATTTTTTTCTCAAAAAAATTTTTTTCTCAAAAAGTTTTTATCTCACAATTCTGCCTTCATTTCTCGCATTTGTAGGTTTATATCATTCAATTCTGAGAAAAAAACGTCGGAATTGTCAGAATTGTTAGAATTGTCAGAATTATTGTGACTTCATAACGTGCAATTGTGAGTTTATATCATGCAATTCTGAGGAAAAAAGTCAGAATTGTTAGTTTATATCTTGCAATTCTGACTTCATAATTTGCAATTGTTAGTTCATATTACAAATTCTGACTTTATAGGCTAACTCGCAATTGTATGTTTTGTCACGGGGGCGGAGCAAAGCGACAGACACAGGGGGCGTGACGTCAGGCCTCGGAGAGGCTTTTATTAAACAATAAAACAAAGTGTCCAAAAAGGGGGGAAAAAGTGTCCAAAACAAAAGGGGGATCTGGTGTCCTCGAAGTGACGGGGTTCCGTGAAGGAGGGGTAGTGTTCCAAAAGGGAAGGGTCCAGGTAAGGGGCGGAGTCCGGCGGCCGCACGCGCTCCCCGCTCAGGTCCGGGGTGCGAGGGGCGGCGGCTTCTCTAGCGGCATCGTCCTCCTCCACCTACGCGGCGCTTCTGGGGGATAACACGGCCCGGCATCCTGGCCCGTCAGCCGTTACGGGTGCGGTCCTCATCCGGACCCGCGGGGTCCGGCAACTCGTCCTGCGGCGCTGGTACCCTCTTCACCCCTTCCTGGACCCACGAGGACACCAGCGTGCATGCACGGGGAAGAGACCGGTCTCCTGAGGAGAGGCGCGCTCGGCATTTTAACAGCGGCGGTGATGAGGCTTCATTCACATCAGGTGTGCCTCATCACACGCCGCCAGACCTGGATGTTTCGGCGCCCCTCCTCCTCCCACACGCCCACTCCCGTCGGGAGCCTGGTGAAGGGCGGCGATTACCGACGGGGTGAAGCTGATAGTTAGGGGGGAGGCAGCCGACTCGTCACATTCCCCCCCCCAAGCGACATCCCCGTCATCAGGCCGCCGCCCACGCAGGAGTGCTACCTTCCTCAACCAGGCTCCAGCGGTCGGAGTGGGCGGGGATTCCTCTCCGGGCGACTCCCTCTCGCAACGCCACCGGACCGGGGACAGAGAAACCGGAATTTAGTCGACAGCCTCAACCAACCGCAGGGTAAGTGTTACTAAATGAAAGAAGTCACTTACCCCTTTAGCGGCTGGGAGGCTGTCACCGTCGTTTCTCCGTCCCTCCGGGTCGAAACTTCCTTGACTTTTGCGAGCGAGAGGGGTTGACGTCATCAGGTGATTCCCACTGCGCTGCCTAAGCTCCGCCCATGCCTGCATTCTCCACCACTTGTCACGGGGGCGGAGCAAAGCGACAGACACAGGGGGCGTGACGTCAGGCCTCGGAGAGGCTTTTATTAAACAATAAAACAAAGTGTCCAAAAAGGGGGGAAAAAGTGTCCAAAACAAAAGGGGGATCTGGTGTCCTCGAAGTGACGGGGTTCCGTGAAGGAGGGGTAGTGTTCCAAAAGGGAAGGGTCCAGGTAAGGGGCGGAGTCCGGCGGCCGCACGCGCTCCCCGCTCAGGTCCGGGGTGCGAGGGGCGGCGGCTTCTCTAGCGGCATCGTCCTCCTCCACCTACGCGGCGCTTCTGGGGGATAACACGGCCCGGCATCCTGGCCCGTCAGCCGTTACGGGTGCGGTCCTCATCCGGACCCGCGGGGTCCGGCAACTCGTCCTGCGGCGCTGGTACCCTCTTCACCCCTTCCTGGACCCACGAGGACACCAGCGTGCATGCACGGGGAAGAGACCGGTCTCCTGAGGAGAGGCGCGCTCGGCATTTTAACAGCGGCGGTGATGAGGCTTCATTCACATCAGGTGTGCCTCATCACACGCCGCCAGACCTGGATGTTTCGGCGCCCCTCCTCCTCCCACACGCCCACTCCCGTCGGGAGCCTGGTGAAGGGCGGCGATTACCGACGGGGTGAAGCTGATAGTTAGGGGGGAGGCAGCCGACTCGTCACAGTTTATATCATGCAATTCTGAAAAAAAGCCAGAACTATTAGTTTATATCTTGCAATTCTGACTTTATAACTCTCAATTGTGAATTTACATCAAAATTCTGACTATAACTCGCAATTGCGAGTTTTTATCACGATTTTGTGACTTTATAACTTGCAATTGTGAGTTTACATCACAATATTCTGACTTTATAACCCGCAATTACGAGTTTACATCGCGAAATTCTGACTATAACTTGTAACTGTAAGTTAAGAACACGAAATTCTGACTTTATAACTCACAATTGTGAGTTTATCACGAAATTTTGACTTTATAACCTGCAATTGCGGGTTTACATCACAAAATTCTGACTTTATAACTCGCAATTGTTCATTTATATCATGCAGTTCTGAGAAAAAAGTCATAATTGTTAGTACATCTTGCAATTCTAACTTTATAACTTGCAGTTGTAGGTTTTTATTATGCAATTCTAAGAAAAAAGTCAGAATTGTTAGTTTATATCCTGCCGTTCTGACTTTATAACTTGCAATTGTGAGCCTATATCGCAAAATTCTGACTTTATAACTCACAAATGTGAGTTTATCATGAAATTTTGACTTAATAACTCGCAATTGCAGGTTTACAGCACAAAATTCTGACTTTATAACTCACAGTTGTGAATTTATCGCGAAATTCTGACTTTATAACTCACAATTGTTAGTTTTTATCATGCAGTTCTGAGAAAAAAGCCATAATTGTTAGTACATTTTGCAATTCCGACTTTATAACTCGCAATTGTAGGTTTTTGTCATGTAATTCTAAGAAAAAAGTCAGAGTTGTTAGTTTATATCCTGCCGTTCTGACTTTATAACTTGCAATTGTGAGCTTATATCGCAAAATTCTGACTTTATAACTCAGAATTGCGAATTTATATCACAAAATTGTGACTTTATAACTCACAATTGCGAGTTTATATATATATATCACTATTCTTAGAAAAAAAAAGTCAGAATTGGGAATAAAAATTCGCAATAACCTTTTTGTCTGCATGGGGAACTGATGGGATAGTTGTGGTTTGCCAGTTGCTGTGATTTTACAGTATATGAGTGACAGGTTGCTGGAAAGGAGGGATTATTGTCATACATGTCCTACATTTTATTTATTTTTTTAAAATTATGTTTTATTTTGTTTTTAAATTATGTTTTAATATCACATTTTACTCTATTGCACTATTGTTAATTTTTTTTATGTTTCACTAATTTATTGTAAATTGGTACGAATTGCAAATGTATCTTGCCATTAATGTACAGTAAAGATAAAAGTTATAGTAAAAAATATGCAGTATCACCCCCTTACCCATGTTTAAGAAATTGCTTTTTTATTTTATTTGAATATTACATGTTTACTTCATTTCACTCTTGCTGTTTTAAGTATTTTGCACTGATTTTGGCACAACACATGTGCGGTTTATATCTTGCCAGTAGCTCATAGTATAGTGAGAGAGTGTGAGAGAGAGAGCATGTGTTTTTGAATTCTTCAGCTTTAAGCATATTGTCATTTTTTCAACACATGCAGTCATGCACAATGGCACTGTGTGTGTGAGAGTGGGAACTGGTACTGCTCTCACATTGTCAAGGCCAGAGAGCTGCTTTATGAGGCATCAAATCTATCAGAGATTCCTGACCGCAGCTTTCAGCCCAACCAGCCTCTGATCTCAAGTGTTTTTCATTCAACAACTTTTGCTCTTTTAGATGATAAAACTCCCACTCTCTCTGCAGCCAAGAATGTGTGCACTCTGAAGAAGCCATGCAGTCCATTACAGAGCCACTCATTCACCATTATTTGACTTAAACCTTGAGCGCTAGCGAGCGTATTGCAATTAATGCTTAACTAACAGCAATATGAACATCCACACACTCTGGCTTATGCCTTGTTCGTCACCTAATCTTCTTGTTTCATTTTTTTTTATAGTGCTGTCTTTTTTTTGTTGACAATTATCAAGCTTTTCAAGCATTGTACATTTTGTGGCTAAATTATTCTTTCTAATCTTGCCGCCTACAAATTAGTTCTGTTAATGTTTTCTAATAAATGCAATTTTTGAACAATCTAGGGTTGAGTGAATATCCACCGGCAGTCTATCAGTGCGCACGTTAGCGTACCGTTAAATGAACTGAGCTAACCTTACCGGAGAACTTACTGGCAAACGCTGGCGTAGCAAAGTTCAAGTGCTGTCGCATGTGACAGCGGCATTAGCAATGTACTGTCAGGACCCAGAAGCACTTCACTTGAGATCTGTGAATATAATATTTCAGGGCCTGGTCCATTAGAGCTGTAATATCTGTGTGTGTGTGTGTGTGTGTGTGTGTGTGTGTGTGTGTGTTGAAACGCAGTTAGCTTGGCAGATGCTTAGAAAAAGCGTCCACTCTTGACTTCACGTCATGCTGGTATTTATACAGAGATTTTATCGGGGCCATCTCGTCTTTCTTTTGTTCTTGTGTTTGTTTGTGTTTTAACGTATGTGAGCATGTAGGCATCTGTCCTGGTCTTTGACGTCACCTTTATTAGCACGTGTATGTGTTGGCTGGACAGTGTCTCGTTAAATGGACGGGTTTACCTCTCCATGGAAATTAAACATCTCCCACAGCCAATAAGTTTTCATTTAAGTTCTGCTGACTAACAGAATATTTCTTTGCTTTCATGGGTCATGTTTGGTCTTCTCAACTACTACCAGATGATCTATAGAGATCAATTCACTGTTGTCTTGAGTGCTTGATGTCATCTTTATGTATTGGACTCCTATAGAAATCATTTGTGGGACATTTTGAGAATTAAAGTTCAGCCTGAAGCAACTTTCAAAGCCCACTCAGAGCTGACATTGAGGACCTCAAGAGGTTTCACCAAAGTCACTTTAAAAATGCCATTAAATTGCTTGTCAAGTGCAGTTTTCCATCCTGTTGGCGTATTTCCTGCTGAGACAGGATGTATAGGCAGGAGCTGTCGAGCTATGACGTGCTACTTGCTAGTTTGTTTCAGGTGGTATTATGTAGGACGTTCCCATTGTAAAAAGAATCTAATTGGAGAAAACTCTGTGCAGTGCAGGATGAATCGTCAGTATACAGTATTCATACATTTTGTCAATATTTATACAGAAAAAAACTCAATTCAAAACTGAGTTCAAAGAAATGTACTTTTATTCATCAAGGATGCATTAAATTGATCTTAATTGATGGTTAAGATATTTATAGTGGGATAAAAGATTTCTATTTCAAATAAATTTAGATTTAAAAATGATAAAAATAAAATCTTTCTTTCTTTCTTTCTTTCTTTCTTTCTTTCTTTCTTTCTTTCTTTCTTTCTTTTTCTTTTTCTTTTTCATTGTGTATTTCTATTCTATTCTATTCTATTCATGAACTAACTTGAATTTTCTTGTTTTACCGCTTCATAACTTCATAATTTTTTAAAACTGTTCTGAATTGACAGTAATAATATTTATAATGTGACGAAAGATTTCATTTTCAAATAAATTTATATTTAAAAAAATAATAAAATCTAAAAATAAAAAAATAAAAAAATAAAAAAATAAAAAAATAAAATATTTCTTTTTCTTTCTTTCTTTCTTTCTTTCTTTCTTTCTTTCTTTCTTTTTCATTGTGTATTTCTATTCTGTTCTATTCTATTCCATTTTATTTCATTTCATTTCATTTCTATTCTATTGTATTCATGAACTTGCAGCCTTGTTTTATTGCTTTATGACTTCATCGTTTGTTTTTTCAAATTGATCTGAATTGACAGTAAAAATATTTATAATGTGACAAAAGATTTCTATTTCAAATGTCTTTTTCTTTCTTTCTTTCTTTCTTTCTTTCTTTCTTTCTTTCTTTCTTCATTGTGTATTTCTTTTCTATTCTATTCTGTTCCATTTTATTTTATTTCATTTCATTTCTATTCTATTGTATTCATGAACTTGCAGCCTTGTATTATTGCTTCATGACTTCATCGTTTGTTTTTTCAAATTTATCTGAATTGACAGTAAAAATATTTATAATGTTACAAAAGATTTCTATTTCAAATGTCCCTTTCTTTCTTTCTTTCTTTCTTTCTTCCTTTTTTTCTTTTTCTTTTTCTTTTTCATTGTGTATTTCTATTCTATTCTATTCTATTCTATTCTATTCTATTCTATTCTATTCATGAACTTACAGCCTTGTTTTACCGTTTCATAACTTCATAATTTTTTAAAACTGTTCTGAATTGACAGTAATAATATTTATGTGACAAAAGATTTCATTTTCAAATAAATTTATATTTAAAAAATAATAAAATCTAAAAATAAAATAAAAAATAAAATTGTTCTTTTTCTTTCTTTCTTTTTCTTTCTTTCTTTCTTTCTTTCTTTCTTTCTTTCTTTCTTTCTTTCTTTCTTTCTTTCTTTCTTTCTTTTCATTGTGTATTTCTTTTCTTTTCTATTCTATTCTATTCCATTTTATTTAATTTAATTTCATTTCTATTCTATTGTATTCATAAACTTGCAGCCTTGTTTTATTGCTTCATGACTTCATCATTTTTTTTTTCAAATTGATCTGAATTGACAGTAAAATATTTATAATGTGACAAAAGATTTCTATTTCAAATGTCTTTTTCTTTCTTTCTTTCTTTCTTTCTTTCTTTCTTTCTTTCTTTCTTTCTTTCTTTCTTTTTTTTTAAATTTCATTGTATAATTTTATTTTTTTTTAATTATTTTATTTTATTTTATTTTATTTTTCATTCATAAACTTGTGGCCTTGTTTTACCCCTCCATGGCTTTATCAATTTTTCTTTTTGGCTCAAATCTGTGTTTTTCAGGTTGGCCTTTACGAATAAGACCAGAAGATGGGACTTCTTTACTTCTCCTGTTTCTTTTTCCACAATTCTTCTCCCCTTATACTGCTTCTGGTTTCACATGAGAGACTCTCACTTCTCATATTTATCTACAGTTCAGCAGGCGAACAAACACACATGTGTTTTTAGGTTCTGTCCACATGGCTGACCTGAATTACTTTGATGCGTGACTGAAACTGACTCTAGCGCAGAGTCTCTTTGGAGAGATAGTGAAGAACGCTGGTAAATTATTGAGAGGAGAAATACAGAGCAGCTACACAGTCCCTCCTGCATAATGAAACAAAAATAAATGAGGAAAATGGGACAGGCCTTGTAACTGGAGACTGTGTTTGTGTGTGTTTGTTGATGCAGTCAGGTCATGATGCATCTACTTCGACTACATTTTATGCCAGATTTTTACTGAGTCTCTACAATAGTTAGAACACACATCACAAGCCATTCATCTTCTCAGACCGCGCCGACTTTACGAAGAACACCAACCTTTGGAAAATATGACCTTCGCAGGCCTTCCACGCATGTGCTTGAGGATATTAAACGGCGTCAGACGTAGATGTTTGCACATCTGTGAGCAGAATATGATCAGAACCATGTAAAAATCTCATATTTCATTGTCATTCAGAAACGACAATCCTTAGACGTTCTTTTATGCTAGTCAGTGTCTACTGTCGACAGTACACACGTTTCCATCTCCTCTGAGCCTTCTCGGCTAAAAAAAAAGCCCTACATTATTTATGAATTTCCTGAAAATTTGAATAATAAAGTGAGATGTCATGGCCTTTCTGAACTCCTCCGTCTTTAATAAGCTCTGTGGCGTATGACACGGAGTACCACAGAATAACTTTACGAGATTAAAGGCGCTGGTTTCCATATGAAGTGGATTACTGTAATCTGAATTTATTGGGTTTTCTGATACAGGCTGACGAGGAAAGTCTTTTAAGACTTTGTAATGACATCTATAAAAAAGGGAAAGAGAGTAGCTTGAATTGCAGTTTTCATTTAACTTAAATTAATAACTAATTGGGCTTTAGACCAGTATCAGGGCAGTATCAACATATTTCAATTGCCGTTTTTCACATTTGAAGTAAAAATGAGAGTCATTTAAAAAAGAACTAGACTTTAGATATCTAAGTGCTATTCCGTTTTGCTTTACATATTGAATGATATTGGGAGCTTCACAGTCATTAACTTGTCTAACTTGTATAAACTGATCACTTGGTGTAAATCTACCAAAATAATGATCCAAAAAGTACCATGGTGTTGCCATGCTTTTGTTTTGCTTTGTTTTGACATAGGGGTGGGAGGTGTGACCTAAATCTTAAATCATGATATGAGTAATTTTATTTCACAGTAACAATATATATCACAATATAGTTCGGTTATAGTATGTATAGTATAGTATGACCGGTTTACATTGAAATATGCATTTGGCTGATGCGGTTATCCATGCGCTTATGAGTTGCTGTCCCACAAGATAAAAATGAATATAATTAATATTGTGGTTATTTAAAATGCAGTAAATAGGTAAAAATTTCTTTGTCCTACATGGACCTGTTGTTATTATAGCTGCGGTGTTATTCGATTATTTTATTTTTTTTTTTTTTTTTTGTGCCAAATCTCAAAGTTGACCTATGGTGTGACTGTCTCAAACATGGTTCAGTAAATTAAAAAGTAAAGCATAAAAAATGATAAATCACATGTGATTGTCATGCGCATCTCATCAGTAAAGCCGATTCAGTGATCTGCAGCTCTGTGTATTAAATGCCATTCCGTCTGAAAGCATGTGATGGAGATTTACTGCTAATAACAGAACCGGATTTACTGACAAGATGCGCATGACAATCACATGCGATATAATTACCAGCATAGTGGTACAAGTGTCTATTTTAGTAAATAGCAATCATTTTTTTCATCCATATATTTCTGAAAGTTCAGGATCTTGATGCATTTTGTCTCTGAAAACCATGTCCTCTGGTGTGACACCATATCCTGATTTTAAAACGGCCTGTTCCAGAAAAACCTTCAATTAGTTGAAGGACCCCATTCAAGATCATGTTACTGAAGCCCCCTGCGAAGCCCATGACATGTGCACATAGTAAATGTTTGTCTCAGAATTGTTCAAATGTTTAACTTTTTTAGAACCTCTGCAAAAGTGTTATGTTTTGTTGTCCTTTGGTGTGACAGCCCTAAATAATATTTTTTTAACCCTTAAAGACTTAGGACATTTTCGAGGCACCTGACATGCCTACACTTTTCTTTGTTTTTTCCAGACCTATTCTAGCAGTCCGCATCAAGTGCTATATGTCATTGTAAACGGGAGAACTTGAAGTTTCAGTCTAGCTAATTTAAGGTCCCAATATTTTTGTCTTCTCTAAGAATGAATGAATTTCCAAAATTTTAAGAAAATCGCAAGCAAAAGTTGGAGGTTTTTTACTGTGTACTCAAACAGAAACTCATGAAGTTTGGATTTTTTTTCTTTAGAAAGTTGTGTTTGGGTGTTTTACACTTCCAAATAAAATTTTATCTACATATAACATTCCCCAAGCAAGTTGTAGCCATTTATTATAATATTGTTATAGGTGTTTTTCAGTGAAAAAGAGGTCTATTTAGTTTATTGACAATATAGATGTGTTCAAAAATGTTTAGGAAGTAAAGTAAATGGAAACAGTATTATGTAATAAGAAAAAACAGTAAAAAATAAATAAATAAAAGGTGAGTTTTTTTCAGAGAAATATATTTTCAATCAGAGTATGAACGACAAACGCAAACAGTGCAGCAAGTAGTGAAAACAATTGCACAAATGGTCCAATTCAAAACCAATTCCAGTGTGTTATTCAATATGTACCGCTGTTTCATTCTTGTTTTTGTTTTGTTTTGTGTCACAGTGCTCTGTCGTGTGTTTTTCTACGCTTTTTCAGAGAGTACTGTCATGCAAATGTGTTATTTTGTGTTTGTTTTTTGTGTTTGTGACATACTTTACTTTCACTTTGAGTTTATTCAAAGAAACATGCTAATTGGTGGTTCAAAAGTCCAAAAACTATGTTTACTGGTTGAATAGATGACAGTTTGAACCAATCTGGGCACGGGGTGGGACAAAGCGTTAACAGTCGTTCCTGCATGGCTGAGAGGAACGAAATGCATTGGTTTCCTCTGACGAATCAATGCGATCAAACTGTGATGACGTAGTCACGTTCACTACGGAGCCTCTGAATATCCAAATGAGACAAACTTGATACAAAAGCAGAGAATCTCAGCTTTGCTGTACTTTTTAAAGCATTCAGATTGGATGAGCGGTTCAAAAGTTTTTAGATATTTAAGAACAATAGTTATTTTTAGCCGCTGGCGGCTGTCTCGGTCTTTGAGGGTTAATTAAAAACTGTATGTTAAACTACATAATCATGGAAAATTATGCAAATGTGTCTTGCAAACTGCTAATGACAGGTTAGCTCGGAATAGCAAGGTCATTAATTGACACGAAAAAGCTGAAATGTCCTTTGGTGTGACAGATAATGTCCACCGGTGTGACGCCTGTACTGTCACATTATAGGACAAAGATATCACATCAGAGGACAAGGTCTCTTTAAAAAGAATTTTAAATTAATTAAGATTTGTTTAACTCCTTTTTATTCTTTTTTGATCATTTTCAGTGTTCTTAAATGCAGTAATTACATGAATTAAACAGTTTTCTGATGTTTTTGCAGAGAACTTGTACTGTTATAAAGTGTCATGAAAATAAGTATAAAATGTAATACTTTGTTTTTGAGACAGAAAGAACTGAGGGAGAAAGATGAGTGGAAGACAGAGAATGTGGAAATATAGACAGAAAATTAACAGAGATCCACCAGAAGGGAGGAGATCCTAAGAGAACGAGGCAGAAAGTAATCAAAACCATGCCTTAAAAAGAGTAGCCATGTAGTTTTAAAAAATTCATTCACATCTTAATGCAGTGGTTCCCAACCCAACCAGCCCCTGGTTCACAGCCCCCCAACACTGCACATTTTGCATCTCTCCTTTGTCTGACACACCCATTTCAGGTCTTAGAGTCTCTACTAATGAGCTGATGATCTGAATCAGGTGTATTTGATAAAGGAGACATGGAAAATATGTTGGGGGGCCTCCAGGAACGTAGTTGAGAACCACTGTCTTAATGAATATAGTTTCAATTATAAATCAATAATATTTAGCTGTATCATAAATATCAGTCCTATTTAGCTGTGCCGCACATGCAGCAGAGGGGCTAGAAGAGTTTCAGTAACACACTGGTTGACTACCAGACTTAATTTTGTTGATATTGTTTGTATCAAAATTAAATATACTTTCTCCTTTGACATGTTCAAATAAATAGAAATACTTTAATAACTACCATTTTTGTCCTTTAGTGTGACATAATGTGCTATGGTGTGACACACACAGAAAAAAACACAGATTTGTTTTTATCTAAAAAAAAAAAAAAAAAAAAATGTTGAGTATTGTAATAGGGGAGACATAAATATCACTCATCTTAAAGTGGTATAATTTTCAGCAGTTTTGAATGGATGACAGAAAATTTTGTCTTGTTGTCAAAGTTTGTCTTGAAATTGTCCAAGAAGTCATGGGTAAAAATTATGTTAACAATAATTTCATATTAAATAAATAAAACAATATGAAAACAAGTGTCTAACAATGAAGATAAATCTCTTTCAGGCTATTGTATTGTATTGTATAACTTTATTGCATAACTTTATTTATATAACTTTATATTTAATTGTCTAAGAAACAACATCCATAATAAAATAGAATCACAATCAAAATCACAATTTATATATTATTATTATTTATTTATTTATTTTTATGTCGTCACACCATACACTGAAAAAAAGGCAATGGGGAGGTTGTTGAATGTAGAATTAATCATGTTGAAACTAAATGAAGTAGTTATGTTTTCTTCATAAACCCCGCCCCTTTGCAAAGGAAACCGATTCGCACCCATCGCCATTTTGTCTCTCGCTGTGGATGGGATCTGAGCTCTGCACTGAGGTAAGTTAATTAAAACTTGAAAATAAAATTTAGTTTAGAGTAGCCACTCAGTATTTGAATGTGCATATTTTCACTCAGGTTTTATGTACTTGTCATATCAAACAACATTGTTTTTTAAAGTTACGTTTATGCGTTTGTACATTAGCTAACATTAACACTAGCTTTAGCCTCTTCTGAAAATGTCGTGTATATCACCGTTTGAGTATTTGAAATGCCTGTAATCTTTTTCTTTGCATGTCGGTATGTTGACTAGACGAGTCAGAATAATGATGAGAAACTGAACCGTGTACACCGGACGTTACCGTTGCCTTGCCGTGCCGCAGCAGCTTGAAGCGGTGTACGTTAACGTTACGCGACAAAGTGGCCGTTTCAAAGAGCTTGAACTGTCGGGGATTTGTCGCGCTGTGCCGCATCCAGTGTAGAGGATGGGGTCGTTTGAGATGCTAACGTTAGCTGAAATGTAGGTGAGAGTAACGTTAGGCAGCTGCAGTCAGGGAACGAGTGGAAAAAAGTGCAGTCTATTACAGACAATCAAAACGCCAGTACAATGCATGTTGTTGTAAAGAAAACTAACATTGAATATGCTTTCTGTTTAGATGTCTGGTTTCTCCTGTCCTGTGAAGACCTCTTATTCTCTCTTTTTTTTTTTTTTGGAATGCTGTTTAGTAGTAGTAAGTATTATTAAAAACTTTTACTTTTGTTTTGTTTCACATCCGTACATCTCTGATTAATGCTTTGAATGATGTGCATCTTCTTGTTTTTTGATAAGCATAATCCAGTACTCCTAATTATAATAACTGTTTTAAAACTGATGCATACTTCTGATGTTTTACAGATATCTGATATTTCACAAGACGAGTGCACTTATTGACATCCACTTCACTGTTAGTCCAAAGCCTTTACATTAATGGTATGTATGAAACTCACATTTTTGCTACTTTTAAAATCTGTTTGTCTGATGATGTTGCAAATGTTAATATTAATTTATTATTTTTCTCTCTCCCTGTCCGTTAAATGTGTCAGTGTATTAAGGGTGCACAGTAGCAGTTGGAGATTGGAGATTGGAGTTACCGAAACATCCAAAACATCCACACTTTGGACATTTCTGCCATTATCCATGTACGTATTCGAAGTGTGCTATATAATTTTACAGTTTGTTTTAGGAAGACAGTATTGTATTTCTTGATTTACCATTCACAATCCTAGAAATGAGGTCTAAAAGTTATCTGTAATCAGTCTTTGTTGACCATGACTGGTTCTTATTATATTCAAGTTTACATTTCTTAGATTACTGATGTTACTAAATTATTGAAATTAAGTTTGATATTTCCAGAGTAGTACTGAATCTCATTTTTTTAACTGTGCATTTTCCTGGCTGCAGATGAAGCCCTCATCCCAGGATGCACCGAGGAGACAATGCCCATGATAGACCAGGGGACATCAGGATCATCAATGATAATCTTACACTGATTTGGATAACTTGGCATTAGCTACTGCAAAATTCAGCTGCCCATCCAATTGAAAGGGATCATTCACTCAACCACTGAAAATTCTGAAAATGAAAATTCTGGTATCATTTACATACCCTCAAGTTGTTCAAAACCTGTATGAATTTCTTTGTTCTGCTGAGGAGTATAATGGTGAATCCTTAAAATCAGCACACTTTCAAAGTCCTTCTTTAAAAAATGTAGACATTTTTTATTACTTTATTTATGCTGTTATTGTTCTTATTGTGTAATATTGTATTACGTTAAGCAAAGTAGTGTACTTTTTTATTTTTTTTATTTTTTTTTTTTTGGGATTTTGCTTTTTTATGGGGTTATATTATATTTTAACAGATGCATTTCAAGCAAATGAGCTATGTCACATGCTTCTCTGTAAATTTGTAATCTGTATGGATTGTTGTGTACTATTAAAAAAAAAAATTTTTTTTTCCAAAAAATGTTTTTGCTTATTGCCTTGCTTAAAAATCTACAATATTGAGGTTGCTAAAATGCTATTATTTATTTAAAAATGTAATACTTGTAGTTTACCAAAGTTTTTTTTATTAGTTTGTTATTAGTTTTATCTGGATTTATTGTACATCATAGTTTTATGTAATTTATTGAAGCACTACTGCATATGGTGGACAAAGCTTTAATTAAAAAAAAAAAAAAAATCATGTTAAATCAACAAGGTAACATGGCATAAAAAGCATAAAAACAACATAAAAAAATCATGTTCATTTGACAAACACAAGTTACGTAACATAAACGGAGATAAATTATGTTGAGAGAACATAATAAAAATACACGCAACCGATGTACATATTTTTTTTATGTTAATCCAACAGATTTTTTTTTCAGTGTAGGACAAAAGTATGGTACAGTTAAAAAAAAAAACAAAAAACAAACAAACAATAAAAGAATTGGCCAAGTTAGTAACCTTTTATATTTTCTCAAAGATCAGACTTCACACTACATAAATGTATGCATTCCTTCTTCAAAAACTGTCTTTCAGTTTTTTTTTACTGCTTATTTGTCAACTACCCTTTGCATTGAAGGTAGATTTTATCAGTTCATGATAGATATTCAGACTTAGTTAATTAGATTGAGACTGACAAAAGAACCTAAATGCACTACTGTCAGGCAGGGATCAAAATTCAGCCCAATTTCTGTGCTTTTGGAGAAGCATTAAAGACACTTTTTCGATTTTCTGCTGACTAGACGTGTTTACACTTTATGTCAGAACTGAGAGACATTGTTTCAGAGATGGAATAAACCAGGGCAAGATTTGTCATTGAAAGAGACCTAGCTTAGAATCAAAGTACATGCGGTGAACTAAGTAAATATGCTGACTGTTGAATCGAGAAGTGATTCTGTGAATGTAAATTAGCTCGGTGTGAGGCGTATCTCATTTCCTGAGGGAAAGATTGTGGACAGGGTGAGGGACGTATTGTTTGAGAACGAAATCTATAACTGATATGAACGTCTGACTGTTTGCGACTCGAATGAACACTTCCAAACCATACACGATTCTACGGTGACTCCATTCCTGTTTACAAATGGTTCTGTTTGACCAAATACAACTGATCAAACGTTTGATCAACAGCGTGGTATTTAAACACTTTTTGATTGTGATCAGGTGTTTGTGAAAGACAGACTCGAGTTATTGTTTAGGCTACTGCCTCAAATATTTGTATGGTAAAGTTAGTGATGTGACAGATTGTTCATTAGCAAACCAGACTGTTAGGCTGACGCGAACCTCTTCAAAGTGACAAAGAGTGGGGAATTCACAAAGAATAAATTGCACACGGCAATAGCATTGTTTATTTGCATGCGCTGTCTTGGTTTTTGGATTAATTAGTTCACTGACGGAATTGCGCAAATCAGGTAATGGCGTAAACACGGCAAAAACATTCAAAGCTGAAAGGAATTTGAACCGCACGTTTCCCATTCTTGCAGGCTTGATTTCAGTGTGTGGTGACATAGGATACAGCAGACTACTGTGATCTGACATGCTTTACTGGGACTGTGCATCATCACTACACAACTGTGATCTAAGAAACTAAATTTAAATGTTGGATGGAAATGTGTCTTTAAGTACAGAACACATCTGTACACTGTGTTTATATTAGCATCATAATCATCTGAATATTTTTTTCAGTTATTTACAGCTTTATATTTAGTGAAATAAGGTAAAGTAAATATTTATTTATTTATTTATTTATTAGTAATGGCATCATAATAACGTCATGTTTTCAGGTTGTTAATTTTGTGAAAAGCCTCAATGTCAAATACTACTACTACTACTACTACCAGCAGTAGTTAATAATAATAATAATAATAATAATAATAATAATGGTAAATATAATAATAATAATAATAATAATAATAATAATTATTATAATTATTATTATTATTATTATTAATAATAATAATAATAATGAAAAGTATAGTAGTTGTAGTAATATAAATATGATAATAATAGTAGTAGTAAATATAATAATAATAATAATAATAATAATAATAATATTAATAGTAAATATGATAGTAATAATAATATATTATTAATAATAATAATGATAATAATAATAGTAAATTATTAATATTAATAATAATAATATAAAATATAACAACAACAATAATATTAAGAAATATAAAAATAGTAGTAGTAGTAAATATAATAATAATAATAATAATAATAATAGAATAGTAATAGTAGAGTAATAGTATTAGTAGTATAAATATGATAATAGTAGTAAATGATGATGATAATAGTAATAATAAATATGATAATAATAATAGAATAGTAGTAATAATAGTTGTAGAAATATAAATATGATAATAATAGTAGTAAATATGATGATGATAATGATGATGATGATGATGATGATAATAATAATAATAATAATAATAATAATAATAATAATAATAACAATAATAATAGTAAATATGATAGTAATAATAATAATAATAATAAATATGAAAATAATAACAGTAAGAATAATAATATATTATTAATAATAATAATGATAATGATAATGATAATAGTAAATATTAATATTAATATTAATATTAATAATAATAATAATATAAAATATAACAACAACAATAATATTAATAAATATAAAAATAGTAGTAGTAGTAAAAATAATAATAATAATAATAACAATAATAATACTACTAATAATAATAATAATAATAAATATGATAATAAGAAGAATACTAGTAATAGTATTCGTAGTAGTAGTATAAATATGATGATAATAATAGTAGTAAATAATAATAATAATAATATGAAATATAATAATAATAATAATGATACAGTACGTTTTCAATGAAAAATGAATAGAACTATTTAAAATGTCTAATATTTCATTGCATCTAAACTTTGACCTTGGTGAAGGCCAGTTCCTAATGAAAGTCTGATCTAATCCATATCATTACCATGCTAACAACCATAACCATCTCCTCACTTCTCTCAGACATGACATCATCTGACGTGACTGTGTCAGAAACGCCTGTGGTAACACAGTCCAGATCTGCTCCTCACGCCAGGGTTTTCCAGTCGTTCCGGTCGGCAAAGAATGTCAGATCATCAGAGAAAATACCACGGTAATTAAACTGATGGATGCTTATATTCCTGGAGTGACTTTCTACTCCCATTTAAATATCAGCTCTTTCAATATGGCCTCTCCACAAAGCTGAAGAGCAGAAGGTTGGTGTTGATTTTTATATGTGGTTTTTCATTGCCCTCTCACCCCGGCTTTAAATGAGATGGAGCTGAAAAAGATGAATCCAGCACTCTTTCATCAAGACGTGCTAATGAGTGTCTTTTAAGTGAGTTACGGTTGCTATTTTGAAGGCAGTATTGCAGTACACATATTAAGTTGTGGAGCAAAACAAAAATACATATTTACCAGCCATATCAAAAGATGTGTTTTTTGGAAATATTTTGACATGTATCTATTTTGTACATGGTAATTTACATTCTTTCTTGTTTCACTTAACTTTAATTTGTGACTCATTGCTATTATTATTATTACAGATAATTTCAGATAGATTGATGGATGGATGGATGGATGGATGGATAGACAGATGGACAGACAGACATACATACAGGACACAGTGTCTCATGATTTGTTCTCATAACTATTACATAAATTGATAAACTGTTATATAACATCAAATTAATTAAACTAATTGGAATTTTGGCTCATTTGTCCCACCTCAGGGGTATTAGCCTTCTTAAATTAAAATCATTTTGACATCAATTGAATGTTATTGTAATATTTTACTGAATTCCAAACTCAACCGTTTAATTCCATTACCAAAATTATTGTGAGAAAACTAATAAAAAATGTAATTTAATTTAATTCCCCCCTACTGAGTGACTGCTTAATGTTAGCTTTAATTTATCGTTTTTAATTTTATTTATTTCTTTATTTATATAAAAATAATGTTTATTGCTAATGTTTTGGAAAATTACAAATCAGATTTTAAGATATTAAAATAGTTTACTGTTATTTAACATTAATTTTTATTTCATTTTTTAAAATCATTTAATTTAATTTAATGCTGTTATCCATTTTACCTTTATTTCATTACTTATTTAAATAAACGTTTATTGCTATTTTTTTTTATTACAAATCACATATCACATTATAAGATAGATAAATTATTTGAGTTATTTTTATTTTATTTTATTTTATTTTATTTTATTATTATTGATGGACGTGATTTTACAGTGACGAGAACATTTATGCATTTGGCAGATGTTTTTTAAACCCAAAATTTATTTCAAAAAATGTTTATTGCTATTTCTTTTTTGATTACAAATCAGGTAAAATAGATAAAATGTTTAACTTTTTTATTTTATTTTATTGTTTTCATTTTACCATTATTTCTTAATTTATTAAAAAATTTTTTTTTTTTTTTTGAAAATTACAAATGTTTTATTTTATTTTATTTTATTTTACCATTATTTCTTTATTTATTTAAAACAAAGTTTATAGCTTAAAATATTTACATTTTATTTTATTTTATTTTATTTTGTGGTTATACATTTTAGCTTTTTTTATTTAATCTTTTTTTTTTTTTTGAAAATTATAAATCATATAACATTATTTTTTATTTTATTTTATTTACTTTGTTTTATTGTGGATATCCATCTTTATTTATTAAAAAAATGCTTATTAGATAAATATTGTAATTATAATTACTATAATTATAATTATAGATAAAATATGAAACTTTTTATTTTATATTATTTAGACATATCTGTTTTCTACATGGTAATTTACATTCTTTCTTGTTTAGCTTAACTTACATTTATGACTCATTGTTATTATTATTATTATTGATGAACGTGATTATAAAGTGACCAGTACATTTATGCATTTGGCAGATGGTTTTTACCCAAAAGGAGATATATTTTCTCATTTAATCAGTTCATGCATTCCCTGGCAATCAAAACTCATGATTTCGCCGTACAGTTGTGGGATTTTAAAGTGTTATCAGGTGCCGCTTTTATTCAATTTTACACACAGTAAAGAGAGAGCTGGGGCCATTTCTGGGTTTAAGTGTCTTACTCTTAGGAGCGCACTTGTGAGAACTCATCTCACAAACTCTCATTTAATTTAACAAGCAACAAGAACATGGCTTGCAGTCTTAACAGCTGTTCTACATGAGCAAACCAAAAAATGTTATTGCTTCTACTGTTAATGTAGGCCTTTTGAATAAAATGCTTCTACAGTTTTTCTTTAAGAGAGTCTGCTTATTGGAAATGATATAACGTACTACTGTATTCCTAGGCCAAATCTAGTGCTAATTCTGCAGTCTAGTTGTAGATTTAAAGCATCACTGATAAAGTCAAGAGCGCTTGATTTTTGAGCACGCTCTCATGTTAATCTCTCATTAATGCTTGGAAATCCTTCAAATCTTGACTTCAGAATGATTTGGACGTTTCCTTTGGTTCGCAGTCTTATACGGACATATTTGGGGGCAATTATTCCTCGGGGAGATCTGGAAGACATTATCCCACCGCAGTGAAAACACCACTCTTCTCTCTCTCCTTCTCTTTGCCAGCTCACATTTTTAGCTGGAGAACATTTAAGACTACTTGTTTCTCTGAACTGTCTAGCACTCAACACGTTGTGCATATTATATTTTGATTTCTTTTATTTGCCGTCTGAATTGCATCCATAAATCAGTTTAACTTGACTAAAAAGTATTACCAACATTTGTGTCCCATGATTTATTTATTTATTTTTTGTCAACCTTAATGAGAACCATTCCAAATAATTCCAGATAGATGGACAGACAGACAGACAAACAGGACACAGTGTCTCATGATTTGTTCTCATAACTATTACACAAATTGATAAACTGTTATCTAACATCAAATTAATTAAATTAATTGGAATTTTGGCCTGTCCCACCTCAGGGGTATTAGCCTTCTTAAATTAAAATCATACAAAGTCATTTTGACATCAATTGAATGTTATTGTAATATTTTACTGAATTCCAAACTCAACCATTTCATTCCGTTACCAAAATTATTGTGAGAAAAGTAATAAAACTTAATTTAGTTTAATTTAATTTAATTTAACAATTTAATTTTAAAAAACAGCATTTAATCAGATTTTACTGTTATTTAACGTTAATTTCTATTTCATTTTTAAAATCATTTAATTTAATGTAATGCTGTTATCCATTTCACCTTTATTTCATGATTTATTTAAATAAATGTTATTTATTGCTATTTTTTAAATTACAAGTCATATTATAAGATTGATAAAATATTTGAGTTATTTTAATTATTTTATTTTATTACGGTTATTCATTTTACCCTTATTTCTTTATTTATTTCAAAACATGTTTATTGTTATTTTTTAAAATTACAAATCATATTATAAGATAAGATTGATAAAATATTTATTTGTTTTTCACAAACATTTATTTGTTTTTTTTTTCATTTTTCTTTAAGTGATCAAGTGATTAAGTTTTATTTTTTATTTTTTTGTTAATTACAAATCATATAATAAGATACATAATTTTTTTTATTAGAATTTTTATGACGGTTATTCATTTTACCTTTATTTCTTTCTTTATTTAAAAATGTGTATTGCTTTTTTTAAAAAAACATCATATTACAAATCATTTAACAAGATTTATTTTATTTTATTGGATTTTTTCATTTTACCTTTATTTATTTAAAACATGTTTAATGCTATGTATTTTTTTAAAAATTACAGATCATATTATAAGAAATAAAATATTTAACAGTTATTTTATTTTATTTTATTTTTTATTTTATTGTGGTTATTCATTTTTTTATTTACTTTTTATTGGAATTTTTATTACAAATCATATTTTATTTTATTTTATTTTATTATTATAACTTCTTTATTTGTTTAAAACATGTTTATTGCTATATATTTCTTTTGCAAATTACAAATCATATTATAAGATAGATAAAATATTTAATAGTTTTGATTTTATTTTTTATTTTATTTTATTTTATTTTATTGTGGTTATTATTTTATTTTATTTCTTTATTTACTTAAAATGTTTTGCTATTTTTTATTATAAATCATATAATATTAATAGTTATTATTTTATTTTATTTTATTATTATAACTTCTTTGTTTAAAACGTTTATTGCTATATAATTTTTTGAAAATTACAAATCATATTATAAGATAGATAAAATATTTAACAGATTTTATTTTATTGTGGTTATTTATTTTACCTTTATTTCTTTATTTACTTAAAATGTTTATTGCTATTTTTTATTATAAATCATATAATAATAATAGTTTTTATTTTATTTTATTTAGTTGTTTATTGGTATATATTTTTTGAAAATGACAAAGAATAGTAGAAGATAGATAAAATATGTTAACAGTTATTTTATTTTATTTTATTTTATTTTATTTTATTTTATTTTATTTTATTTTATTTTATTTTATTTTATTTTATTTTATTTTATTTTATTTTATTTTCCATGATCTGTGCAAAGTGCCTACCACATATTAAACAATATGATTTTCATTATTTCCTTGTGGGTTATGGATCCCTCAAGCATAACTTTGCTAAATTGATACTAGCTTTTCACATAGTGTTACATAGTCAGTTATGAAGTAGGGGTAATAGATTCTTCTGTTATTACACCATACTTTACCAACAATCTCTCAGTAATTAACATGAAATATAATGCCTATTCTAAAAATGATGTATGTTTACATAAGCAATTTTAATTAACCAGCATCTTTTTCATGCTCATAATTAGACATTGTTCACAGGTAAACACATTGGTATTACTGGGCAGCGAGTTCTCGAGTACGTGCGCTTTTGAAAATATACACTCTTAATGAACGGATATTTAAACCTCTTGATGAAGAGTGTTTAAGGCTTGACTCAGACTCGAGTGGAGAGCGTTTGAGTTACGGGCAGCGCGAGCGCGTGTGCACATTACATTAACTCATTTAGTGTGTCTAATGGGCTGTTGCAAGGGTCTCGCACACGCCATTACACCCCATTTACACCCTGCACACCCAGCATCCACACACACACACACACACAGGGCATCTGAGCATATGGTCAGTTTGACTGCGTGAGCTCATGTGATTGACTGAACTCTTCAGAGACCAGCAGACAGAGAAGTCCAGTAATTGCCATAACTTCATTAGCTGCGATCAAAGCGCAAACAAACGGGCCGCCAAGGCTAGATAGACTGATCGTGATGTTTTTAACGGCGATTTCACAGGGCAGAGGACGCACAGACATCTGTTTCTTCTCAACATCAGGGACACCAGAGGAATATGGAATTAGCGATGAAGGCAATGCAGGGGGAGAGCGAGCTCCTACTTCTCAAAGCGCTCAGCTGGCTTCTTTTTAGTGTGTCTGAGCCCCTCAGCAGCCCGACAGGACCACACATCACTCACAAACCACCACACTGCCTCTTCTTGATCCTAAAGACTCGTTTTCAAAGGAAGACTCATGTAGAAAGCTCATAACGTACTCCTTTAAAGTGACCTCCTACACATCTGAGGCAAAGCTGTGGGAATGAATCCTTAGTGTGGACTGAATTTCCAATTTATTGATTATTTTTCTTTATTACATTTGAAAAAAAATCATGTTTATTGCTAGAAAATTGCACAATTAAAAGCAGGTTCTAAACTGTTTGTTTTACATAAAAAAAAAAATAAATTAAAAAAAATTAAACAGGTCGTATATTCCGACTGCCCTCCTGAGGTTGACTATTAACAGTTTCCAAAGTTTAAGCACTTCTCATTGACATGATTCAATCGTTCATTCATTTCTTCATTCAATTTTTATTTTATTATTTTATTTTATTTTTTTATTTAATTGAATGCGGTTATCCATTTACCTTTTTTCGTTCTTTCTTTAAATGTTTACTGCTATTTTTTAAAATTACAAATCATATTATAAGATAAAATATTTAACGGTTATTTTAACTGTTTTATTTTTTATTTTTTAAATTTCCTTTATTCATTTTACCTTCATTTATTTATTTATTTAAAAATGTTTATTGCTATTTACAAATCATATTATAAGATAAAGAATTTATTATTATTATTATTATTATTATTATTATTATTATTATTATTTGTTTTGTGTTTTGTTGTGGTTATTCATTTTACCTTTATTAATTTATTTAAAATATATTATTCGTTTATTAGTTATTAGTTTATTGCTATTTTTTTTATTACAAATCATATTATAAGATAGATAAAATATTTATTTTATTTGATATTATTTTTTTATTTTATTTTTTAATTTAATTTAATGTGGGTATCCATTTACCTTTTTTTCTTTATTTATTTAAATGTTTAATGCTTTTGTTTTTCTTGCTAAATGTTTTTTTTTTAATTGCGGTTATTCATTTTACCTCCATTTCTTTCTTTATTTAAAAAAAATGTTTATTGCCTTTTTTTGAAAATTACAAATCCTAGTATAAGATATTAAATATATTTAAAATATTTAAATATAAAAATATTTATTATTATTATTATTAGTTGTTTTATTGTGGTTATTCATTTTACCTTTTTTTTCTTTATTTATTAAAAATGTTTATTGCTTTTTTAAAAAATTACAAATCATATTATAAGATAGATAAAATATTTATTTTATTTTGTTTTATTTTATGCGGTTATCCGTTTTACCTTTTTTCTTTATTTAAATGTTTAGTGCTTTTTTTTAATTACTAATCATATTATAAGATAAAATATTTAACAGTTATTTTAATTGTTTTATTTTATTATTTTAATTGCAGTTATTCATTTTACCTTTATTTCTTAATTTTCTTTCTTAGATGAAACATTTATTATTATTATTATTATTATTTGTTTTATTGTGCTTATTCATTTTGCCTTTATTTCTTTATTTATTTTATATATATATATATATATATATATATATATATATATATATATATATATATATATATATATATATATATATATAAATTACAAATCATATTATAAGATACATAAAATATTTATTTTATTTTATTTTATGAGGTTATTCATTTTACCTTTATTTCTTAATTTTCTTTCTTAGATGAAATATTTATTATTATTATTATTATTATTATTATTATTATTATTATTATTATTATTATTATTATTTGTTTTATTGTGGTTATTCATTTTGCCTTTATTTCTTTATTTATTTAAAAATAAATATATTTTTAAATTACAAATCATATTATAAGATACATAACATATTTATTTTATTTTATAAGGTTATTAATTTTACCTTTATTTCTTAATTTTCTTTCTTTCTTTCTTTCTTTCTTTCTTTCTTTTTTTTTAAATTACAAATCATGTGAAATAGATCAAATATTTTAAATTCAACAGGTCATATATTATTTGGTCCTGTATCATTCATTCATTCATTCATCCATCCGTTCCATCCATCCACAATTATTATGAGTTCAGTGTGCAGTGATAACTATAACAGCGTTATGGCATTTTTTGTCTGTCATCGAGTAACATACCAATAATGAAACCTGGCTTTTTGTTGTTTTTTGTCAGTAATAATTAGTGATGTATTGTCTGGTTGTCGAAGAATTTTTTACCTACAAACCTCAGGTTCAGATGGGACTAGTTTTCCCTGATGAGAGCAGGTAAATTAGCATTTCACAGATGCACTTTGTGATTTTAATTCCAACCAAATCAAATGTGTTTGTATTTATCTCACGCATCCTCTGTAAAAAGTCATGGAACAAATCACCTACTGTTTTTCGGCTAATTTGGGAGTCTTCTGAAAAAACCAGTCCCTTCTGGATAGAACTGTCTCTGATTGCAGTGTTTTCATTTGCTTATTTATTTTTGCAAGATAACTAAAGCTGTTTTCTAGTTGTATCTACATTATGGAACTTTCTGGGTAAAAAATAATAATAATAATAATAAATACATAACATAAGCAGAATCAGGTATGAATTAATGATTCACTTGAAGGCATAAATCAGTTAAAAAAAAAAAGCTAATATTGCAGCGAAAAATGTTTTTTTCCCCCAAAACAACAAAAGATGATACACAAAAGTGTATTAATTAATTTATTTTGGTACACAAATTATTTTAATTATACATAGAGCTAGGTGATATGGCCAAAAAAATGATCACAATACATTTTTTCATATCAGTTGATTATATATATAATTATTACAGTAAATTTCAAATCTTTATTTCTTTCAAATTTAAAGGTAGATTTTTGCTCCTAAGTGTTAATTGTGGTTTTAAAATATGATCATAAGATGACAAACGCTTCATGTTTTTCCAGGCATTTTAAATATTTTAAAATAAATATCTTAATAGAAAAATTAATTTCTTCATGCAGTTTCTGCATGTTCTAATAAGTGATATTGTTTCAAATCATGAAACAGATTTGTGTTGCCTGACTTTGACGTGTATCTTCAGCACAGTTTGCAGTGCAGGCTACGATATTAATAATATTAATTATTAATAATAGTATTAATAATAATAAATAAAAAAATTCATATCTTAGAAATGCACATTTGACAGTAGCTTGAGTTGCAGATGTACATTTATGGTCATTATCAAAAACAATGACATCTGTAAAAAGTTTAAAAACCTCATTTTCATGTGCTGAAATGTAATTCTGACTGTATGAGTTTTATTAAAATTAGTAGCATACATTTACATCATGATAACCACAGTTAAAACCACACGTATAGCACCTCAGTACCATGGTAAAAATGTAACTATATGGTTTCTAGCTATTTGTATGAAAAACAGCAGTCTGAATACATTTAGTATAAACGCACAAACCCAAGCCTAATCACAAAAATACTGCAAATACATTTAATACACGATTCAAATGATGAGTAGCGCTGTTTAGCTCAACTTTTGGTGCATTTTTTAAAAAAAAAATTAATACAAAAATTAAAATTAATATTATTGAACAAGTTATCTTTTTTTTTTTAATTAAATCGCAATAATTTGCCCTATAATGTTACATTTTCATCATAAATTGTATTGTTTTTTTGTGAAACGCACATCCTGACCTCAGTATTTAGTTGCAGTGTGTGTTCATAGTCTCCAGCCACTGTATCTCAAACAAGCACTATAGTATGCCTTCATAAATGGCAATAATTGAATACACTAAATATGACAGTCACACAACTTCACAAACAGCCATTGCATCGCTTCGGTACGTTCACACGCTATAGAAAGTATAAGCTGCTGTTTGCTCTGTGAAGTTACGGAGGCTTTCAGGAGCTATTAAATCAAAACAGGAACTTAAAAGCTGAATCGGCCGCAAAGGGTAAATGAAAAAGGAAGAAATGATAGAGTGTGAAAAAGGGAAATTTCCACACAAAACCTAATCACGCATAAAAGGCGGAACATTGCTAGAAAATTGCTGCTATTACCGAGCCACTGCAGGAGTCAAATCCACATTAGATCTGCCGGAAAATGTGTTACACCAGTGCCGCAGTTTGTTTTTTACCTGCTTTTCAACCCTCTCTCTCTCTATATCATTCTCTCTATCTCTTTCTCTGGATGTGTTTTGAAACGCCATACTACTATACTACTACTGTTTTTGCAGTATGTGTAGTATGCATTTGTTCTGTATGCGTTGAATACCAAAATAAAATCGTCAAATGCTAGTTAACTTCCAAAACACATGCTTAACCTTTTAACTGTCACCGTCCACTCTGTGGGACGCTGTGGGAAGTTTACTTCACCATATTACAAATAAATCCTAATCTAATCATGACAAACTATACATCGTTGGAATAGTCTAAGACTCATAAATAGATATTTTACCATATTTTTGTGTTACAAATTATGTAGGAAAAGTAATAGATTAATATATGTCAAGAGTGCAACTTAAAAAATCTACATCATAACATGAGTTCTGACCTTTGTCACTAAAGACTTTCTTCGTTGCCTTTTTCCCTTTCACACTTTAGATATCATAAGAAATTATATATCAGTTCAAATTCATCCTTTGAAAGGCATTTTAAAATCAGACATTGCATTACCACGGAAAATGTACATCAAAATCATATTACAAAATGTTTTCATTCATGAATTAGAAAAATTTAAGTCTGGATAGTGCATTTTTATGTCTGTGTATAAAAATAGGAGTGACAGGCAAAGGGTTAAAGCATGTATCCCATGCACCCAAAAATGTGTTGATGAGTTTGTTTCTTAATCTGAACAAATTTGGAGAAATTTAACATTCCATCGCTTGCTCACCAATAAATCATCTGCAGTGAATGGGTGCCGTCAGGATGAAAGTTTAAAAAGCTGATTAAAACATCACAATAATCCACAAGTAATCCACACGACTCCAGTCCATAAGTTAACGTCTTGTGAAGCAAAAAAGCTTCATGTTTGTAAGAAACATTTGTAAGAATCAGAAATATTTGTTACAAATCGCCAAATCGAGTGTATAATGTGCATTATAGGTTTTTTCTATTTATTCATCTGGGAACTGTTCTTTGATTGTTCATGAGCATTTTGTGAAATGTAAAGATCTATAAACTTCTGAAATATACAGTCTTAAAAATAAAGGTGCTTCACGATGCCATAGAAGAACCTTTGTTGTTTAAATAGTTCCATAACATCTGATGAACCTTTCTTTGTGGCGAAAGAAGGTTCTTCAGATTATAAAAAGGTCAGAAAGAGATGGTTCTATAAAGAACCTTTGACTGAATGGTTCTTTGTGGAACCAAAAATGATTCCTCTATAGCATCGCTGTGAAGAACCTTTTAAAGCACCTTTATTTTTAAGAGTGTAGCTTTGTGTTTTTCTGCAGGCCTGTTATAACTTTTCAGATACATCTTGAACTTTATATCAGCACTAGTTCATCCACAACTATTTTTATGGCAAACTTTTTGACCCAGATGGTGTAAAATCAATGTTTAATTAGCATAATGGTTTTTACACTTTTTTTATAACAGGTACAGCAAGCACACTTTTTTTTCTGGAAAAACAGGAGAAATAAGTGAAGGGAATGAAGAGAGAAGTGAGAGAAGGAAGGTGTGAGATTTGGCTCGTGCTCTCACAGATGTTTTTGAAGTGTTTTTTTCTTTTCACGACTGAGAGTTTGATCATGGTGAAGAAATGCAGTGCAGAATAAATGGAGAAATGTAGAAGTACACAAGAGACACCAGCTCTCACATGCAAAATGGAGAGGAGAAGTGATAATGAGCGAATGAAGTTCATTAGAGAGGAAAAGGAGATATGAGAGGAGTGCGAAAGACCAGAAAACTGGAACAGATGATGGATCTGTGCTGTAGTTATCCTATCTTGACATGTAGATATGTAACCTAGCTAGCTACTGTCTAAATGTTTCTTGACATGTTTCTAACAAGTTTCAAACTAGTTACCAAACGCGTTTACTATGTTCAATTGCAAATTCAAATGGCCAGTCAGAGCAGAGCTCTTAAAATATAATAATTGCTGATTTTCGCTACACACACACACTTACAGTGTTTGTGGCACATTTTTAGGATTATTTGGGGCAGGGCATGGGAAAGGCAGAAACGGATACAGACAGCATTCCTGCTCACCGATAAGCAAAAGTGAGAGGTCATTCATTTAACTATGTGTGTGTGTGTGTGTGTGTGTGTGTGAGATGAATGCTGATATCTAAAGCTATGACTCAACCTAGAAAGCATCAGATCAGATCACACACACACACGCTGAGAAAGAGAGAGATCAATGCGGCTTGTTATCGCAGCTGCTTTTCCTTTATTTATCCTCTTTTGACAGAAAGAAGGAAAAGATGGCTTGAAAGAATGCGAGAGCGAGAGAGAATGAGGCATCTGAGGACGTGTCTGAATACAGGAAGTTATTTTAGAAGATCTGGGCGGTGGAGGAGCGCTTGTCTCGTTCTCAGACACGCGCGCTGGTAAAGTGAGTGACGTCATCCTGTCTTTTAGATTTACAGCTGAGCTCGTTTGTCTATCACCATCAGCACTCTTTAGTAAAATGATTATGCCATGTTCATTGTGGTTTGTCGTTTTAAACAGACTTTTAACCAGATGTTTGTCTTTAGGCAGACTTCTGACTTTCAGCATCAAATATCTTCCAGATTGAAGCTCACTTATGCACCTTACTCTTAACGTAAGAGCAGGTGCAGCCATTTGTAACTTGAATACAAACTTGTTTTTTTTTTCTTTTTTTTTTTGGTAGTACAAAACAGCTTATTACACTGCTTAATATTGCAGACTGGAGTTTCTTATCATACCGATTTGCCAATAAAATGTTAACATTAATTTTCATTTTTAAACCAGACATATGTGACCTTGGACCACAAAACCAGGCACATGTAGCACGGGTATATTTGTACCAATAGCCAACAATACATTGTATGGGTCAAAATTATTTATTTTTCTTTTATGTAAATGTCGTGTTTCATGAAGATATATATATATATAGAGAGAGAGAGAGAGAGAGAGAAAAATGTGTGTGTGTGTGTGTATATATATATATATATATATATATATATATATATATATATATATATATATATATATATCATATTTTGTACATTTCCTGCAGTAAATATATCTAAACTTAATTTTGAGTAGAATTATACATTGTTAAGAACTTGGACAACTTGGACAATTTGGACAACTTGACAACTTTAAAGGAAATTTTCTCAATATTTAGATTTTTTTGCACCCTCAGCTTCCAGATTTTCAAATAGTTAAATCTCAGCCAAATATTGTCCTATTCTAACAAACCATAAATCAATGGAAAGCTTAATTATTATATTTCTATATTATTATGTCTAAATAATTTTTTTATTTTTTTTTTAAATTGACCCTTATGTCTGGTTTTGTGGTCCAGGGTCACGTATATATCAGTTCAAAATATTGGTTATCAGTCTAATTGATCTGCAATAATCAGTATTGGCATTTGCCCTGAAAAACACATGTCCGTCAGCCCCTATTGGCTGATTAGTGGTGCCAAATGTAAACATTTTATGGTTATCGGTATCTGCCATTTTTTAATCTTTAAAATAATTTAAAGAAAGTTTTTGTCAGAGCCCTTGTTATTCTTAATTTTGACATTACTTTTCATTTTTACACCAGCCGAACTGGCTGATTATTGGAGCCAATATTCAGCATTTTTATGGTTATCAGTATCAGTCATTTTCAACACTGATTTGTCAATAAAATAATTTGAAAGCATTTAAAGAAAGTTTTTGTTAGAGCCCTTGTTTTTCTTAATCTTGACATTAATTTTCATTTTTACACCAGATATATATTTCGGTTCAAAATATCGATCATCGGTCTACTTGATCTGTAATAATTGATATCGGATGGGCCCTGAAAAGCACATATCAGTCGACCCCTATTGGCCAGTTATCGGCTCCAATATTAAGCATATTTACAGTTATAGGTATCTGCCATTTTCAACACAGATTTGCCAGTAAAATAATTTAAGAGCATTTAAAGAGAGTTTTTGTCAGAGCCCCTGTTATTCTTAATTTTCATATTAATTTTCATTTTTACACCAGACATTTATATGATATGTAATAATCGGTATCGGCACTGGCCCTGAAGAGCACTTATCAGTCGACTCCTATTGGCTGATTTTTGGTGCCAATATTAAGAATCTTATGGTTATTGGTATCAGTTATTTTCAACACCAATTTGCCAATAAAATAATTGAAAAACATTAAAAAAAAAATGCTGTATACGTCAAAATTTAAAACCGATTTGCTGATAAAATAATTTAAAAGCATTCAAAGAAAGTTTTTGTTAGGGCCCTTGTTATTCTTAATTTTGCCATTTATTTTCATTTTTACACCAGACATATATATCGGTTCAAAATATCGGTTATCGGTCTACTTGATCTGTAATAATCGGTTTCGCTATTGGCCCTGAATAACAAATATCGGTTAACCCTTATTGGCTGATTATCGGCGCCAGTATTAAGTATTTTTATAGTTATTGGTATCAGTCATTTTTAGTAATTTAAAAGCATTTAAAAAAGTTTTTTTCAGAACCCTTGTTATTCTTAATTTTGACATTACCCAGACATATATATCAGAGCTAATCATCGATTATCGGTCTGGAAAACACAATATTGATCGACCCCTATTAGCCGATTATCGTATTATTAATTTGTATTATTGTATTATTATTCGATCACTATTTGTAGCGCAAATAGTTTTAGCTTGAACTGCACTTTGTTATTCTTCTAGTTATTTACCTATTGCAGCTAATGATTTATATTTTATTTCAATGTCGATCAGTATTGAATAATTATTGGATAATAACACATGCTTAAAAATCTTCAAAATCACTAAAAATGTAATGTCACAAATATAATGATTGTAAATTATTTTTAGCACTTTTAAAAATGAACTAGATAATATAGCCTGTAAATTTAACATCAGCCATTTATCGATTATCGGCATTAACATGAATATGATTATTTGATTTATTGGTATTGAGCAGAATTTCGCTAATTGTACCGTTCTTGTAAAATTTGTGTTCAGATTACAAACACCAGTGTTTTAGCAGCTGTCTTTGTTTGCCACTGTTCTTTCTAGTTTGATGATCCATATGAATCCATGAATGACTGTGGGTGGTCCCTGGGTGTGTTGAGTCCGAGACTATTAACAGTTATGCTACGCGCATACTTATAATTGGTGATATTTTATCATTCGAAACAGCAATACTCCAATCTCTAATTAGAAACACAAGTGCAGAGCAGATCACCATTTTGTTTTTATTTTTAAACCAATTGTCCTTGGCAGCCAATTACAGAGCTCTGAATAGAGTTCATTCGACACACACATGCACACACACACACACACACACACACACACACAGAGAAATCTTATAATGTGGCCTGAAATCTAATTTCTTCCTCTGAAGTGACCCGTGAAATAGTGTGAGCTCTTTGCTCCCTCGCTCTATGTAAAATCATCAGATTGCCTATTTCAGAATCCAATATGAACCCTCTCCTGTGCTCTTTAAACACACATACACACACTTACAGTAATGGGTATTATGGGCCCCTCCTGACCCGTTAGATTACAGAGGAGAGGGAAAAACAGATACGAAATGAAAGACCAAAAAAACAGCTCAAATACCTAGGAGACGGAAGGATGGTGGAGAAAGAGAGAGCACAAAATAAGATGGAGGAAGTTAGTTACAGACACAACGATCAAAGAAAACAAAGGATTTGTTAAACAAGCAAGAATTGATCTGAGCAGATCAGATAATGGGGGTATAAAGCTCATGATAAAGACTGTTGTGTATTTGAGGCTACTTCGGACTTACAGACTTCCATATTTCAAGGATTACATTTATAAACTACGCTACACTAACAAAATGTATATATGTTTATGTGGATAGATAAACCAGGCTGTGAAATTGAGCAAATACGGTCTTAAAAAGGCTAAGGAAAGGGATTGATTTCATAATATTCACAGTGGAGTTTGAGAGTAGGATAGCGGGTCCACACTATTTCACCAAGGTCTACTCACTTGGAGATTTCGGCTCTCACCACTGCTACTCATGTGACCCCCTTACATTATATCTTGAATATGAACAGGTTAAGGTGATATCTTGTAATATCACACATAGGTGAATTGGGATGGAGCTAACTGTGTGTTTTGACAACTTTTCAGACTCTGTCTTCACCTTGGCTATGCAGGCTCTTTGAGATAGTTTGGAGGTAAACAGCTACTCCATAAATAATTTAAAAATAGTAGCTATTTTTCCACTGTTTACAGGTTTGATTCTAATTTTGTGGAGTAACCATTATCTTAATTACATTCTTCAGTGACAGTAGTTGATTTCATAATAGCTCAGCTTTCAAGTACGAGCTAGTTTTTCCAAGAAGTAGCAGTGTAGCGTGACAAATCACTACATTGCTGGACTGTTTCGTCACATTGTGCATTGCACGCAGCTGTAAAGCTGAACGAGCTGAGGCAATAATCAAACACGCTCTTTTAAAGCATGCTTATCTCTTATATGTGACACTAGAAAGTCCATTTAGCTTTAGATGTCGTACAGACAGTTAATGCAAATGAACGATTCACTGATTCCAGTCTCTGTGTGGAAATTTAAGCCATACATACATTTTATTAGTAGTTTAAATTAAACTACTAATAAAAAGTGCCTTCAATATTTAAATCCACCTTAAAAACACAAATGAATGGCTTCTGTCGACCATGTTGAAAAATAAGCCTCATAATAAAGCAGTTCTGCATTCGTTTTTGTCGCGATGCCTCCCATTTTCGTCGTAATCGATGAATCCAATCTCTAATTTAACCTTCCCCTGTGTGTCTTCCTTCATTCCATTAGAGACCAATGCAAATCGCAGTGTACCCCGCAATTATCTCTGCCGTTGGTTACCCATAGAGACACCTCTAACCAGATTGCGACTGAAAGCTTGCGGCAGTTAGAGACAGAGCTTTGACAACAAAGAGCGCTTGTGACCCCAGAAGCCCTGAGCTCCCGTGGAACAGTCACAGTCCTGGTCAAAGAGACGCACAGGCAATAAAAGTGGGCAGATATGATCCCAAATAAATGAATGCATGAATTAGAAATGAGTGATAATTAATGGTTGTGCTTAATGAGCTTCAGAGAGAAGCGATGACCTAAGGTCAGATCTGAGAGAAATTATGGGGAACAGAACGGGAGAGCAGACGGATAATGGATGACAGACCAAGCATAAAATTGTCAAGCGCTTTAAATAAAAAAGAAGAGAAATTGTTTGACATTCTGATAGTTTTACAAATATTAAACCATATGTTTAATCTTTATTCTCGACCACTAATTCTCAAACTTTTTAAACATGAGGCGTTCTATCACTCATCTGGGAAGAGTTTGACTTGAATGTACTTTTGGCCTTAATCATTTCGCAAATGTAACTGAATATGTGTATCAAAATGTTGATGTACAGAGTCAACTATTGCACTTTTTAAAATATATGCTCTGTTTTGGTTTGAGTGGTCCATGTGTCATCTGCCTGAACCAGTGTTGTGAGTTTTGGAAGGGGGCTACTGTACCTTCAGTGCAGGCAGATATGAAATAATTTTGCTGTCCACAAATAAAAGTTTTAAATGTACTACATAAACTCATTACTATGGAAGTTTCCACCAATGGTAATTGCAACTTTTTATCTCACAGTTTTGACTTTTTTTCTCGCAATTGCCAGTTTACGACTGGCAATTCTAAATTTTTCCTCAGAATTGTGATATAAACTCACAATTCTGAGAAATAAAGACATAATTCTGACTTAATTTCTCAATGTATATCATGCAATTCTGAGCAAAAAAGTCAGAATTGTATTTATATTTCGCAATTCTGACTTTATAACTCGCAATTGTGAGTTTATATCACGCAATTCTGATAAGAAAAGTCAGAATTGTGAGTTTAAATTATGCAGTTCTACAAAAAAAAACAAAAAACTGAATTGTGCAAAAAAAGTTGCAATAACCTTTTTTTATTTTTATTCAGTGACATAAACAGGCTTTCATATGTTACCTGTGAGAAGTTTGAGGTTTGTTTTTTAATACAATTTTTACCTAATAAAATTGCTTATATCTCACAATTCTGACTTTATAACTCGCAAGTGCGAGTTTATATCTTAAAAATCTAAGAAAAAGAAGTCAGAATTGCTTATATCTCATAATTCTGACTTTATAATTTGCAATTATGAGTTCATACCTCAATTCTGAGAAAAAAATCTGAATTGTGAGCTATAAACTAAAAAGTCAGAATTGATAAAAAAAAAAAAAAATGAAACCTCTGATGATGAAACCTCTGAAAACAATTCTGACTTTTTCTCGCAATTGCAAGTTTTAATCTCACAATTCTGAGTTTATTTCTCACAATTGTGAGTTTATATCATGCAGTTCTGAGACAAAAAGTCAGAATTGTGAGTTTATATTTCACAATTTTGTCTTTATAAGTTGCAATTGCAAGTTTATATCACAATTCTGAATTTCTAAGTCAGATCTGCAAGTCTTTATATGACAATTCTGGGGAAAAAAGTAAAAATTTTGAGTTTGTATCATGTAATTCTACGAAAAAAATTCAGAATTGTGGGATAAAGTCACAGTAACCTTTTTTTTATTTTTATTCAGTAGCGGAAACAGGCTTCCATACATTACAGGTCAAGGTTTGTTTTTTTTTTAAGAACCTAATACTTTTATTTATCAGAGACACATTAAATGGATCAAACGTGACAGTAAAACATTTATAACATTACAAAAGTTTTCTATTTCAAATTAATGCTGCTCTTAGTTTTCTATTTCAAATTAATGCTGCTCTTTTGAATGTTCTGTTCATCAAAGAATCCTGAAAAAAGCAAGGGTTTCTGCTAGGGTTATCAATATTGACAGTAACAAAAAATAAGCATCAAATCAGCATATTAAGCATATTAGACTGATTTCTGAAGGGTCATGTAACACTGAAGCCTTCAGTAATGGCTGCAGAAAATTCAACTGTGCCATCACAGGAATAAACTACATTTTAATATGTGTTAAAATAGAAAACTGTTATTTTAAATTGCAAAAACATCTCACAATATAATTATTTTTTACTGTGTTTTGATTAAAGGAGTGGTTGCCTAATAATCAAAAATATAAATAAATAAATAAATAAATAAATAAATAAACAAAACATTTGAAGGGCACTGTACAGTATGCTTTATTTTATATGTATATTCCATATGCAATAGTACGTTTTACTGGACAGCATGAACAGCTGAAAAGTTGAATATCCTGGACTGCCCTTTACTGTATTAAACATTAAAATAATATGTTATCTGGCTCTGACACGCGTTTCTTAAAGATGTTTAGTCAACACTTTCAGCTCAGCCAGCAGCCCGTCAATATCTGCTGTAGTCCCGCTCCCTCCGGATTTCAGCAGCACTTGTTCTGTTTGTCGGACTGAAGTTGACGGTCCATGTTTTTTATTTTTTCGCTTCACTAATCTCAGGAGTGTCCACCTGGACAATTTCTACACCGGCCATGTCTTATTCTGCAGGCTGATGTGTGAATTACTCTTTACGTGGCAGATTTATATGTGTTAAATACGAGGACAAACCTGTTTGGAGGATGACAGTTTGAAAACTGACAGACTAATGACTAGATGTACAGTTATGGGGATATATAGACACTGGTGGATTAACATGTGGCAGACATGCAAATACAGTGTGGATAATGTAGTGTGACTCAATAAGCAGATGCAGAAATGTGTGTGTGTGACAGAGAGAGAGAGAGAGAGAGAGAAAGAGAAAATGCTTTGCCTGAAAGAAAAAGCAGCAAGGGCCTTTTATGGAATCCAAAAATTAAATACCCAATTTAATGTACCCATTAGAATTTGACTGATATATAATTAATTAATAGAATCTATTACGTTACAATACTGCGATGACAAAGCTGCATTTTCAGCAAGCATTACTTAAGTGTTTTATGTCAAATGATCCTTCAAAAATCATAATATGCTGATTTGGTGCTAAGTGATATTTCTTGTTATCAATGTTGAAAACAGTTTTGCTGCTTAATAGTTTTATGGATATAATGAGACAATTTGTTCAGGATCTTTTGAAAAGAAGGTTCAGAGGAACAGTTGAAAAATGGGAGAACAGTTGAATGCAGAATTAGACCAATGTCCTCTGTTGAGAAAAGAACCATGCACTTATATATATATATATATAACATCCATGGAACACATACATGTATATGTGTGTGTGTGTGTGTGTGTTCTACATGCCTCTCTCTCCCTTTGACCCTTTTGGCTTGTCACGCACAGAGTTAGCAATTAAGACTCCTCCACCTCTTTGGGAGTGCAGCTTCCTCTCAACCTCTGTCTCTCCTCCTCTTTCCCAGCTGTTTTTCTGCCTATCTCTCTCTCTTTCTCTCTCTCTGAGGTCCAGAGCTGAGATTTCTCTGAATGAGGCGGCTGATGTGAGATCTGTCAGATGAAAGTGTGATGTGAAGGCTCTACTGAAGGCCCCCTGCATTTGAGGGTTGATGGCTCTGTGTGTGTTTGTAAAGGTTTGTGCGCCGATGAGTGTGTCTGAATGTCAGAATGTCCAGAGGAACATGTTATTTCTCTGAGTTCGCTCTTAATACAGATCTCAGTTGTGTTATTTGAGAATCGGATGTAAAGATAAGTTCAGAAACTATTACAGCATCTGTAGAAATACAACACTGTGAAATAATGATTGATGCGATTAGTTATTACAACTTTATAATCAATAATAATGTGTTGTTTCAACCAAAAGTAAGTGTTCCTGCTTGATTTAAATTGTAAGTTCTGCTAAGTTTAGTTTAGTTTACTTAAGTAGTTTAATTATAAATTCACTTTTACATTGTGTTTGCTTATAAATGTGTGTAAAAATCCATTCACTCTTTTTTTTAATCCCCAAAAAATCGAAACAGTCTCAATTATCAAGCCATTTTGATTTTCTGAGCAGTGACATCATATTGTTACATTTTCAGATAAACATCATTTACTATTTTTAATATTTTTTTTTTTACTTTTAAAGAAGTCTCTTCTGCTCACCAAGCCAGCATTTATTTGATCCGAAGTACAGCAAAAACAGAAAGATTATGAAAAGTTTTTACTATTTAAAATAACTGTTTTCTATTTGAATATATTTTAAAACGTAATTTATTCCTGTGATTTCAAAGCTGAATTTTTAGCATCATTACTCCAGTCAGATAATGCTTCAGAAATCATTCTAGTATTTTGATTTTCTGCTCAAATTTTTTTGATTATCATTATGCTGAAAACAGCAGAGTCAAATTTGTTTTTCAGGTTTATTTGATGAATAGAAAGTTCAAAAGAACAGCATTTATCTGAAATAGAAAACTTTTGTAACATTATAAATGTCTTTATCATCACGTTTGATCAATTTAAAGCATCCTTACTAAATAAAAGTATTAATTTATATAATTGAATAGTATAGTCTATAATGTTACAAAAGCTTTTTATTTCAGATAAATGCTTATCTTTGGGTCTTTCTATTCATTCATTCAGTTCATCATGTTTTAAATATTGATAATAATAATAATAATAATAAATATTACTTGAACAGCAAATTTAGCATATTAGAATGATTTCTGAAGGATCAAGTGACACTGAAGACTGGATTAATGATGCTGAAAATGTATCTTTGATCACAGGAATAAATTACATTTTAAAATATATTCAAATAGAAAACAATTATTTTAAATAGTAAACATTTTTCAAAATTGTACTGTTTTGCTGTACTTTGGATCAAATAAATGCAGGCTTGGTGAGCAGAAGAGACTTCTTTTAAAAAACATTAAAAATCTTATCTCATTCTACAGGTTGATCTGAATGTCTTATGGTTTCTTAAAAAAAAATCATTGATGCAAGATCTTTCAGATTGATGGGGATTGTCTGTTTGTAAAGGTCAGTGTCAGAATGATTCTATTTAATTGTGTGTTCATATAATACATGCTTTCATTAGTATACTGCCGTTTAGGTGTGTGTGTGAAACCGAATGATGTAGAATTAACCGTAGCCGTATACTCCGTGTGTGGCCTTGACCCTTTAACACTCAGGTTTGTACTGAGAAATCCACTATTGATCCTCCCGTGAGCCCTTACCAGCGATCAATGGCTGCTGAGTGTGTGTGTATGTGTGTCTCCACTGACTAAAGTTGGTTTATCCAGGGAATTGAGTGTCTAATCACTATCTCTACAGTATATGATGGAATCAGAGAGAGAGAGGCGCTTGCCAAGAGTGTTGAGTTATTAATAAAGCCGTCTGTCCCCGTGGAGATGAGACAGCGATGTCATAATGGGTTGTGGTGAGGCAGAGGGCGGCAGTCACAGATGGTCGCGCGGATCATTACGGCGCTGTGGCGTTCTTCCGAAGGTCGAGTCGCCGTAGCAACGTGGTGTTTAATCGCTCTCTTACGTGTTTTGCTGCTCCTTAATGCATGCGTTTGCGCGTTTGTGCACGTCAGTGTTAAATAGATGGAAAAGACAGATGGGAAATTGATGCTGAGGTAGTGCGTGTTTCGAAAAAATAATGACACAAAAAGCATCCTAAGCAGGTGTTTGAGGGGAGGGGGCTTTGAGGTGCTGAGACAAGGTAAAACAAAACGCTTTAAAGTAACACAAGGCCGTACGCACACACACGCTTCTTGTTGTTCCTGTGGAGGGGTGGCAGGTGTTTTCATTTTTGGCTTGAGTCACTTGCAACCCTGAGCTCTTGTCAACAGAGGTATTTGAAAAGTGCTGACGTGCATACGTTTGAAAGCGCTAGACACTTTATTGTGATGATGTAATGATGGTTATTGTCTGCAAACAGCAGATAGCACACATGCATTGCAGTCGTTTGTCAGGGAACCGCACAGCTGAAGGTCAAGCATGTTTCCGCCACACAGTATTCACAGCTCCTGACACTTAACTGAATGTTAAACTAACACACTTTTTTTGAAAATATTCATTGTCCAACTCCCCTAGAGTTAAACAGCCGAGCTTTACCGTTTTCGAATCCATTCAGCCGATCTCAGGGTAGCACTTTTAGCATAGCTTAGCATAGATCATTGAATCCGATTAGACCGTTAGCATCTCGCTCGAAAATGACCAAAGAGTTTTGATATTTTTCCTATTTAAAACTTGACTCTTCTGTAGTTACATCGTGTACAAAGATGTAAGAAAAATGAAGAGTTGCAATTTTCTAGGTCGATGTGGCTAGGAACTGTACTCTCATTTCGGCGTAATAATCCAGGAACTTTGCTGCCGTACCATGGGTGCAGCAGGCGCACATCTGTTCGCTTTGAGGTTTATCATCTGAAAGTTTTAGTAAATAACATTAGCAGTAAGCAAAGGGTTTGATCCGGGCTGAAATGTAAACTAAACTAGATCTAGAACTACTGTCTCAACTGTTTTTTTCCCACACTTAAAAAAATCTGAGCATTTAACTAAACCATACAACTTCAAGATGAATGACAACATTTGATTTTAAGCAAAATAAGTATATAAGTATACATACAGTACAAAAACGAAAAAGACAACGATACGTCTGTCTAACACAAAACACTGTGCTATTCATCCATTAAAGCGCTGCAAATTGTAATAAAAAAAGAAAAAAGAATTGACAGTAAAATATAAAACTATTGGTTATACATCACTGATTACATATATAAAATACCATATTTTTATTGTATTTTAAATTATTTAAATGGTTACAGATATTTTGTGCATTGTCACTTTTCAGCTATTTTATTTTATTTTATTTTATTTTATTTTTCCTTGTGGTAACCTGGACATTGGTGGATTGGGAAATGTCTATTTACGATTATATATACTACCAGTCAAAAGTCTTTGAACAGTAAGATTTTTAATGTGTTTTAAAGAGGTGTCTTCTGCTCACCAAGCCTGCATTTATTTGATCCAAAGTACAGCAAAAGCAGTAATATTGTGAAATATTTTTTACTATTTAAAATAGCTGCTTTCTATTTGAATATTTTAAAATGTAATTTATTCCTGTGATCAAAGTTAAATTTTCAAAATTATAGAAATTAATTCTGAAAATTTAATTTTATTCAGCACTTTTAAACTTTTATTTAGCAAGGATGCTTTAAATTGATCAAAAGTGATGATAAAGACATTTATAATGTTACAAAAGATTTCTATTTCAGATAAATGCTGCTCTTCTGAACTTTTGATTTGTCAAAGAAACCTGAAAAAAATTCTACTCAGCTGTTTTCAACATAATAATAATAAATGTTTTTTTTTTTTGAGCAGCAAATCAGAATATTAGAATGATTTTTGAAGGATCATATGACTGGAGGTTTGATGCTAAAATTCAGCTTTGAAATCTCAGGAATAAATTACATTTTAAAATATATTCAAATACAAAATAAAAAATAAAAAAAGTTTTAGAATTTTACTGTTTTTGCTGTGCTTCGGATCAAATAAATGCAGGCTTGACGAGCCCAAGAGTCTTCTTTAAAAAAACAGTAAAAATCTTACTGTTCAAAAACTTTTGACTGATAGTGTATACACTGTCATTCAAAAGTTTGTGTTCAGTAAAGTTTTTTTATTTAGTTTATTATTTTTTAAATAAATTAAGTTTTTCTTCCTCAGCAAGGATGCATTAAATCGATCAAAAGTGACAGTAAAGATATTTAAAAAAAAAAAAAATCCATTTCAGAAAAATGCTGTGCTTCTGAACTTTCTATTTATCAAAGAAACCTGAAAATAATCTGCTCAGTTGTTTTCAACATAAGGCTTGGTGAGCTGAAGAGTCTTCTTTTAAAAAGAAGTGTATACACCATCATTCAAAAGTGTGAGTTCAGTAAAGTTTTTAAAGTTATTTATTTCAAAAGTGACAGTAAAGACATTAATAATGTTACAGAAGATTTCCATTTCAAATAAATTCTGTTCTTTTGAACTTTATATTCAGAATCCTGAAAAAAAAAAAAAAAAAAAAGGTTTCTACAAAAATATTTTCAAGCGGTGCAACTGTTTTCAACATTTATAATAATTATTTATAGCCTAATCAGAATATTAAGTAGAATTAGTGAAGGACCACGTAACACTAAAGACTGGAGTAATGACTGCTGAAAATTCAGCTTCCCCATCACACAAATAAAATACATATTAAAATATATTGCAATGGAAAACTTGTTTTAAATAGTGTAAATAGTGCAAGTATTTCACATTATTGCTGTGTTTTTGATCAAATAAATCAAGTATATGTCTGCTAATATAAGTTTGTCATAAGATTTCAGCACATAATTACTGTAAAAGTCTATGCAGAAAATGACAGTGATTTTACTTATAGTCAAAGACTTTTGCACTGTTAGTGATTTATAATAGGCTAAAGGACAAGGACTGTAATATGCCCCTCCCCAGCTTCCTGTTGCAATAGGAAATACACCAGCTCAGGAAAAAAAATGATACAGATACACTGAGTTATTTGGAACATTCTTACTTGATGTCATGCACAGTAAAGTCAAAAGATCTTTGTATGTTACATTTTATTATTTGTAAAGTAAAATATTATTTCCTCAGATTCTAAGGGCTCTTTCTATTTGCAGAGATGTCACACCTTCAATGTCTTTCTATGAGACAATCCAACAGTGTGTGTCTGTGACCCCTGTGTCTCACTGAAATAGTGTATTGTTTGAAGCCCATGTTCTCTGCTGTATTGTAACAGTGTGTGTGTGTGTGTGTGTGTGTGAGAGAGAGAGAGTGTGTTAGCAACAGATTATTCATTTCGTCCTGACAGTCCTGGTGAGAGGAGAGCCTCTGGACACATTTAGACTGATTCTGTACCTTATCACCTTCACACACACACACACACAGAGAGCGCAAAAGACAGAGGAACAGACAACCACTCTGTCTCGCCGAAGTTGGTGAAGGAGAAAAAAGAGAGAAGGACATATTTGAGGAGAAAAAGAGGAACAAGAGGAGATAAGGATAGCACTGCATTGCAGCATGGGAGTCGACAGAGAAAAGACAACGAAAGAGGCAAAGTTTTTAATGATGCCCTTGGCACCTTGACTAATATGCATCCATAAAGAAAGAGTTGACTCCATCGTTCAAATTCATTAAGTGTGTTGGAGTTAATGATCTCGCTCTCTCTCTTTCTCTCTCTCTCTCTCACGTGCTGTTGTCCGGTGCAGTGGTATCATTATGTCAGACAGTAATGTTCCACACCTCCACTGAGAGCTGATTATACATCACCTGTGCCACACACACACACACACACACGCTTTGACTGCAGGCCGCTGACAGTGTAAAGGTGTGTTCAGGGGGTTGGAGACCTTGAGAGAGCAAAGCTAATTACTCTCAGTGGTAATTATAACAGCTACAGTCACAATGACCTTCCAGTATGAGGCCGCTCGTGCGTGTGCATATGCAGCGTGGCGTGGCTCTGTGAAGCGTTTGCTGTATTCCTGGGAGTATCTGAGAGATGCTGACCTGTAGATGTTACTCAGAGGACAGACATGACATGGACTAAAGAGTACGTTTTTGCTTATACAGGTGGTGAGGAGGGGCATTATGAGCACCTCCCTGTAAAGACGGTATAATCGTTCTTTTTAATGGTCGACTGTGGGTATATAATATTCCTATTCTTGAAAAATATGGGAATGTGTGATAAACAGGTCGCTGTTGAATGAGTATCTAGCTTCATATGTATGCATTTTTTTTTTAATATATCTGAGGGCATTTCCTCCAAGGAGGCAATGGAGGCTGCCTCCTCAAAAAATTGAATGAGAAAAAAAATCATAGTACAAAAATAAAACAATGCAAATGTTACAAAATATGACATAAAAAGCGTATAAATCACTTGTTTTTTTTTTTTTTTTCAAAGAAACGCTGTCCTACAGCGACACCAGCAGGTGGAGTTACAGCGGGACTCACCTCGCTCACCTCCCCTGAGCCCACTGAGTTTTAACAGACCCCCTAAAGCGTACGGTGGGTTTATCAATGGGTCTCCATTAAGGTATGCTTGGATATGACTTGTTTAGGGCTGCACCGATTCCTCGATTCGATTCCCCTATGGACCTTTCTCACATTTCCGGGTTTCTCATAACGGAAGTTGTCATAGTTGGGTAAAATCCGAGAGCAGGAATGGGAGAGTACCACAAATACATTTTTTGCATTCCCATTTGCTGTGCATTCCCACAGCAAAAGAAAAATTACACAATAGTGTTTTCACAACTTTCAATCAAAGGAAAAAATTGAGAGAGACTGATATCGGCAGTCAGAAGAGAGAACAATGTCAAATTTACCGTCTCCCCCATAGACGCAGCATTAGAAATACCCTCGCATAGCGTAAACTAGTTTTTTTGTAACTTGATAAAAAGGTGATATAATACAAAGTATTGTGTTATAAATGTATATACATATTTTTAAAATTCAACATATAAAAAACTTTAAAGGCTTTATGATGATGATGACCGTTGAAACGCGTCATCACAGGCTTAAGGGTCCATTTGATCTTAAAAAAATCTTCCATTGCATTTTGCCCGTGTCCAGTAATCAGCAAAATACCGGAATTCCATATATTAAACCTATTTAAAAATCATAATAAAGCATATGCCATTAAGAATTCACAAACGCTACGATTTAATTAAATAAATATATGCAATGCAGGTTTAATATATGCGCTTTAATTATTCACATGCGTATAGGTTAGGTACCTGCGGGTTAGAGTGGCTCCATTCACAGTAAATGCTGCTACACAAACATGCGTGGAACGTCTCAAACTCCATCTCTGCATGCTGTTGTGAGTTTGGGTTTATTATGACGTTCGTCTGGGAACGCAACGTGTGCTATTTCATCAGATTTGTAAGGTAAATTATTTATAAACCTAAGCAAACACAGGAGAATACATCATTGCCTTTTTCAATATGCTATCGCAATTTCAAAATAAAAGCTCAAACACTGGCTCTGAGTTTACACGTTTTGATGCCCACTTGTTTAAGAAATTACAGTGGCTGTAGTGTTTCTATCATAAAGTAATGGCCCAATATTAAAGATTAAGTGGACATTTGAATTAAATGTTGTTGAGTCCATATTGAACAAGGATTAGATGAGCAGTAAAGTGTAAAAACAATCGCCAGGCCGTTGGCGCCCTCTGCAGGCATTTGTTATAATGAGTATAATGTTATAATGTACATTTGCTCTATTGTTAATAATACATTATGTATTTAAACAGTTTTGTTAAATAAAACCATATGATTACTTGCTTTTGATACTTTAGTTGAACTAATTATTATTGCCTATTATATATGTATTTTAAGTCATTTTAAAGGCTGGTTCTATTTTTATTACTATAAAAAAATAAGAATTATACTTATCCGATTACTCGATTAATCGTCAAAATAATCAACAAATTACTCCATTACCAAAATAATTGTTAGTGGCAACCCTGGACTGGTTATGTTCAGCTGTGTGTGTTTTTTTTTTTTTTTTTTAATAAATAAATAAAAAACTGTTTCCAGCACTGATAATAAATCAGTATATTATAATGATTTCTGAAGGACCATGTGACAATGAATACTAGAGTAATGATGCTGAAAATTTAGCTTTGATCACAGGAATACATTAGATTTTAATATATTTATAATATTATAATATTTATTTTACATCCAGTGTTTACCGAGCTCTGATGACTGATGATCCAAAAATAAGTTCATTATAAGTTTTCTATTTTTTATTTATTTTGACAAAATTGTATATCATTTTAATTTTGGCTTTTTGACAGATTACCAGTATCAGCCAGTATACAACCAGTATTGGTGCATCACTCAGCTGTGGTTGTAAATTACTGTTTTAGGCCACACAGCTCTGAGTTTGATTCGTACTAACCACTTTACACAAGACAGACCAATTTATTTTTCCTCTTAGAGCGGATACATTTACTTGGGTGCCCTGCCAAGCTGCCCAAAGTGATAACCTGTACTCAAGGTCCAAAATTAACACTCGACAAGTGCTAAATTCAGGGTTAAAAAAAAGAAAGTCTATGGGAAGTAGGGCTGTGTATTGCCAAGAATCTGGTGATACGATACGTGATACAGGGGTTGCGATACGATATGTTGCGATAAATTGCGATATTGTAAAAAAGGTAATATATTGGGATATTTCTTATTTTATGAATAGGACATAATTTTAGGAAAGCTGTAATTAAGAACACACCACAATATGCAAACCATTCAGTGTTACCGAATCACTTTTTGTGCAGTACGAGTAAAGGGGGAAAATAAAGTCCTTGCAAGATTCTTCAGTTATTAAATGTATAAAATGTAAGCTTTTATAAACAGACCATATATATTTTTAGACCCTGCTTTACAATTTAAGTTTACAATTGTAACCATGTCAGATCATTTTGATTTGAACTTAAGAATTACATCTGCTTAATATATAATAAAGTGCTTACAGGATTTCTAAAGAAAACAAAAGAATTGTAAAACAATAAAATAAATACAGATACTGGACATTCTGAGAACCTTTTTTTTCTGAGAATTTCAAAAATTTTGTATTTCTTAAATTTTTCAGTTTGTAATTATGCTCCTCGTGGAATCGTCGAGACTGCGACGCGAGCACCGCATCAACTGCACAAAACAGCCCCACCACGAGAGAAAGCGGCGGGCAGCCGCGCGGCTACCTCACTGCGCCCGGCATGAAGGCCCTTTCACGGGACTCAGTAAGCGGCGGAACCGCGGCGCGGGCGCCGCCTCGTCTACAGGGGACGCTTCTGCTGCAGACGGGTGGCGGCCGAGCGGCGGTTCCGCTGCTTGCCGCGTCCTGGAGCGAACGTTACCTCAAAAGCCGAAATGACACCACACTCTACACCGAGGCGGGAGCAGGAACTATTCTTTCATCCTCCATTAATGCTAACATTAGTGGCGAGCCCTTATGCTAATATTTCCTGTCACTGTTTAAGTACAGAGATAAGAAGACTGCAACCTAGCGGTCAGGATATAAGCTCAAAACGAAGCAACTGTCATGAATCTTGTATGATTTTTTTTTTTTTTTTAAATATCGATATTCCATTTTTTGAGAATCGATACAGTATTGCCAAACAAAATATATATATAATATATATAATATATATATAGGGATGTGACGATTCACTCAGCTTGTGATGCAATATGATTCACAATATTAATTTTTCTGAATTTATTTGCCACTGCCAGATGTAGCAGAAGTTTATTTTCCATGTGCTACACACACAGTCACACAGCAGTTACACATGCACAATTTGCATGTCCGGGACCACATTCCCTTTCTAATGAATAATATCAAAGTCCAGTGTCCAGTGATGTTAAATGTGTCTAAGCTTAGCTACATGCATATAGTGCCTGTAGTCTGATAACCTTCAACAACACTGACGACATTACAGATTGCTGTTGTTCAGTTGTGCAGTGTGCACTTCTCTGGGTCACACCTGACATGCTGCTCATTTTTACACTGTGTTCTTGCCCGGATAACAATCTTTCAATATAGGAGGATTTATGGATTTGCACACACACCTGTGATTGTCAAAGTAGCGCACACACAGAAAAAATAGCGTCTCAGAGAATCGACAGAGCATGCTAAAGTCATTTCACTGTTTTTCCCCTCACTCCGTGCTTTCTCCATCTTACCCTCTGACGCAACACACACTATACACTTGCTCCTGAGGCAGTGTAGACACTGTAGCCAAGAGAAAACATGCTTGATTAGTCAGGGTTAAAGTGTAATGACTGCCTCTTAGAGGGGAAACAGCACAGCGCTGAAACAAATCAAACTGAACGTTAGTGATTGTTTACCAACCCCTTAAGAGCAGAGTCAGAGAGAGAAAGAAAAGAAGGAATGAGGTGCAAGAAAGCGAAATCAACGTAGCAGACTTTGGTCTCATGTTCCTCTTTTGACTTATTTCACAGTATTTTAGAAAAAAAATATTAAGAAAGATCTGTAATATATGTTCTAGGCCTTGATTTTGTGAACTAACAATTTATAGTCTGAATTAAGCTTTGGTGATTTTATTCAGCTGAAGCATCTGTTATATATGTGACCCTGGACCACAAAAATAGTCTTAAGTAGCATGGGTATATTTTGTAGCAATAACCAACAATACAATGTGTGGGTCAATATTATTGATTTTTCTTTTATGCTAAAACCCTTAGTATATTAGGTAAAGATAATGTTCCGTGAAGATATTTTGTAAATTTCCTACTGTAAATATATCACAACATAATTTTTGATTAGTAATATGTATTGCTAAGAACTTCATTTGGACAACTTTAAGGGCGATTTTCTCAAGATTTATATATATATTTTTTTTAATTTTTGTCCACCCTCCACCAGCTTCCAGCGTTTCAAATAGTTATATCTCGGCCAAATATGGTCCAATCTTTATAAACCTTAATGGAAAACGTTAATGGAAAGCTTATTTATTCAGCTTTCAGATAATTTATAAATTTCAAATTTGACCTGTATGACTGGTTTTGTGGTCCAGGGTCACATATCACATATATACACTGTGTAGACACCATGTTTTTAGTTGACAGACATCTGGTTTCTATTTTTGTTTGCTGCATGGCTTTGCCAGCCACTTTACTTTCTCTTTATGTCTGAAATGACTTTTCTGACAAGTAAGTGCTGCTTTATTGCAAATTAACCATTACATAAAAGCCAGCTTGTGATATTTCTAGTCTTTAGCCTGCACATTTTTCCACAAAAATGTTATTGCAAACAATGTAAACAGCACCACTGTTTTCAACACTGATAATTAGAAATTAGAATTTTTATTAAAAAATAGAATTAGATAATTAGAATCATTTCTGAAGGATGATGTGACACTGAAGACTGGAGTAATAACTGCTAAAAAAATCACAGAAATAAATTACATTTTAGAATGTTTTGAAACAGTTGTTTTGAATTATAATAATAAATTATAATTATATTTCACAATATTAAGCTTAAGTTCCTCTAATTTTGATCAAATAAATGCAGTAGTGATGTAACAATTACTCAACTCACGATGCGATACGATTCACGATACTGATTTAATAATACAATTTTCTCACAGTTTTTTTTAACAAAATTAGTTATAAGATAAATTACAAATGAATAGTTGTTCTTTTATTATTTATTAAACAAAATTCTGCACATTTCTACATTTGTTATACAAATAAAACAAATCTCTACATATAAACAAACCAAGGCTTTGCCTTTGCTCTCTCCATTTAAAATTAGAGCCAACCACTGCATTTTAATCATGATCCAAACAAGCAGTATTTGATTTAAATTCTAAATTTGAATCAAAAACAGAATAGGCTGACTTTAACTTTGCAAAATTATGCTACATAAAACATCTAAATGAAACAAAAACAGCAGATGGGCTGAATGAGAACATAAATTCACTCTCTGCCAGCAGGGGGCGCTTATGGAACAGCAGCAATACAGCATTTCCTTGCTGTAAACAAAACAGCACTGTGCTTTCAAAGATTAATATGCATTATACAGAGATAAGATGAAAAGAAAATACCTGAACTTTTCTGAAGACAGACAGTTCCCCTCAGAGATACATTCATATAAACCCCCACTTGAAATTATATTGTGAACAACCGATCTCATCCGACTTGAATCACCACACATTTTAACCCATTTTCAACCGGCTCAGGGTGCATTGTTACACCCCTACTGGTGAGCATATATGTATGTAGGTATAGATATTTTTTTCTCTTTATTCATATAAAATAATCTTGTTCAGTGCTGTAACACAGACATACATTTTTTGGTGCTGCATATACTCATATTATGACTGCTTGTCAGAGAATATTATTAAATATTCAGTTGCTTTTCGTGGTATATCAGTTTGGTTTGTATACCTTTTTGGAGACCGGATATGGAAGGCTGTTTCCGTCAAAAAAAGGTTATTGTGATAGCAATTTGCAGTTCAGACTTTTTTTTCTCAGAATTGCATGACATAAACTCACAACTGCAAAAAAAAATAGTCAATTGCGAGAGAGAAACTCACAATTCTGACTTTTTTTTCTCAGAATCGTGATATAAACTCAGAATTGCAAGAAATAAAGTCAGAATTTGCTAGATAAAAACTTGCAGTTCTGACTTTTTTCCAGAATTGCATGATATAAAGTTACAATTGCAAGAAATAAAGTCAGAATTGCAAGACACAAACTTACAATTCTGAGAAAAAAAAAACAAAAAACAAATTCCAATTTGCTAAATGTAAACTTGCAATTGCGAGAAAAAGTGACAATTGTGAGATAAAAAGTCACAATTACCTTTTTATTTTTCACTCAGTGGTGGAAAAGGTCTTCCATACAGATGTCAAAAACCAGTGAGAAGACCAAATGGAGGTTGTGGTGGGGTCAAAGGTGGAAGGGGAAAATCTCATGTTCTGTGTGTCTTCCTCTAATCCTTCTCTCCTCCCTCTTGTCTGTGTTTGACTGGTTAATCCTTCACTCTGTTCAGGCATGCTGGATTCTGAATGGATGATTTAAAACTGGCAACTGTTCTGTGTAACTGATGGACCTCCACCCTGTGCCTGTCTGTCTGCTTGTTACACTGGTGTAGGATTGTTGAATTAGGAATGGAAAGTAACGGCTTATTAAACAGAAAGAATACCGGCTCTACAATCAGAGTTAAGCTATTATAAACTGAAAATATATGCACACCTGTCTCTGCGCATTAGTTGAATTTGAAATGAATATGGTAAGTCTACATATCTGCTATATCACATTAAGCTAATGCAGGGGCTTTCAAACTTTTTGATTTCAGGAACCCCAAAACATGACAAACCCATTTGCAAAGGAGCCCACTTCCTAAAATATAATAGCAGCAATATAATTTGGTGTGTAAAGACCCATAATGCTATTTGGGAAAAATTATTAAGTGTCATATATGTCACAAAACATTCCTCCAAATGAAACAGCTGTTTTTACTGTACTAAAACAAAGGAACATTATTAAATATATTATTTTTTGAGAATATTTACTTTTTTATTAACATTTTTTTTTTCATTTACTATTAATTTTAGATGTTTTTTTTTTTTTAAGTTTCTTACTTTTTATGGATTATACTGGTATGAAAGTTCATAAATAAGGAATTATGCATTATTGTGAATTTATAACAATTAATGACATTCTAGGATCATTCTATCATGGTAAAACCACAATAAAGCACAGCATCTATCGATTACTGCTTTATGTTAGAGTGGAAACTACTTTTTCCACCATATAAACATTAATATGTTAGCTAAACATTATTATTATGTATGATGTGTAATGTATTCCCTCTTCACTGAGTAGAATGATAATACTGGCAAACATACCAGGCTAGTTCATATGCTCTCTTTCTCTTTCTTTCACAGTTCTTTTCCTTTTTGTAACCTGCTTGTCAGTGATGTGATTTGTACAAGCAACAAATCTCAGCAAATACAACATGATTTAAATGTTTCTGTCAACACTGAGCCAGATTCTGGGAGCACACAATGCATCTTATGATGAGGAAACAAATTTCGTTGCTACGAATGAAAGCCTCCGGTTCTGCCACCTGACACCAATAGAAACAGAAATAAAATCAGAGGAAGATACCCTTGTAAATCTTTCTTAGGATTCACAGAATTCACATTTGAATTGAAAAGACAGGCCTTTAAACAAAAATATTATAGTAGGGTTTACCACACTCCCTTTCTTCTTGTTCTTGTACAGTACAGTAGAGCTATTAGACTGGGCAAAAGATGACTCTGATGAGTGTTTGTTAACGAAATTACCCCATGATTGCTTTATTTCTTACCAAAGCCTTTGGAAGCACATTAATGAGCTCAGTGCTTATCCACACGACCATCGGGGGACAAATCCAATTTAGCCTGTAAAATAATGACAGCCCCTTCTTGGACATCAAAAGAGACAGGCCAAATTACAGCCAACACTTGATCATCTGCTTCAAAATGACCATGTATTTCTCTAGAGGGAGGCTAAAACCAGCTTTGATAGTTTGCCTCCGGACAAGGATGAATTTGTGGCGGGAAAGTACAGATGCTGCTAATATGTAGAGAGTGCCTGCTCACAATTGAGGATTTCCAGTTGGGGACTTGATTAAGGGCAGCGTTTCTGATTTATGGTTTAAATATAAAATGGATTGTTTGCTAGTGTACTTCAAAAGGATATACTAAAAGCTTTGTGGCTTTACCATTGCTCTGTGATGCACTCAGCATCAAGTACTGGGATTTTTTTTTAACAACAACTTTTTGGTAAGATTTTTAATGGTGTTAAAAGTATCTTTTGTTCACTTTATTTGTTCACTAGGCATTTATTTAAAATTTTAGTAAAAATAGCAATAGTGTGAGATATCACAATGTACAGTAGCTATTTTCTACAGTGGTTGATTCTTGATTGCAGCTGATTTTGCGGCAGTCTTTAGTGTCACATGATCATCCAGAAATGCTAATTTGGTGCTTGAGAAAAATCTCTTAGTATTATCAAGTTAAAAACAGTTGTGCTGCTTAATATTTTTGTGGAAAACTTAACATTTTTTCTTTGACTTTGTGTACTATATATTTTCTAACTGATCAAACTGATAAAAACCACCAAAAAATTCTTAGATTTCATTGAGGGTGTAAAACTTTTGTACAACGAGAATTATGGTGTATTTAAACTGTCTATTACTATAACAAAGCTTAACAACTCCCTACTAAAAAACAGCTAAAACCAGCCTGGTTGGTTGGCTGCTTTGGCTGGTCTCCCAGGCTGGTTTTAATGTGGTTTTGGTCAATTTTTAGCTGGTTAGGCTGGTCTTGGCTGATCAAGCTGTTATAAGACCATCCAATTTTAATCCAGCTAAGACTAGACAACCAACCTAGGCTGGTTTTAGCTGTTTTTGCAAAATGGCCTGGTCTTAGCTGGTTTAAGATGGAAGTAGGTGGTTTTAGCTGGTCTCCCAGCCTGGCTGGGCTGGTCAGGCTGGTTTTAGCTGGTCATTCCAGTTGGTCTCCCAGGCTGACCGGCTAAGGAAGTGGCCAAAACCCCTCTAAAACCAGCCTGCTGACCAGCTAAGGCCAGGCTGGATGACCAGCTAAAACCAGCCAACTAACTTAGGCTGGTTTAGCTGTTTTTTTCAGCAGGGTTTATTTATTTATTTATTTCAAGTCCGCTGGTTATAGCTGATTTGAACAATTTTTTTGTCTCCCAGGCTGGTTTTAAATTGGTTTTGGCCACTTTTTGCTGGTTAGGCAGGTCTTGGCTGGTCAGGCTGGGATATCTGCTAAAAGACCAACCAAGATTAAATCAGCTAAGACTACACAACCAGCCTAGGCTGGTTTTAGCTGTTTTTGCTAAAAGGGCTGGGTTTAGCTGGTTTCCCTGTTGAAAAAATAAAAATAAAAACAGCTAAAACCAGTCTACGCTGGTTAGCTGGTCTCCCAGCCTGGATGACCATCTAAAACCAGCCAACCAGCTTAGGCTGTTTTTTTTATTTTTTTTTATTTATTTTTTTTTACAGCAGGGTTTATTTATTTAAGTCCGCTTTTTGTTGTTGTTGTTGTTTTTTTGTTGTCTCCCAGGCTGGTTTTAAAGTGGTTTTGGCCACTTTTTAGCTGGTTAGGCTGGTCTTGGCTGGTCAAGCTGGGAAACCTGCTAAAAGCTTAAACCAGCTAAGACTAGACAACCAGCCTAGGCTAAATGGGCTGGGTTTAGCTGGTTTCCCTGTTGAAAAAAACAAACAAACAAAACAAAACAAAACAAAACAAACAAAAAACAAACAGCTAAAACCAGCCTAAGCTTAAACCTAAGCTGGTTTAAGATGGAAATAGTTGGTTTTCGCTGGTCTCCCAGCCTGGCCAGCTGAGGAAGTGGCTAAAACCCCTCTAAAACCAGCCTGTTGACCAGTTTAGGCTGGTTTTAGCTGTTTTTTTTTTTTTTCCAGCAGGGTTTATTTGTTTATTTATTTATTTATATTTATTATATTTATTTAAATGTATTTATTTATAAATGGTTTGGTTGTAGGGTTGTTGTTTTTATATATATATATATATATATATATATATCAGCTTGTAGCACTTTTAGCTGGCATTTTTGTAAATCAGCTGGATTTAGCTGGTTTTGAACTTTTTTTTTGCTAAATGGTTTTAGCTGTTTTTTTTTTTTAACTAAATCTGGTTTAAGATGGTTTTTAACAGTTTTTTTCATTCATGTTAGCAACATGTTAAATCATGTTAAAACATGCCAATGATATAATAACTGATCTAGAAACATACTAAAAATATGCTAATTATGCTAAAAACATGGTAACCATGCTAGAAACATTTAGGAACATGTTAATCATGTTAAAATGCGTTAACTTCATGTTAGCAACATGTTAACAACATACTAACAGCATGCTAATCATGCTGTTAATCATGCTAGCAACGTGCTAATCGTGTTAAAACATGCTAGCAATATGATAATTGTGTTAGGTACCTGTTAGAAATATTCTAATCATGCTAAAACATGCTAGCAACATAATCATGCTAGAAACATGTTAATCATATTAAAAACATGTTAACAGCATGCTAATCATGTTAAAAAACATGCTAATAATGCTATATACATGCTAGCAACATGTTTACTTTCAAAATTAAAGCTTTAACAACTGCTTTAAACTTTCAGGCTAGGCATTCTCAAACTTTACGCTGGTTTGAAATAGAGATTGTTTGTAAAAATGTATTTTTAATGCATTTTTGATTAATAGAATCACTGTTTTCTTTACAAAAATCTTATTGACCCCAACTTTTAAAAAGTGCACTTACTTAGTGGTTTATATTGATGAAACTATGCTTAGTGTTGTGCTTCAGAACATCCCATAACTGTGGTAGATTCACCTCTTGTGTCTTATTACTTTAATATTCAGCACTGCATCAAACACGCTTATAGACCACCTCATGGCAGAAGAACAAATAAAAGTCATTCCACCCTTTTTGTGAATGCAGGCTTCGGTGATTTCATTTAAAAAGACATAATATCTGCCAGAGGAGGCTCTTCACATCAGGGGGTGAAATATGGCCCAAAACAGGGGTGAAGTAGATTATCTCATTAAATTTAACAGGTTCATTTTTTCTCTTCCTGAGGTCTAATGGAGAGGATTCGGTCAGTGGCTTTAAGAGGAGGCTCTTCGGTCCTGTAACTGTGTTTGTGGGGGGAGGTCCTAATAGCAAAGAAAGAAAAAGACAGAGGGAGACACATTTGTTGTGGGTTATTAACTTGTGAATGAGAGAAAGTGGATCGCTGTGTTTGTATGGAGCATTACCTCCCAATTATGCAGTGAGCGTCTGTGTCTGTGATTATCTCACAGTTAGAGCTCATGTGATCTGTCTTTAATGCCATCTATCTGTCTGTCTGTGTAGTTCTGCATTTTTTTTTTAATCATAAAGTTACTTTGACAGTATGTAACTTAATAGCAAAACAGCTAAACATACCCTATGATGCATACCATGAAATGATCTAAGTGTCAAGAACCCGTTTGGTAAAACTGAAGTGTATATTCAACGTGTTCTCAGCATGTGAGCGTGTGGGATGTTTCTAGCTCAGCGTCATATGTGCTGTCACACTATAATTTAAGGAACTAAAAGCCGAGGGCCAGCCGGCTGTCTGAGAGGCCATCTAAGAAAAACCCTGCAAGCAATTGAACTGCTGTGAGTTCTGTGCTTTAAATTCGCCTGAAACACTGAATCAGCCAACCGCTGTTCTGCTTGGAAACCCAGAGTCTGACAGAAAGAGTAACCCAAGCGCACCTCTCCCCAGACCAAAGGCGTTAATTACGTTTAATTGTGGGATATTTCATAGTAACTAACTTTAATGGGTAACACTTGTCAAAGTCAGCTCCCGCTCAGTTGGGTTTTGGTGTACAGTGCCAAATCTCTGTGGTGTGTGTGTGTGTGTGTATTTTCCCTCAGGAGGTCTTAGACCATCTGAGAGCAAAAGAACTGGACTTTTCTAAAAACAGATACTACCCTTCAAAAGTTTGGGGTCGGTAAGAATTTTTAAAAATGCTTTTAAAAGAAGTCTCTTATGCTCACCAAGGCTGCATTTATTGATCAAAAATACAGTTAAAACAGTAATATTTTGAAATTTTATATTTTGATTTTATATCCTGTGATGGCAAAGTTGCATTTTTAGCAGCCATTACTCCAGTCTTCATTCTCATATGATCCTTCAGAAATCATTCTAATATGCTGATTTGGTGCTGAAGAAGCATTTTTTCTTATCATAAATGTTGAAAATTATTGTGCTGCTTAATAAATAAATAAAAAAAAAAAAAAAAAAAAAAAATATATATATATATATATATATATATATATTATTTTTTTTTTTTTTTCAGATTTTGTTGATAAAAACATTAAAACAATCATTTATTTGAAAGGGTTAACACTTTAGTATAGGGAACAATTCTCACTATTAACTAGTTACTTTTTAGCATGCTGTTATTAACATATTGGCTGTTTATTAGCATTTATAAAGCACCTATTCTGCATGACCATATTCTACAACTCTAATCTTACCCAATACCTGAACTTAACAACTATTTTACTAACTATTATTAAGCAGCAAATTAGGAGTTTATTGAGGTGAAAGCAGTAGTTAATGGTTTGTTAATGACGAGAACTGGACCTTAAAATAAAGTGTGACCGAAAAATAATTGTATTTATTATAAAAAGTTTTACTGTCACTTTTGATTACTTTTTATAAAATATTTCACCCCCCCCCCAAAAAAAATGTAATCCTGCCATTTAAACCATCTGTATTTTATTTTAAAACTAAATTATTTTTTGTTTTATTAGATATTAAAAGAGAGGTTTAGCAGAATGTCAAAGCTGCCCTCTTCCATACAATAAAACTGGACTGTGACAAAAATGACAAAAAAAACAAACAAAAAAGAAATATAAAAAAATTTCTTCTGGGGACTTATGAAGTCATACAATAAATTTGTGTGAGAAACAAGGTGACATTTAATTTAATATTCACTAAAAATCTTCAAAAAGGTGTAGGCACCATTCATCTCCAATGTATGGAAACAAGCAATCTGAATATTCTATATTATATTGAAAGTGTTTTTGCTTTTGATTGAACTTTTACTTTAAGTACTGTGTCAGATATTTTCGCTTCATATTTAATCATTAGGGATGTAACTGTATCAAAATCTCACGATGCAAAAATATTGCAATATGAAGTCCATGATACGATATTTATTGTAATGTTTAAAACTTTAAAAATTTAAAATTTTATACTTTTTTAAAGTTAAATTATTCTAATGCACTTTGAGAGTTCAAAATTAGGAGCTCCAACCCAGAAAACTTCAGACTTTTAAGAAAAAAGTCAGTGAATTGACTTGTACCTGAACTTTAAAGGGGACTCAGCCCACTTTTATTTGTGCTATACTGTCTCAGTCTAAATTACATTCACACTGGTGTTTTAGGAAGCCAAACAAATTAGAATATAATAATTAATAATAACATCAATGACAATAATAGCCATATTTTGTAAAACAATTGCACTGCAAAATAAATGAAAATGAACATTTCATAGGTAAATTATTTTTTGCTTCACACTACAGTAGGGAAATCACAACTTCTTTCCTAATTTCTACACTTGAAAGAGATGTTATGAATTTGGACTGCACTAACATGACCCATTTAATCTGCTAGCTTTCAGAAATTCATACTGCACTTTTAAGCTTTTATTTTTGATGGAAATGGCAGTAGACCTTTGATTTTGAAGGAAAACACCAGCTTCGGTGAAAACAGGCTTACAAAAACGCGTCTTACTACAAATCTAGTGAAATGCTGTAATCATCTGCCGCAATAATAAAGCATAACCAGTGGGCGTTGCGTTCCCAAACGCGCTAAACTTACAGTACAGGCAAAAAAAATAAAAAAAGAGTTCAGTGCATTCACTGGGAACTGAGCCATTTTTGAGGAGCGGAAAACACTGCATCACAAGCTGATCGCCTCAACAATGTGTGCGCTTCGTTTTGAGACGCGCAGCGAAAACAGAGTTGATGAATGGATTAAGCCATATTGCGCTTTCGGTTTTAGTCAGTTTGACAGATACTGTGTCAAAGCATAATGGCCCAAAACGCAACTTTAAAGACCTTTTTATGTTAGAATAAGAAGTTTAAATAGAAAGACCTTTTGTTTCATATTGTCACGTGACCATGATAATATCGAGGCGATCGATACATCCCTATTAATCATGTTTCTTGAATTTAATTTGCGCTGTCTGTCATAGTTCTGCCTTTTTCGTAAGTAGCACATGTACAGTAGCCTCTGGCCTCTGTGGTCATGTTATGTGGTCTGAGTTCAGATCAAGTTTTTACACACCCTACCCTCTATTTACACACACAACATTTCACAGGACTTCAATTTGGATTTGAAGTTTCAATTGGCAGCGTGAATATTGACCTTGAGTCTCTCAGCACATATCAAATCGTGCCCTTCTCCGGGTGAGTCTGGGCTTATAGTGACGATCTGCCCATAGGAGACAAGTTGGAAGGAACATTTTTGTTCTGTCCGTGCCAAACTTATGGCTGACTACTTAGCAGCATCTCAATTTAATTACACCGCCCTTTCAAGTTTTCCTTTCACACATTCTTTTGTTCAGCCAGCGCTTTTAATTATCTCTGCTTGATTCTGGTATTATTTTACAAGAATGAAGACTTGACTGTGCCCTCAACCTCCTAATATTGCAGTCAATCCAAATTAATGTGCTATATTGGCATGGCACGCTCTCTCTCTTCTCTCTCTTTCTCTCTCTCTCTCTCTCTCATTTCATCAGCCAGAGTATTCCCTCACTGTCCACCCTCGTTTCCCACATCAAACGTCGTAGTGCCACATTTCTCTCTCCTCACCCTTTGGGTCCAGCTGGCAGCAACGATCTGTATGCCATATGGGCCACTGCTATATATAGACCAGCACATTCACGTCTACTGTAAACCCCTGCATCTACTCCACATCCTATGGGGCTGATGAAGGTCATGAACTTTCAGAACGTGCACAACAACTGGACGTCTGTGGAGGTTAAATCCCAAAGCGAGAAAGCAACAGAGGCAGTTGGGTTATCTAACCTCACTGCTAATTTGTAGGGTTAAGCAACGTAATATTGTATTTTTTTTCTATAGGGCAGAGATAAGATTGGGTTGTGTATTTTTATTTATTTATTTTTTTAAACATATAGTTTGGAGGAGATGAAAGCTGGAGTGAGAAGGTTATCTTTACAGCAAAGTTTTAATTTCCTGTGTTGCCTGCCTATGGTCTGGGAATTTCGACCTGTTGAAGTATGGCTGCACGATATTTCTAAATAAATTTGCTTTCGCGATATGGCTTAGAGCGATTATCGAATGTCTCTGTTTTATTTATTTATTTACTTCTTTTTTTTTTTTAACACGTGCAGCGTAAGGTATGGTGTTGAATGCCTCATGGCAGCTCAGTTCGTTTATCGAGTCTGTATTTCTTTGCCGGAAAACTGTCAAAATAAAAACTTGATGTTTTATTGTTTGAAAAATGAAGAAATTAAAATATTCAAAATATTTATATTAAATATAGGTATAGTTATTTTAGTTTTACTATAAAATGAATTATTTCTATTTAGTACTTTATAGTATTATAGTATTTATTTTGTATTTTATTTTACAGTATAATTGCAATATTAATTGCAACTTTTTATCTCACAATTTAGATTTTTTGCAATACAAACTCACAATTGCGAGTTGAAAAGTCAGAATTGCATGATAAATTGCATATGACTTTTTTTCTCAGAATTGTGGGATATAAACATTGAAATTGTGAGAAAAAAGTCAGAAATGCGAGATAAAAACGAGCAATTCTGACTTTTTTCTCGCAATTGCCAGTTTTTGTTTCACAATTCTGACTTTTTTTCTCGTAATTGTGAGTTTTTTTCTTGCAATTCAGACTTTTTTCTTGCAACTGCGAGTTTTTATCTCGCAATTCAGATTTTTTTCTTGCAATTGCAATGTTTATATCTCACAATTCTGACTTTTTTTCTCGCAACTGCAAGTTTTTATCTTGCAATTCTGACTTTTTTTCTTGCAACTGTGATATAAACTCGCAATTGCGAGAAAAAAATTCAGAATTGCATGATATAAACTTGCAGTTGGGAGTTATAAAGTCAGAACTGCGACATAAACTGGCAATTCTGACTTTTTTTCTCAGAATTGTGAGATATAAACATTGAAATTGCGAGAAAAAAGTCAGAGATACGAGATAAAAACTAGCAATTCTGACTTTTTTCTTGCAATTGCCAGTTTTTGTTACGCAATTCTGACTTTTTTTTCTCATAATTGTGAGTTTTTATCTTGCAATTCTGACTTTTTTCTTGCAATTGCATTCTCAGAATTGCAAGATAAAATTTTCAGAAAACAAGTCAGAATTGCAAGATATAAACTCACAGTTTTTATCTTGCAATTCAGATTTTTTTTCTTGCATTTGCAATGTTTATATCTCACAATTCTGACTTGTTTTCTGAAATTTTTATCTTGCAATTCTGACAATGCAATTGCGAGAAAAAAGTCAGAATTGCAAGATAAAAACTAGCAATTCTGACTTTTTTTCTCACAATTGCGAGTTTTTATTTTTTATAAGATATAAACTTGCAAATGCGAGTTATAAAGTCCAATTTTGAGGGGGGAAAAAGACACTTCTCAGAATTGCGAGTTTATGTCTCACAATGCTGACTTAATAATTTGCTATTGCGTGTTATGAGGAAAAAAAAAGTCACAATTTCGATATAAACTCGCAATTCTCAAAAAAAGAGTCAGAATTGTGGGTTTGTTCCGCATTTTATTTCTCAGAATTGCGAGTTTATCTCACAATTCTGATTTTATAGCACGCAGTTGTGAGTTTCTATCGTGCAATTGCGAGTCTCTATCATGCAGTTCAGAATTGCAAATCCGCAACTGCGAGGAAAAAAGTCAGAATTGTGAGATAAAAAGTTGCAATTACCCTTTTTTAAATTCAGTCGTGCAAATGGGCTGCCATAATAAAAGGCTCTAATTTTTCATCTTTTCATTTTTTTTTTTCTATGCAGATACATTTCCCATCAAACTCACCCCAATAACTATAGAATGATTTTTTTTCCGATTAGAGATATGTTTCACAAAAATGTATTTCAGAAGAGAAAATATCACTATGTCAGTTTTTTTGCAATATCGTGCAAGTATGTGTGAAATTTGGATGGAAATTCTGTTTAGTACCACATGATATACAGGAATATTTAATAAAACCTTTTTTTGTAATTTTAGGGTGGCTCAGTGTGGCAAACGTTTATTTTTGATGGGTTTGCTTCGTTATAAACGGCATAAGGATTGCTTTCATTCCATAAAGAACGCCAAAGTTCTGTGCAGACAGGCGTGATCGGCTGGGTGAATCTGAAATGGGGCAGTGAAGGAAAACCATCAGAGATTCCATATATACTGATGTTCCACATACCACACACACACAGACACCGGATTCAGTATGTGGAAAGATCCATTCGAGACAATATTTGTGTAATTATTTTTATTTTTATGACACAGTGAGATTCCTGTCATCTGTGCTAGGAATTTATTTGGTGAACTCAGTGCCCATTTTCAGCACCAGCACGCTTTTAGTGGAAAGGGCAACAGTGAACTATTAAAACCAAATAAAATCCATAACTGTAATCATAGAAGTCGGTAGTTCACAGCACGTGAATCTCATTTTCAGCATTTGCCTTTCTCTTTGATTTGTCCGTGATTTTGTTTGATGTATTGATTGATGTATTTGTACGTATAGATTTTTCTGACAATGCCATATTTATTTCATTATAGACTCGTAACGCAGATCCAATTCAGCTGTCTGTTATAAAGAGCACATTTAAGCAGATAGAGAGGGAGAAAGAGAAATGATAGATGTCTTATTATATCTGCCGGTCTGTATCGATTAATCTGTCACCATCGTTTGCTCTGTACATGCACATTGTTAGCATGGATATATGACAGGGCGGTTTCTACTCCAAACACACCCAGATGATTTGCGGGCCAGATTATGGTAGATCTCTGAAATGTTCCCCTGTTGCTCTGTGGTTCGAGGCTCCACACCAACACACACATGGAGTCGGTTTGGAGGGGGGAAGCATCCTGTCCACTTTTATGAGCCGACCCAGTGTGCCAAAAACACAGAACAGGCCTTCATTCTTCAGATAAAGGACATTACTGTCTCATGTTTATTTTCATGTCCAGATTTTTTCGTCGGGATACTAGAATTCAGTCCAACAGCTGCCTAATAACAGCGCAGGAATGTTTACTTAATATTTTTTAAAACAACTACCACTAAAATTAAACAACATACCTTCTGTGTGTTATAGTTATTATTTTAGTAAGCTTCCAAATAAAATAGTTTATTTATCAGATGAAAACATATTTATTCAAATTCTTATAAATTATCTAATTTAATTACTATTTTAAAGCCAACCTCAGAAGAGTGGCACAGATGATTATTATTTTTTTTTGTTGTTGGTACTTTTAGTTACAATGAATCACCATCCTGTATTGTATGAACAAGAGTGCATCCCGTCTAATTTCTTCTGCTTAATCTTCTGCTATTATGGCCCTTTTTACAAAATGTAATATAAGTGTCCCCAAAATACGCCACAGATCATTTATTATATCATTTTGAAAACGCCTATTTTGAGTGGAAGCATAAAACACGCTATTTTTGTGTATGTCTCTTTAAATGCAAATGAGCTGGTGCTCCCCGCCCCCTCTTTTCCAGAATAGGGCTGTGCCTTTACAGCTCGTACCTCAGATACTCTCAAAAAACATCTGTTTGGTTTTGATTATCATGGCTATCGTGCTAAAATCATGCGTTTTAGAGCCATATTAGTTTAAACTTCTGATATAGGGTTTTCTGAGTGCATACATCTTAAGCATGCAAATGGAAACCGGCTGTCACACGGCATGTGAGTACTAAACTAAGTTATCTTTCATGTCTAATTGCGCTTAAACTGTCAAAAACGCACAAGTTTATGTAAAAACACACGAGTTACAAAAACAGTTGGTTATGTCTGTGACGGCAAACAAACGCATGTTTTTATTAGATCTGTGTGTCAGCAGCGTAATATACAGTAAATAAATCAATAAATCCACTGCTCTCTTGTCTCCTCTGAGGCTGAGACTCTAAACAGTGTTCTGTGCTCATCTGTACAGCTAAAGACAGAACAGTTAGCATGCTTTGGTTGAACTTTTGCCATGCTGTTAGAACCGCTGTCGCTTGCGAAAACAAAATGGTGGCGCTGTGGGTGGAAACGTGCAAATTAAGTAGCAGTAATATTATAATAAAATCTCCTTCCTGTGTCACGAGGGGAGCGAAAGCTGAGTGGCCCCTTTTTTACATGCTTTAGAAAAAGGCTTACCAAAACAAAGTTACTGGGTTGTCATTTTTCACATTTTCTGTGCCGGTAGATGCACTGGGGACCCGATTATAGCAGTTAAACACAGAAAAAGTAAGATTTCCATGATATGTCACCTTTAAAATAAAATCATAACATAATGCAGGGTTGAAACAACACAAGGATGAGTTAATGAGTACCAAAAAAAAAAAATAAAAATCTTTTTGGGACAGACTGTCCCTTTAAAGGCTCATAGAGCAGCTCATCTTTGTAGGTGGGCAGCAGCTGGCACACGGGGACAGAGATCACAGCAGTTGTCTTTGGATCAAACACACTGGGCACAGTCAGTCTGAGAGGATCAAGTTGCTTCTGCATTCCTCCAACTTTTGCAGAGGATTTGGAGCACAAAGGCAGATCTCTGTGAACTCTACTAGAGAGAAGCCTGCACGCACATTTGTTTTTTTTCTATCTGCACATCCTAGCGGTTTCTATTGTTCTTAAGCTCAATATAATTTCTACGGTCTAACCTAAACTGTATTGCTCTAAAAAGTGTTGCTTGTTTTTTGTTTTTTAGATTTAGCACATTTCGTGCACATTTCATAGCTTTTTCATGATAGGCCTGAAACACACATAGGCTGTATTTAAAAAAAAAATGAAACTACATAGTGTTTTGTGTTTATCATTGATGACGCAGATAGAGAGCTTGTTTTTTTTTTTTTTTTCATATCATATCAGGCAACAACAAACTCATCGAGGGTGCTTCTGAAATGAAAAATGTTCTAGGGCCGGTCTAAAACTAGTACTGTCGTGACAAGCATCCATTGTAGTGCATATTTCTATGGTAAAATTATTATTTATGCAATAGCATTGAAAACTAGTAATACGGGCATTGCAATGTTGTCAACAATAGGCCTGAATGAATTACATTTTTAATGATACCATATACATAGGGTTTTACTTAAGTTGTTTTCTTAAGTTTGGGTTGCATTTATTTATTTATTTATTTATTATAATTTTTAAAGAAAGTAGTATTTTTATTCAGCAAGGATGCAGTAAATTGATCGAAAGTATATATATATATATATATATATATATATATATATATATATATATATATATGATATCTTAAGTATATAATTTTTACATTTTAAAATATCTTCAAATAGAAACAGTTATTTGACATAATAAAAATATTTCACAATACTTACAATACTTACAATTTTTTTTTATTTATTTGATCAGATAAATGCAGCTTTGGTAAGCAGAAGAGACTTCAAAAAAAATAAATTAATTAATTAATTAATAAATAAGTTCATAAATAAATAAATAAAATAAAATCTTATTGACCTCAAACTTTTAAACTGTAATATACATGCAGAAAGTAATGAAGAAATACATTGTCTGCAACCACTAGAAATGCTGCTTTGTGCATTTCACTGATAAGTATAGTTTGGAATTGACTGTCAGAAACTGATTCAAGATCAGTGCTTATGGCCAGCTTTATCTTGGAACTGCAAACGAAAGTAGTAGGCAGTGAATGGAATGCTATAAAATGTATGTGCAAGCTGAGATCGTAAATCAAATGTCATGATGTGCATGTTGGAGGCATGAAAGCAGAATGCTATGACTGCAAATTATGAGGCTGAGTTGCAAGATCATGCATGATTACTGGTGTTGATGCATGGATTTTATGTTTGTTCTCTGGGTCAGCGAAATCCGTTTTGCCAGTGTACGCTATTACTATTTCAACCTAGAGTGCTCTCATGTAGAACCGAGCATGAAATATAGAAGGAGATGGGGCAATGTATAAACAACACTCTTGTTCATCTCTGCTTTTCGTTCTCAGTCTCCATCCTCGTCATCTCAGAGAGAAGTACTTCTCGTGTTTTTGAGTGTTTTAGCCCACCTGCCTTCTATGGACACAAACACACTCACACACCTGCTCCACTCATATATAATGATCTTTCCCTTAAGTGCTCCAGACCAACCATATACCTGCAGCTGCAAATCTGACAGATGGGATAACAGGCAAGGATCCAACACACACTGACACTCAATAGATTGATTCGCTTCAGGTGTACAGACTAGAAGAAGAAGAAATTAGACATTACGTTTAAAAAGATGAAAATCTTTGCTTCTCGACAGGCGCAGTCTTAAAGCATGCCCCGCTTCCTGACTGTAGCATCACTCACGTGAACAAATGTGTCTAGAGTGAGAGTCAGGCCGGCAGGGCCATTAATATACTTCCTAGGAAGTCCAGAGCAGAAATGTGAAGCTTGTTTTTTGTTGAAGTGTTTGCATAAATTCCTTAGTAAAAATATCTGTTTTGAAGTGACAATAATTCTTGAAGTGGATGAGTTTGTCGTCTTAGACAGAAAAGCCAGCTTGATTAAATTTTACATTGTCTAATCAGATTTATTGGATGCTAGCACATGGTCATGGTTTGATTAGTTAGCATAATTAGTTAGCTTGTATATGTAGAGGTCATAACAACAGTACACCATTGTGGGTGCAAAACACATGCCAATTCCATCTTGATGCCAGTCATGCCATTGCGCTATGATTTTCGCAATGCGGAAAACGCTGATGGAATCCAGTCATAAAAATGGAATTTACTGTGTAACGTGGAATGTTGCGGAATTTTGGATAATACAGTAAATCAAAAGTAGGTCGGTATACTTGCATCAAAATGTAATATGGATTAGTTTCTGTGAATGTTAAGCTGCAAAAATACTATTTAAATATGAATCCTGCATGTTCTGCTTGTCTCTGTGTGGATGAATGCCGCAGACGTGCAGTTTCGTGATGCTCGCTGTGTTTTCAGCCTCTGCTGACTCAATATATGAGTGCATAAACACAAAGATAATTTCTAGAGCTGCTCTGAAAGTCACTTTGTAAACATTTTACTGTTTCTTTTGAGAAAAACTATCGTCATATCACATACAAACAGAAACTTAAAGGTCTTCACAGCAACCCGTCAAAATAAAAGTTTGGTTTAACTTGAAGAAACTGACAGAAATATTGTATGACTTAATATAATGACAATACTACTACTAATACAATAATTATTAAAACATATTATTTTTAAAGGAACATTTACAAAAAAGAAAAATAAATAAAAAATACCAGAATTTATTTACTAGAAATGTAGAAATGTAAATAAACAACACAGTATTTTTGAAATAAATAAATATAGATTTTTTTTTAAATAAAATAAATTCATTAGAGATGCTTTTGATTTATAAAAATTTCATGAAACCATTAAAATGGATTCCAGAAAATTAAATTTTGTAATAAATTGTGTAAGTTTCATGATTTCAATGAATTAGACATGCTTCTTGATTTATGTATGTGTGTGTGTTTATATATATATATATATATATATATATATATATATATATATATATATATATATATTTAACCATTAAAAGTCTAGAAAAAATTTAACTAAAAAAAAAAAAAAAAAAACAGAATCCAGAACAATAAAAATGGGGGAAAAAAAAAATAAAATAAAAAATAAAAAAAAAAATTGGGAGAAAATAAAACAGATTACATAGTGCACTATTTTTATATATTTTTCTTTTGCATGGAAGTAAATTTTTCTAGTAAATAAATAATAAATAAAAATAAAAAATAAATTTTATTTTATTTTATTTTATTTTATTTTATTTTTGTTTTGTTTTGTTTTGTTTTGTTTTGTTTTATTTTATTTTATTTATTTTACTTTACCTTTGGTGCAAAGGTGCTAAAACTTTTTACTATAAAGGGCCAAAATCAAACTTGATTAAGGGTTGTGGGCTGAAAATAAATGCTGCAAAATATCCAAATATGTCATAAAATAAAATGTGAAAATGTATATATTTTTAATTAAATTCATTTATATTTTCTACATTTAATGTAAAAAAAAAAAAAAAAATCCCCCTCACCCACATCAGACCAACTTTGGCCCATGGGCCCGGTTTGGACATCTCTCCTCTAGTGTGTTTCCTACGTTTATTTTATTTCAAATTCCTTCTCAAATTTAATATGATTTTTTAAGAGTATCTAATAATTTTTTCTCCAATAGCCACCATTGTCATTTTTTTTTTCTTAATTATTTTCCTTGATAGCTTGGTTGTTCTACTCCTAGTACTTTTTTTTTTTTTCAGAAGACATGTTAATTTCTGGTCAACCTACTGTGAGTGTCATGATCTTACGGTCTTGGTAGGCAGTCAGTTTCCATCTAATTAAAATAGAGTGCTTGTGTTGAACGGCCACTTCTCTCACACACACACACACACGCTGAGAGAATTTATAAAGATGTAAACAACCTCCGTAAAGCCATACGACGTCTGGTTTGTACCGTACAGTACAGAAGCCTGTATAAATAATGTAAACGATCCCCTGACAATTCAGTGAAGAACTGGAGAACTGCTCATGAACTTCAGTCTCATGATATACTGGAGCCATTAACCAGGAGTTTGTTTGTGTGCATGTATATTGTGTGTGTGTGTTTGATGACGATTAATGGCCAGGCTTTAGCCGATCGGGATCAGCAGGGTTAAAGGTCACACATTTGAGCAGACTTGCAGATACTTTAATGCTTACTGACTCTCCTTCACCATGTTTCCTGCTCTTTGTATACTGGTGGCTGCTGAAATCATGCCTCTCGAAATCTGAGCCGAGTGCAGAAATAAAATCATAATGGTGATTTGTCAGTGAAGAGAGAGAGCGTGTGTGTGTGTGTGTGTGAGTGAAGTCACAGTGAACCCTAAAGGCGACATCAATCTAGATGAGACAACTCCCATTTGTTTTCATCAGTAGAAATATGTGTGTGTGTGTGTGTGTGTGTGTGTGTGTGTGTGTGTGTGCTGACTCAGTCACATCAGCTCCTTAGAGGCAGGACCGCCGGGCTGTTTACATCGTTGTCGTCATGGCAACTTCTTCTAACCACACACACACACACAGTCTGAGCCATCAATCATCTCCAGGAAATGAAACTGCGTGCTGATCCCCACATTGTTTGACACAGCATTCTCACACACAGGTACACTGTAAAACATGTTCCTAATTTAATAGGAAGGAGTGTACACTGTGAAAAATTTTTTTTTTTTTTAATTGGCTAGCCGTAAATAACCTTAGTATATGCAGCTGAAAATTATTGCATTCATTTTACTTTGAAAAATGCTGTACTAATTATGCATTTTGGGAATTACAGTGGATTATCTTATAATTTACCATGAGTAACAATGTGTGACTTGATGCCTGAAATACTGTCACCGTATTATGCTTTCTGGCAACCATAGCAGCCATTTTTTATAATAATATTTAATAAAAGTCTTATTTTGACACAAAGTAATTGGAGAGTTCATTTGTTCTTGAAAGTCATTGGTGATTTAAAATGACAAGTCTCTTTTTTAACATAAAAACAAAGCGTTTCAAAGGCTTTTATATGAAAATCACCCTTGTGACAATTCAACCGTCATCTGATGATATGTGTCTGACAAGGACAAAAATAATACGGCTTTGCCAGGAAATGTAATTTAATCAAATTCATGATAAAGTATATTTCCCTTTCAAGTCACACATTTATCTTAGCAAGTTCTATATAAAGAGGATTTGTCGTGTGATCAGAGCAAATACCAGTTTTCTGAAGGAAGAAAAAAGGAATAGGGCTTCACTGAGGAACTGAGAAAACAAGGGCTGTAGACTAAACCGGACAGAAGAGTTTCAACCACTTTAATGTTCAAAATCAACACAATTTTACTGTTAATAATGTCATTATTTTGCACTCGAACACCCCACAGCCATGGATTTAAGTAATTAATTTCGTATCATCATCTTTTAATGCGTTATCTTCATAAAAACACACATTTCCTGAGTGAAGCAGCATTTTGAGAGGCTACAAGCTGAAATCACTGATGCTAATGATTTCTCATTAATCATATGTCTTGATAAAATTTCTCCAAGATAAATTCCTACAGGCTCTGAGAGAGAGGGAGAGTGATGAGAGATGGATTTTTCATTATTGCCACCAGGCGATTGTGTCAAATGTCAGCGGCTCGTAAATCAGATTGAGTTTATAAATATATAATTAATATAAGATCATTAATATATCAATATAACATTTCTAAATATAAATATATAGCTATGTGTTTTTGATACTTTATATATACATATACACTGCCGTTCAAAAGTTTGGGATCAGTACGTTTTTTTAAAGGAAGTTTCTTATACTCTTTAAGGCAGCATTTATGTGATGTGAAAATACTGAACAAACAGTAATATTGTTAAAATATTATTTCAATGTAAAATAACTGTTTTCTTTGTGAATATATTTTAAAATGTAATTTATTTCTGTGATGCAAAGTTGAATTTTCAGCATCATTACTCATTTTCAGTGTCCATACTTCAGAAATCATTCTAATATGTAGATTTATTATCATGTTATATATATATATATATATATATATATATATATATATATATATATATATATATATATATATAGCTTAATTATTGCTTGTTGCTTATAAAAAAAGTTCTGCTGAATATTTTGTTGGAACCTTTCATGCTTTTTTCAGGATTCTTTAATAAATAAAAAGTAAAAAATAAAAAAAAAATAAAAAAAAAAATAATAATAATAAAAAGCTTTTATTTAAAATAGAAATGTTATGTAACAATATAAAATATCATTTAAAAGTCTGTGGTTAGTAAATTATTCTTTGTTTTTCTTTTTTTGAAAAAAAAAAAAAAAATAAATAATAAATTATTCACCAAGGATGTGTTTAACTGATAAAAAAAGTGATGACAAAGACTTGGAAATAACTAACTAGAATAGATAAATAACTAGAATAATATAACTAGAAATATATATCTATTTTGAATAAATGCTGTTCTTTTTTACTTTTATATTCATTGAAGAATCTTGAAAAGGAATCACAGGTTCCAAAAAAATATTAAGCAGCACAGCTGTTTCCAACATAGATAAGAAAAGTAATAAATCAGCATATTAGAATGATTTCTGAAGGATCATGTGACAGTGAAGACTAGAGTAATGACTGATGAAAACTCAGCTTTGCATCGCAGGAATAAATTATATTTTAAAATATATTAAAATAGAAAACCATTATTTTAAACTGTAATATTATTTCATAATAGTGCTGTATTTTCTTTTTTCTTTTTTTTTGATCAAGTAAATGCAGCCTTGATGAGTATAAGAGAATTAAAAAAAAAAAAACATTAATAATCTTACTGATTGCTGAAATCTTACATGTAATTACTTTGCTAAAAAATGTCATTTAAAATGTTTCATGGCATGTTTCTATGTTGACAACTTGCCCCATATAGGTCAGCATGTGTTTAATGAGCTGTTTAATGTCCAGTCACAGTGAAAATGTTCAGTAGATTTGTAGCCAAGATTTTATGGTATATGTGCTTACAGAAAACGGTCCTGAGAAATATTCACTGTAGTAAAAAGAGTGACAACTTGCCCCAGGCTCCTCCATATATTAAGTGCTCACTAATCTCTTGTTATTATGTAGAACGCCAGCTTAAGAAAGCATGTGTACACTAGTGTAGTTAATATGCGAGTATACATGTAAAAACAGAAATCTTGGACTAGCAGACGTACAGATGTTGCATTTCAGTGTGAGCTGGAATGGACACACAGAGAGAGAGAGAGAATGAGAGAGAGAGAAAGGAAGGCCCTTCCCATTGTGTTGGGGCCGGTAAGGAAACAGGAGATAAATGTGAAGGGGTTAGATAAACCGAACTCTGGCACATAGACCAGCCTGAAGAATAATACTCGCATAACATAATATACCCATCTCATAAATCTATAAAGTACGAGAAAGAGAGTGATAATATCCCAGCAATAGAAGCCCTAGAGAATATTACAGTGGCGAGTCACAGAAATGGCGAATCTGAGCTTGTAAAATCTCTCCATTTACTGTAGATTTAGTTCTACCGAAAGAGAAATGCTGAGCAAAGTTGTTCATTCATCAGCTGAATGCCTTGTTTTGACAGATACTTTCCTTCCTCCTTCCTCGTGCAGTGTAGTGTGAGTGTATTTGAAACAGTGTTTTCATACAAGTTATTTTTTTGGCTTCTGACCTTTTGTTTAATGTACTTTAATATCTTATAAAATATACTTGAAGTGCTGTGGTTCTTTCTGTCATTTTAAATGAATGTTCTGAGAATGAGTTTCTTTCTTGTACATTGTGACATTCTGGTTCATTCTTTCAGTGCTAGAGAGAAACTGAATAATAATAATAATAATAATAATAATAATAAAAAATAACCTGCAATACATTTACAATGAGTAATAGCTTATGAAATCTGCAGTAATTTTGCAAAACAATCCGGAAGGAAAATAATTGTATAATGAGGGGACTAATGACACAAGAAATAACAATGAAACATTCATTCAGGTTTCATCAAACATGTCTGTAACTGTTTTATCTGACTCTGCCTTTTAACCGTAACTACCTAAACATCAAATGAAACTGGAACATGACTAAATACACAAATGTTTACAAGTTTGGGCCTGGTTAGATTAACCAAGGCTGCATTTGATCAAAAATACAGTAAAAACAGTCATATTGTGAGATATAATTTTGTGTAAAATGTAAAATGAATGTTTTTCTTTGTGAATATATTTTACAATGTAATTTATTCTTGTGGTAGAAATGCTGATGCATTTTTATTTTTATTTTTATTTTTATTTTTATTTTATTTTATATTGATTATTTTATTTTATTATTTATTTTATTGTATTATTTTATTTTATTATTTTATTGTATTTTATTTTATTATTTTATTTTATTTATTTTTTTTATTTATTTTATTTTATTTTATTTTGTTATTTCATTTTAGCCGCCATTACTCCAGTTTTTAGTGTCACATCTTTCAGAAATCATTATAATAAGCTGATTTAGTGCTCAAGATCATTTATTATTATTTTATTATTGTATAACTGTCTTTACTTTCACTTTTGATCAATTTGTATGAATGAAAGTATTAATTTCTTTAAAATCTTACTATTAGTATCGAAACCTAGTACCGAAATGGTAGTAATATATAATATTTATTTAATAAATTAACTTTCCTTTTATGGTCCAGAGTAGAACAGCACTTTATTTCCTAGAATGTCCTTACTTGTTTCGAATTTCTTTGAATTGCAGTTAAACTGATCCATTCGATTCAAGTTCCAAGGTATGAAAATAAAAGGAAGGCAATTCGCAAATTCTGAGCATAGACATGCACACTGATAGGTAGTTCATATAGGACATTGCTATGGCAATCAGGTGTGCGTTTGAATGAAGACAGGTGAAGATAGATACCTGCCTCTCAGCTATTAGTCTGTGGAAGAAGAGAACAGAATGAAATGCACTTCCTGTGCATTTCTCACTGATGCACTCCTCTCATTTCATTTCACTTCATTTAAACATCAGTCCTGCTTCTGCAATACTCTTACATTACTGCACCATCTCTCTCGTTCTCTCAAATCCAATTCCAATTCCAGTTTAATTACTATTTAGTGTGCTTTGTTACTTTATACCAGTCTGGATTCTTATTATGGTGCTTTTATAGTGCTTTATTGTCACATTTGGAACTTCAGTGCACCAGTCACCATCTGTTTTTGTAGTATGGAAAAGAGCAAAAGCACATTCTGCAGTATATCTTCTTTTGTGTTAGACATTATGGCATGTCATCAAACTAAATGCTCAAGAATTCTTTTGTATATTAACTCTGGTACGGAAGGACTCTGTGCTAATATCCACACTCTGTCTTTTTACTTGTCAAGGTGAATATTTAACACGTGAACATTTGTTCTTTAATAGATTGCCGTAGCCCTCAAAGGACAAAGCACACTTTGTAAAAATCTGCCTGTTGTTTTAATGGCACATTTTACTATTAATATGTGTTGGGAGTCTTTATGAATGTATTCTCCACACCTTTTATTGAAAGTAATATTACATCACTTCTGAACAGTCCTTTCCAAGGTCACCTCTAAGACGCTTTATGAGAGCAGTAAAACATGTGACTTTAATGAGAAAACAGTGTGTACATGTGAGTATGAGAGTGGATGTCTGGATTATACAGTAGGTTATTAGCCTTCTAGTGTTCATGTATGTGATTGTGTATGTGTGTATGGCTGTGATTGTGCTGTCCTTGTCTAGTAATGGCTGATGTTACAGAGGACATGGTTTGGAACTGCTAAATGTTTGTTGCTGATGTTATTGGCCATCAAGCGCAAATAAAGCCCATGAGCATTCAGAACACTCATCACACTTGCGTCATGCGGTTGATGGGCAATATTTCTTTCTCTCCGCAACACACGCAGTATATCACGGTGTGTTTAGTGATGTTTGCTAATGCACAGTGGTTGATCAGCTCCACTAGTTTTGCTGGCTAACAGCATGAATTTAAAACGAATTTAAAGGGGTCATCGGATGCCCATTTTCCACGATATGATTTGTTAGGGTCATAATGAGAAGTCTATAACATACTTTGGTTAAAATTTCTCAGTGGTAGCGTAAAAAAAATACCCTTTTTATCTGGTCAAAATCAGCCCTTTTCAGAACGAGCCATTTTGTTGCATTTGCCTTTAAATGCTAATGAGCTCTGCTCACCCCACCCCTCTCTTCTGTGGGCTGACGAGTCGTTCTGTTGACTTTAGTCACGAAACTTGCTAATTAGCACATTATTAGGAAAGGCGATTTGCAAAGATGCATAAAAACCCCTTCTGCTGTAGGTGAAGCTGCATCATGAATAATTCAGGCGCATTTAGGCAGATCTGGAATCAGCGCATTCCCTTCAAAAATGAGAGTAACGTTTATCCTCTGTGTCTTCAGCGGCTCAGATGTCGGTAGTAAATGACGACTGCTATGTTCATTATTACATCCAACGATAATGTCAAACAAACAAAGTCGAAACAATGGCGGTCGGTGTGTTTACAGCTCACTCAGCTCACTTAGGGCAGGTTTAAGGTAAGACAGTCGTGTCAATCAATTATCGTGGGAGTGGCCGTGGTCTGTGTGACATCACATAGACAAGATGCTAAGAATGGCTTGACTTTAAAAAGGGGATATTACTTATAAAGATTTAAAAATAAATAGCACTGGGTGGATATTTATCATTACAGGGTGGTTGTGTACACACACTGCCAACACACAGTTTTCGCATCCATAGCCACTTTAACTATTCGCATAGGTATATTACACGCAAAGTCCATTTAAAGATGCGAACAGACGCAAATTTGCAGCCAGGTGACGCAAAAGCGTGATATATTGGATCTTCTGTGCAAGTTCAAAAATTTCAGCTTCAGCAGAAAATTCACATGATGCGTTGTCACACAAGCCAATCAGGAAAGAGCTTATTGGCACATCTGGTTTGACTTATCCAGTTGTAATTATTTATTTATTTTTTTGTAATTGTTGTGTTTTTATTCGTGTGAGTGACGCAAAAAAAAAAAAAAAACTACAATGAGTAACACGACGGTGTGTGCACACACCATAAGAATAAAAAAGCTATGTACACTACCAGTCAAAAGTTTTTTAAAAATATTTTTATTGTAAGAATTAAGGTACAGCAAAAACAGTGAAATATTTTTAAAATGTAATTTATTTCTGTGATCAAAGCTAAATTTTCAGCATCACTACTCCTGTCTTTAGTGTCGCATTATCCTTCAGAAATCATTTTATGCTGATTCGCTGTTCAAGAAACATATTATTATTATTATCATCAATATTTAAAACAGTACTTTTTGTCTTTGATGAATAGAAAGATCCAAATCAGCATTTATCTGAAATATAAGAAATTATAGAAATTAATAAGGATGCTTTATATTGATCAAAAGTGATGAAAAAGACATTTATAATGTTACAAAAGATTTCTATTTCAGAAACAGAATAGAAAATGTTGTTCTTTTGAACTTTCTATTCATCAAAGAAACCTGAGAAAATTCTACGCAGCAGTTTTCAACATACTACTACTACTACTACTACTACTACTACTACTACTACTACTAATAACACGTTTTAATTTTATCATTATTTTTTTATTTTTTGAGCAGAATATTAGAATGATTTCTGAAGGATCATGTAACTGGAGTAATGATGTTAAAAATTCAGCTTTGAAATCACAGGAATAAATTACATAATATATTCAAATTGAAATGTATTTATTTTAAATGCTAAAAAAATATTTCAGAATTTTTCTGCTTTTGCTGTACTTTGGATGAAATGCAGGCTTGGTGAGTGGAAGAGACTTCTTTAAAAACATTAAAAACCTTACTGTTCAAAAACTTTTGACTGGTAGTGTAATACAACAAACTGTATTTATTTGAATTAAAAGAACAGTTGAAGAAAATATTCTGTTTTAAAACCAGATTATTTAATTATTTTTTTCTTTAAGACTAAATTGTGCTATAAAACACTTCTCTTTATGTTTTTCTACAGTTCAATTTTGTCTAACGTTTGTCTAACAGGAAAATTAAGAAAAAAAAACATTATGTGGCAGCTCTTTATCTCAGTGGAACTGCAATTAGGCATTTCCGCATCAGTCATTTTCTAAATATAAAGAATTTGATAATATAATAGTATTTATGTATAAATAATACACACATGATATATGTTTAATGTTTTGAAGAAAGAAAACTAATGCTGTCCTCTCTTTCTTTCTCCTCCAATTGTAGGTAATACTAGACAGGTCAGATGAGATTGAGGGAAAAAGGTCAACATGTGTTGGTTCATCAGCAGCATAACAGCACACTGACACCACACGGATAAAAAGCGAAAGAGAGAGAGAGAGACAGGTAATCTCTAGCATGTCTAATCATTCTGCCTGTCAGAGCCTAATTTCCCAGTAACCTCTGAAACCTTTCCTCAACTGCATTAACAGCAGCAATTGTGGAACAACCTGCTCTTATTGTGCCTAACAATGCGGTAAATGAGTTCATTAAACACTTAAATTACCATCTACAACTTTTTTGATCATTCCTTCATTAAAGTGAGAGGTGAAATGACATAAATTAAGGATATGGATTAGACTGTCTTAGGAAAGTGACGGATGGAAAATTCAAGGCTTGTGTTTCAGAGGTAACACCCAAAATTGTTATATGAACAAGATGAGTGAGTTATATGTGACTTGAGTCTCTGTGCAAACACACACACACTCTGTCACACTCTTTCCCCTTTGGCTGCTTTGAGACAAATGACGTGATTTGGCTCAACTAGTCAAGGTCAATGCACGGCGCTGTTAATTTATTTGCGGATTTGAATTTCTTTAAAGTCAGCAGGTCGTTTTTTTAGTTTAAGGCGTGTTTTAAATATGTTTGGATTAAAGGCTGGATCTTTAAAGTTTAGAAATGATGGCTCCTAATTTAAAAACACATTTGTGATGATTGTGATGTAAAACAAGCATTTTTAATGGTTCTGTAGAAGAGCTCTTCAGGACCGTTGACTTTTACACACACATACACGCACTGAACGGATGGGCAGCAGTGTTTTTCATGTCAGTATGGTGATACAGAGGTGTAGTAAAACATTTCCTCTTGTTTGTTGTTCTTTGAACGTTAAAACAGCGCCATCGTTCAAGCTCACGCATTGTATAAGAGGAAATGTGCGAAGTTTGTTCAGGGTGCCAAGAGTTTCTCAGCCAAAGTAGATCACATGCACACATCCACATCAATTTTCAGTGTTTCCTCTGTTTGACCACTGTAGTCTCCACATTGACCGCAATTTGACATTTTGTCAAAACTGTAATGAAAAGTAATTCACTTCAGTATCATTTTATGATTTTTTTTTTTTTTTAGATTAATTGGAGAAATGCACAAAGGGTCATTCCGTGTCAAATCCATCAAATTTCAAAAACTTCTCTGGCTCAAATTTTTGATTTTGTTAATAATTTTTCTGAGGAAAGATAGGCATGTATAGTGATGAAAGCCAAAATATTAAATGTCATGGATGAATATTTACTGAGTAATCCTCTATTTTGTAGAGGGAAGCCAAAATGGCAATTTTCATCTGAGATTCAGTCAAGTTACAGGGGAGTAAAAATGACTTCAGAAAGATGGCAGCATCATAATGTTGTTTTTACACAGAGATTGGTAGTTCTGTTAGTAAAATCTGTTGACTTTAGCAATCTTTGTTGCATTATGTGCCAATAGTGACCATTCAGAAATGGGGAAACAGCACTTTTTCAAGTTTTTCTCCAAAGTTTGCATATTTTAATGCCCTTTTAAATATTGGGTCTTAACAAACTTTCCTTTTGACATCTTTATTTTTAATGCCCTATGAGTTTTCGGTTCCAGAGATATTCGAATTTCAATATGGCTTCAGGAATAAATTGTTAAAAGTTTAAAGAGGAATGTCTGAAGAACAAATAATGTTAAAACTAGAGATGTATCTCATTTCTTTTTGTCAAGACAACTGCATTCAACATAGCTGTCTGAGTGCCAGAAAGATTCTTTTACCAAAGTTTACGTGCCTATAACTCAATAAATATTACATATATCACAGTATGATTTTAGATTCTAGTTTTTCAAAAAATTTTCTTTTGGAATTTTCATTTTCACATGGGGATCTGATGTCCAGATTGTTGAATATCACCCATTATCACTGGTCAAAAACCAAATGTTGGTCACTTTGTGTACAGCTGATGCTTATTTTATTTAAAGAACAATGTCCGAAGAAGAAATAATGCTGAAATTAGAATTTTATCTTGTTTCCCTCTTTAACTATAACCTGTAACTTGACTCTGAATCTAAGGTGAAAACTGCAATTTTGACCTCCCTCTAAAAAATAGTGGATTACTCAGTAAATATTCATCAATGACATTATATTTTGGCTTTCGTCACTATACATGTCTATCTTTCTTCAGAAAAAATATTAGCAAAATCAAAAATTTGAGCCAGGGACCTCCAGTTGAGTTGACACGGAACGTCCCACAAGTATATTTCTCTAAAGGACCGTAGGCTATGTCAAGTCATACTGCTTGTGCTGGAATTGCTCATTCGAGGATTGATTTGACAGATTTTTAAAGGCGTTTCTTAAAGTACTTGTGATATGTAAAGCTAAAATAACATTTTAAATAATGTGTTGTCAATGCTAATTTGTCAAGCACCTATACTGTGTTTCCCAGTTACCTGAACTTGATGGCTACATGCAATACTGTATACAGTATGGGCTCTGACTAACCTGTCATCTTTGTACTTACATGTATAAAAAGCAACAGAGTCTGTGCCTGTGGATTCCATTAGATGGTTAGATATGGCTAAGAAATATTCTGAACTGGTACTGTCTTGTTTTGTTGATTATGTTTAGATGGAATTGGAAATGTGCACACAAACACACACACACAGAAGCCTGATGGTCCAGCCTGCTTGTAAAAGATGGATGATATCTGCTGTTGACCTTTGAGCTAGTCAGAAAGTCAGTTTGGCTGAGCTTGGTGAGAAATTATTTTAGTTTTGTGTGTGACCTCTGTTGGCAGAACCTGCATAGTCTAATACAGTTGTGCACCATGAATATTCATAACTTTAGTTAATGACAGTTTTTGTCTGCTGTAATGTATAAAACAGCACTACATTGAGATTCATCTCACGTTTTCTTCTATGTATGGCAGCAAGACTCAATTTAAAGGTTTAGTTCTATATAATACACAAAGTATTACTTTGAATTCATTTGCAAGCTTGAAAACCTACTGGGTCTGTTTATATATATATAAATATATATATATTTTAATTTTATCATCATCACTTTTATGAGAAGCCAAATCAGTATAAAAAAGGGTTTTGTTGTGTATGTGGCTGTGATGCTTTTGGCAGTGAAATTTGTTTGCACTCTCTCACCCTGTCTGCCTTAAATATACAACTGGCAAAAAATAAAATAAAATAAAGTAAATTAAATCCAATAAAACACAGGCTTTAGCCTCTCTCGATTTTGGCCCTGACTCTCTCCCCTGCTGCCCAGTTACACTAATTAAACAAATAGGAATATTCATAAGTACACAAATGGATGGAGAAACACATCTACATCAACACCTAAATCAATAAACCGCTTCCAACTGCTAGCTAAATTATTACCATATTTAGTGAGATTTGGTGTACCAGTCGAAAGAAATGCCAATTCTCTAATGGCACAGTTTCAGTAACGATTTGAAATCCGTGCAAAATCAACAGCTTAACCAGTAAATTTTGCCTTCAGGAACAGATGTAGAGCTGAATGCAAATGTGCTATACATTTTGGTTCTGAGGAAAATGGGATGTGATTTTTTGCCTTATGCTGTGGATCTGAGTAATAACCAAAAATTAGTTTTATTACTCTGCTAGCAGAGATGCATCACAAGCTAATTAGTGTGTTTGTGTATAGATTTGTGCATGTTGTGTGTATGTCTGTGTTTGCAATCAATGATCCAGTACTTTCTAGAGGTAGTCAGTGCTGCTCCTGGAAATTAAGTTTGGTTTAATTTAATTTCCATGTAATTTAGTTCAGTGAACTGAAGGACAGTTTAAAGCATGTGCATTAGATAATGGTAGTAAAATACAGTAAGTAGTCAATAATAGTAGTTCTGTCACCCAAGCCATTTAGATTAATTGACTAGTATTTTCTGCCAAAGCTTTATTGCTGCTTAAAACTTAAGGGATAGTTCACCAAAAATGAAAATTATGTTATTAATTACTCACCCTCCTGTCATTCCAAACCCGTAAGATGTTCATTCATAATTGGAATACAAATTACAATATTTTTGATGGAATCTGAGTGTTTTCTGACTCTGCATAGACAGACAGCAACACAAATGCCACGTTCAAGGCCTGGAAAGGTAGTAAGGACATTGTTAAAATAGTCCATGTGACATCAGTGGTTCTTCCTAATTTTATGAAGCAACGAGAGTACTTTTTGTGCGCAAAGAAAACCAAAATAACAACTTTACTCAGCAATTTCTTTTCTTCCGTGTTAGTCTTCAACGCATGTTCACTTACCACAACGCATATACTGAAGACTGGAGTAATGGCTGCTGAAAAAAAATAGAATAGAAAACATTATTATTTTAAATAGATTTTTAGATTTTTAGGCTTGGTGAGCAAAAGAGGCTCAGAAACGAGCTGTATTGAACACTCTGCTGCCTCGCTTAGTATGCGGCTTTTCTTTGATTATTTCTAAGGTTTTTACTTTTCCCTCAGCAGGTCTGATTCCCCTTCCTTCTGACAGGCTCTTTCTTTCTAAATCTCTCTGACTGATCTCTAAAAATGCTTGACCTGATAAAACATGAACTCATTACTTTACAGGAAGTGTCTGATACACGCTGTATTGACTGGTTTTATCTGCCAGACTTTCTGTCCTGTCGTTGAAGTTGAGTTGAAGCATATTGTGTTTCACAAACCTCTCCATACAGTCACCCCAAGGCTACAGATTTAAACATCCAATTAACCTGCTTGGAGATCAGCCCCCATGACTACACTAGAAAAATCCGTTCATAACGGTCCAAAATGTTCTTATAAAATATACATTATGAAATGAGAACAGGCTGCACAGCCTTCAATTCTGCCTAGTTTCATTAGCATGATTTACTTGAGGTACTAATATATCCACAACCTTTTTGAAACCATTTTTGTTGAATTATTGTATTATTTGCACAAATTAGTGTTTTTTTTAATGATTTTTTATGCTTAATAGAATTGAACGTTAATGTACAGAGTTTATTTCAATGGAGAAGTTTGATTCATTTGGACACAACCTTTTGTTACTTTTTTGTCTGTAAATTTGAAGTGTAGCACTTGAACACATCTTAACCACACTATGCACTTGGTACGCACTTTGGAATAAAATACAGTTGAGGTCAAAAATTTGCACCCTCCTTTCTGAATCATTAAAAATGTTACTTATTTTACCAAAATAAAATGGATAATACAAAATGCGTGTGATTGTTTATTTAGTACAGACCTGGATAAAATATTTCACATAAAATATGTTTACATATAGTTCACAAGAGAAAATAATAGTTGAATTTATAAAAATGACCCGGTTCAAAAGTTTACATCCCCTTGATTCTTAATACTGTGTTGTTACCTGAATGATCCACAGCTGTTTTTTTGTTTGTTTAGTGATAGTTGTTCATGATTAGCTTGTTTGTCCTGAACAGTTAAACTGCTTGCGGTTCTTCAGAAAAATCCTTCATATCCCACATATTCTTTGGTTTTTCAGCATACAACAACTGTATGATTTTAAGATCCATCTTTTCACACTGAGGACAATTGAGGGACTCGTATGGAACTATTACTGAAGGTCACTGATGCTCCACAAGGAAAAACGATGCATTAAGAACCAGGGAGTGAAAACTTTTGAACAGAACGGAGATGTGTTCATTTTTCTTATTTTGCCTAAATATATATATGTATTTTTTTTTCATGTAGTACCGCCTGTCAGAGGCTACAAAAAAAATAAGTTAAATTTACCCTGATCTTCAAATTCAAAATGTTTCACCCCCTGGGTCTTAATTCATTGTGTTTCCTTCTGGAACATAAGTGAGTGTTTGAACCTTCTGTAAGAGTAATAGTAATAGCATGTAAGTCCTCAGTGTGAAAAGATGGATCTCAAAATCATACAATCATTGTTGGAAAGGTTTGAAATACACAAAAATGCTAAAAAAAAACAAACAAAGAATTTGCGGGACCTGTAGGATTGTTCTGAAGAACAGCGGGCAGTTCAACTGTTCAGGACAAACAAGGGACCCATGAACAATTATTCCTAAACAAAAAAACACCGCTGTGGATCATGCAGGTAACAACACAGTATTAAGAATCAGACGTATGTAAACTTTTGAATGGGGTAATTTTTATAAATTCAGCTGTTATTTTCTCTTGTGGACTGTATGTAAACATCTTTTATGTGAAATATCTTATTCAGATCAATACTAAATAAACAATAACATGCATTTTGTATGATCCCTTTTATTTTGGTCAAAAAATTAACATTTTTAATGATTCTGAAAGGGGGATGCAAACTTTTGACCTCAACTGTAAACCCAAGTGGAATGATTTCTTGACCTGTGTAGATTTTTTGAGTACATTTTGATTAATTTGAAGTTGAGAATAAGTCATTAAAACTCTTTTTCTTTTTTAAAATCCAGTCATTACAGTATTTGCTCACCCTGGTGTTGTTCTAATGCACTCGGATAACACAAGGAGATTTTTAAAAAATAATGTACTGCTTGGGTTCTAACATACTGGCAGTCAACAGAGGCCAACAGAGACAAATTTCCTTTAAAAAAAGAAAAAAAGAATGCAAAAGCATCATCAACATACTCCCATCTGACTCTTGCTGTGTATTTCAAGTGCTCTGAAGGCACACAATGAAAAACAAACCGAAATTTAATTCATTATTTAGCAAAATCCTGACCTTGCCGTTCGTGATAATACGTGAGAGCAGTGGTTCACTTTGGCTTGCCCTGGAAAAGAGCACAAGTACACACATGGTCGGGATTTTCGCTAAATAATAAATTAAATGTCAGCTTGTTTTGGATGAACTATCTATTTAAGTCTTCTCTCTTTGTAAAAGATTACATGGTGTTTACGCAAATCACAAAAGTTGGCTAGGTATTATGCAAAATGTCGAAAAAGGACATTAGAAACACATCAGTACTATCAGTCCGGCTTCCCACTGACTTACCTGGTCGAAAACAATCGGATTCTTATTGACCCCACGCCAGCTCAACATCACTGTGTGTCCTGACGAGACCGCCGAGAGCATAATAGCTGAACTAGAGACTAATTAAGCTTCATCTAAAACCTAACCTTCCAGAATGCTTCAGGGAGGGGAGGGAGAGGAGGAGGGGGGGGGAGAAAAGAAAAACACAATTATAGGAGATAAAGCAAAACCATTTGTATTAGGAAAAAAAATACAGTCACACAAGAAACACATTTTTCAACTGATGTTTTTTGGGAAAATCACACAAAACATCAATAATTGCACAAACAGATTAGAAACTGGACTCAATCAAGCCATCTTTGTCTGTGTGTTTGTGTTTGTAAACTACTTGAAAGGAGATAGCTTGAATCAATTCCTTGTTTCACTCAATATGAAATGAAGAAAACACATTTTGCCTGTTATTTGTGTCTTTAGAGCACTGAGCAGAGTTTAATCACAGTTCAGCTGTTCTCTCTTGCCAGCTGAAAATGTAATATTGATATGAAATATTTTGGTGCCAACATTGGTAATATCACATTTAAGACATCAGCTGGCCGTTTAGTTTCCAAAAGACAACAATATTACACCAGTTGTGCACAATTATTTCATCAGGAGTATTCAGGAATTGCTCATTTACTGAAAAACTGTGTAGAAAATATGCATTCGTACATATGAATAGGAAAATATCTAGTTTCTAGTTGTATTGCCCATAAGAGTAGTGTGTATAAGATTGTTAAGCCAAGAAAGAACATCTGTGCCTGAACATAAAGTTTGAAGTGATATTCATCTAGACATTGGCTGCTTGTAGTAGACAAAATATCAGCAGAAATGTAGTTTAGTCATGGTTTCTGGGTAGTCAGATGCAGAGTAACCACAGAGACACAAGAACACAAAACCTCCTGCACTGTGTTTAGGGGAGCACTGATACAGGATCACTGGAAAGGTTACACTAACACCTTCATGCCAAAGTCATTATAGAGAAACCACGGGTGCAGATGCTGGTTTAAATTTGATATAAATCCACTATAATCCACTTTAGATAGATCAGCGCTGAAGTGTGTGTATGTGTCTGTTTTAAAAGATCTTAAACTCTAATGTGGTTAAAGGACTAACAGAAATTCTGTCACGATTTATTCTCCCTCATGTCAATCTGAAAGTTGTTATTTTTAGAATCTGCACATTTGTCTTTTTCACATTAACATTTTCATTTAAAAGCAGTGGCCAGGACAAAGTACATTAAAGGGGACATATGCAAAATTCACCTTTGCATTGTTTTTGTTGAACATAATTATGTATCCGCAATGTGTCAACACAACCACCCTATTGTGGTAAAAATCCATCCACGCTGTTATTTTCCCCAGAAATCAGTAACGCACTCTCAAAATGAGCCGCTCTGGAATGTACTCCAATGTGATGTCACATTGGATCAGGCCCCACCCATCTCTGCCTTATTAGCTTAGCTCCTCCCTGAGTGAGCTGTACATAGTTCACCATGTTTATCTCCTCACTAGACAATTTAAAATCAGCATTCAAGTAAGAAATGTATTCTTAAAAAGCTACTGTAGTTATTCAGTCAAAAGCAGTGAGTTATTTTCTGTTTGTTTTGTTGTTTGATTTTAAAGGGGTCATGAACTGCCTTTTTTATTATTTTGTACTGTTCTCTGATGTCCACTTATAATGTTATCAAGATTTTCATCAAAAAACATCATAATCCGCTCTGTTTATTTCCCCCATAATTTAGTAATGCTCTCTCAAAATGAGGCGCTCTGGAATGTACTCCAATGTGATGTCACACTGGATCAGTGCCTTATTAGCTTAGTTCCTTCCCTGAGCAAGCTGTATATGGTTCGCCATGTTCATCTTCTCACTAGACCATTTAAAATTAGCTTTCAAGTAAGGAATTTATTCTTAAAGGGGTCATTGGACGCCCATTTTCCACAAGTTGATATGATTCTTCAGGGTCTTAATGAAAAGTCTATAATATACTTTGGTTAAAAATTCTCAGTGGTAGTGTTAAACAACACCCTTTTTACCTTGTCATAATGAGCTCTGCAAAAATCATCCCATTCTGAGGAATTGTTCCTTTAAATGCAAATGTGCTCTGCTCACCCCGCCCCTCTCTTCTCTCTGTGGAGTGACGAGCCTGTTTACTTCAGGCACATATAGCCGCGTTTAGCTGCTAAACTTGCTAACTAGCACGTTATTAGGAAAGGTGATTGCAGAGATTCATAAAAACCCTTATACTCACTTCTGCTGTAAGTGAAGTTAGATCACGAATGATTCGTGCGAACATAGACGCATCTATGTAGATCAGGAGGTGCATTCCCTTCACAAACAAATGTAATCCACTGCATCTTCAGCGGCTCAGATGTCGGGAGTAAATGACGATTAATGATTAATTAAAAACCACTGCATGGATTTTAATCGTTATAGGGTAGATGTGTACATTTACTGCCAACACACATTAATGTTCAAACAACATGTAAAAGTGAAGTTTGCATCCGATGACCCCTTTAAAAAGCTACTAAAGTGATTCAGTCAAGAGCAGTGAGTGATTTTCTGTTTGTTTTGTTGTTTGATTTTAAAGGGGTCATGAACTGCTTTTTTATTATTTTGTACTGTTCTCTGAGGTCCACTTATAATGTTATCAAGATTTTTTAATAAAAAAACATCATAATTTAGAAGTAATAGGCTGTTTTCTGACCTAGATTCAATTCAATTCACCCTCATCTAAACGGTCTGTTTGAACAGGCGTGGCGGATTGTAGACTCGGAAGTAAACACCCACTGCTATGATTGGCTAACAGTTGTATATGTATGACAGCCTACATCCTTCACAGTTGGATGCTGCTGTGATTTATGCATAAATACTCAGTACATATCAAATGATCTGTAATACCAGACTAAACAATAGTGACCACGTTATGAAAACAGTTACTCATACTTGTGTGTTGCGACATTCCTGTCGGATCCAATATAGTCGGCACAGCATCATCTTGTAGTGCTCAATGCCGCTCAAATAAATATGGTGAATATATATATGTGTGTGTGTATAATTTATACAGTACATTATACAGTTTTGACACGAGAGTGAGTGATGAAATTTTCATTTTCTGGTGATATTCCTTACTTTTAGTCTTTTAGCTAAACATTTCTTGATGAATCATGAAAATTTGTATTTATTTATTTATTTATTTATTTATTTATTTATTTATTTATTGTTATTCTCCAGTGTTTCATAGTTATTGTAGTGCATAATTCATACTAAAGAGCCAGCAGCACAATAAGGAACAAGGTCATCAGAGCTGGAGGTTGAGCTGCTATGAGCAAAGAGTCGGCGCTCTTAACTTAAAAAAAAAAAAATTGGCCTGAGGCTCTCTCCCTTCTTTTTTCATTTTTTTTCTCTCCTGATTACACACGCACTAGCTGTACTGTATGGGGAAACTGCTGAGGTGTGCTGGTAAGTATGTGAGGGTACCGTTACGGTATGTCTGGTGCTTTGACACACTGCAGGAGAACAGCATATTTACTTTTAAATTGAGTTCAAAGGGATCAAGTCAGAACCACCAGGGCTTTGTCCTAAGGCTCGAAAGTATTGCTTTGATGGGTTCTAGGGAACGATGATATGTCCTCAAATTTATGTGCGGGCATGTGTGTGGTGGCAAACACGCCGGTTAAAGCAGGTTGATGTATATCTGTTGTACGTGTCAGTGTGTGATGTGTATCTAGCGACAGGCTTCGCTGAATGATCATCATTGTTTTCTCTTTTTCATGGACGCTTCCCAGGAAAACGGATTTCTTCAGAGACTCGTTAGCAAAGGATGAGGAGTGACCCACTGCCTTTTTATTTTAATCCATGGGAGTGCCACCGCAGTCATTTCTCATTTGCCACAGTGGGTGGAAACGTTTCACAGCTGAGACATTTGGAACGTGTTTTACTACCCTCAGAACAGCTCTGGGTTTTAAGAGACTCACTCGCTGGAACAATAGCAGTGGTCAGAGGAGAAATAATACTCCTTAATCAGTACAGTGTGATGGCTATGTTTACATGTCAGGGATTATAACTTCAAGCAGATAGATGGCAGCTAATTAATTACATTTTGTGTCCTTTAATATTAGTTTATATTTATGTATTTATTTATGTACAGTTGAGGTCAAAAGTTTACATACACCTTGCAAAATCAGCAAAATGTTAATTATTTTACCAAAATAAGAGGGATCATACAAAATGCATGTTATTTTCTATTCAGTACTGACCTGAATAAGATATTTCACATAAAAATGTTTACATATAGTCCACAAGAAAAAATAATACTTGAATTTATAAAAAAATGACCCCGTTCAAAAGTTTACATACACTTGATTCTTAATACTGTGTTGTTACATGAATGATCCACAGCTGTTTTTTTTTTTTTTTTTTTTTTTTTGGCGATATTTGTTCATGAGTCCATTGTTTGTCCTGAACAGTTAAACTGTCTGTTGTTCTTCAGAAAGATCTTTCAGGTCCCACAATTTTTTGGGGAGTTTTCAGCATTTTTGTTTATTTGAAACCTTTCCAACAATGACTGTATGATTTTGAGATCCATCTTTGCACACTGAGGACAACTGAGGGACTCATATGCAATTATTACAACTATTACAGAAGGTTCAAACACTCACTGATGCTTCAGAAGGAAAAACGGTGCATTAAGAACCATTAGTTGTAAAAATTTGAATGCAATGCGGTTGTGTACATTTTTCTTATTTTGCCTAAATATATATTTTTTTTTCATTCAGTACTGCCCTTCAGAAGCTACAAAAGATACATACATGTTTCCCAGAAGACAAAATAAGTTAAATTTATCCTGATCTTCAAATTCAAAAAGTTACACCCCTGGCTCCCCTTTTGAGTCCCTCAGTTGTCCTCAGTGTGAATAGATTGATCTCAAAATCATTCAGTCATTGTTGGAAAGTGTTCAAATACACAAAAATGCTGAAAAACTAAAGAATTTGTGGGACCTGAAGGATTTCTCTGAAGAACAGTGGGCAATTTAACTGTTCAGATGAAAGGGCAAAGGAGATGTTTATCAGAATGTTCAATCTGCTTTTTTCCATGATATTGCATTCTGTCTCTTGTCCCCATCCACTTTAAATGTATGGACAAAAAACAGCTTTTAGATGCTGCCTGTAACATCTATATACAGTACAAAAGTTATATATAATGCAGAAATGCTGTTCTTCAGGTTGCAGATGTTCAGATAATCTAATATGGATTCACAGTCTCTTGTGGCTGAGGAACTTTCATACTAGAAAAATCTGAATTGAATTGAGACTGTATTAATATATCTCAGTAGGTCTGTAATATTCTAATTATCATAACTAGTGTGACGCGTCAGCTGCCTCTCCCCCCTGCTTATCATCGTCACCCTGTCCGGTAATCGCTGCCCTTTACCAGGTTCCCGACGGGAGTGGGCGTGCAAGAGAGGAAGGGCGCCAAAAACAGCCAGGTCTGGCGGCGTGTGATGAGACACACCTGATGTGAATGAAGCCTCATCACCCCTCGCGCTGCGGACCTCAGTGGGGAACACTGCCCCTCCATCACGGAACCTCCAGCACGACGAGGACACCAGATCCCACTCTGAGGCCCGACGTCACGCCCACTGTGTCTGTCGTTTGCTCCTCCCGCCACACTAGGAAGAAAGATAAATAGTGTTAACAGGTATGCATGAACATGCCTTAGAGCAAGAAAAATTAGCTCTCCCTCATGTTGCTGATTGTTGGATTAATAGTGGTTTAACTGTCAAATCAATCCAAAAAAAAAAAAAAAAAAAAAAAGTACAGAATAATATAAGCTTACTGAAGTGTACACTGTATACCATATATATCGTATATTGTTTTGGGAGTGAAACAACAGGCAGTTTTTGAGAATAAGCGTTTTAAATTGTAGTATGCTTGTTGTCACATGACCTGAGTAGGTTTGTCACATGATCTCATCACATGAGCTTGCATATTTAATTTAAACAGAGTCCAGTTAACATAATTAAAATTTTCAAATCCAATTTTATGTAAATGCATTATAACAACAGCCTCATCAAAGAATGAGTCAAGAAAATGAGGTTAATGGATATATAGTTGGATAAAACATTTCTGTAGCCGCTGAAGGCTTGCATGCCAAAGCGCTTTCATTCATTGTGTGACTGATCACAAACTAATATCCCTTGTGTGGCTCCATGTGTAATAACTGCCCTGCCTTTGCAATTTATTTGGTTGACGTATTCTTCCCAATCTATAAAGCAGATAATCAAAATTGTAATTGACCTCCACTAATGGTTTACAGCGCTTGCATTTGAAATGACTGGGAATGTAATAATATAATCAATTAAGCTTATCGACCATCAATGAATCAATTTCAGCACAAATGCGTTCAGTAATTATCCCGGCAGTGGTCCAAAATACTGTCAGTATGGTTATCTGAAGATAGAGCGTGCACTGGAGCTCTATATAACTGCATATTACTATGTGTTAAAAAATAGCAGTTTAAGAAGTGCAAACTTATATATACATGTATAGTTCTTTCTGGTCCTCGAATCTGATTGGCTGAGATGAGTGCGATATTTTAGTGATATCGGAACTCCAACCGCTTGTATCACTCCGCTTGCAGTATTTCTCACAGCAGGTGTTATACGGTGGACACCCAAATTCACTGTAATTTTAGGAGTAATACTGTTTTTGTTTTTGTCATTGCTTCAGTGTTTTTAGAGATGTGAGCTCTAACCCATGTCTGTCAAACATTTTAAGAAATGTGTATATATATATATATATATATATATATATATATATATATATATTGTTGTATAATGCTGTACATTGTAGCAGACACACAACTAAGCACTCACTCACACATACAAGCGGGTCTAAATTACAGGGTTCATAGCCGCACATAATGCTTCGACGCAATGATTTCTCGCCCAAATCCCATAGGATGGCCAAGTTACCCACAATGCACCAGACGTAATATGCTACTAGTAAGTACCCTGCTGTGGCTTTCAGTTTAACGTTTTTAATGGCCACCATTACTCAACCATCAATTGTGGAAGTAATCCCTGCTAACCCATAAGAACAAGGTCTACATGACCTAAAATAGTCACGTTCCACAGTTCCATTTATTTTTATCTGTTAATTTCTCTGATTTACCAGCATAATGCAGTGAATATTGCTTTATAAGATGTTTTGTCGCACATGACACAGTTCTGGTTTGTCTCAAAGGAAACACTTAATTAGAAAAAAAGAGACAAGGCCATTGAACAATTCCTTTGACTGGCACACAAACACATACACTTTAAGCACTTTGGCATTAGATGATTTGACTTGAAAGCTTCTCTAATAATATCGCTGTTCACTTCTTCATTCGCTTATTCATTTTACTTGTCACCATTTCTGCATCTTAGAGATTTTTTTTATGATTGTGAAGTTCTGGCATTCTCTTGTAAATGGCTCACCCAGTCAAGGGATAAAAGTTAATGGCCAAAACATCTTATTTCCAGAGCCCTTGGTAAGGGTGGCATGCCTTTAAAAGGCACCTCGGCGAGAGAACGAGAGAGTCACACATGCAAGGATTATGAAATGGAGGGATAATGAGCCCCACCATTACTGTAAAACTGAGAATGGTTACACCTCGTAAAAACAGACAGAGCACGAGAATGAGTGGGGACTTGATGAAAAAGAGAATGGGAGTGTGGGAGGGCAGAGGGCAGCCGGGGGAGATTAGTGCCCATTATTTACTCGTCGCGTCGTCTTGATGGTGAAATCTGTTTTCCGAGGTTTCTGAGTTTCATTACTGATGGGAGTTTTGATTACTGTAGCAGCCAGGCTCTGTTTGAATTAACCTTTACTTTTAGAACTAAAGTTGCCACAGTTTTGCTGTGTGCGACAAATTCAGGTATTGTAGACGTGCAGTGTTAATTCTTATTGGATAGCCATTTAATGAGGAACCAATAGAAAAACAGCAATTGATGATTAAAAAGTTAAAAATTGCTTGTGATGCGTGACTAATATTTTGTTAATATCTTATTCTGTTTGTTTTGTGATCATAATTACATTAAGTTCACACTGAAGAATGAGGATAAATTCGCTCTTTTATCAGCCATGACAGACTTCAGTATTCTTTATATTAATGCAGGAGCTTGCTTGAGTTTTTGCGGTTTCATTTCAGTTTTGCATGTCAGCGAGTCAGAATGTGGCACAACTGATGATAAAATGCAGAGTCAGTCAATCATGACCAAAGTCTGTGTGAAGATGTATATCGTACTGTCTGACATTAAAGATTGTTGATGTCTGCCTTGGCTTTTACCCAATGATCTCGCTGGGGTCATATAACACAGTCTGACAAGAACAATCATAAAGGATAGAAAAAATTGCACAGTGAGCACCCTGGGTAAACCCTGATAAAATAATATACTGTAGCCTAAATGTGTTCCATGGATGTTTGATACAGATTTTCCCTTGTTCAAAAATTAGATAGATAGATGGACAGATGGACAAAGAGATGGACGGAGGGATGGACGGACAGACAGATAGATAGATAGATAGATAGATAGATAGATAGATAGATAGACGGATGGACAAAGAGACGGACAGACGGATAGATAAACAGACAGACATATGGATGGATGGATGGATGGGCAGATGGACAGCTAGACGGCTAGATAATAAGATGGATAGATAGCAAGACGGATGGATGGATGGACAGATGGATGGATAGATAATAAGGCACATGAAGACAGACAGACAGGATGGACATATATATTGATGGATGATTGATAGACACAGATGATGAAGGATAGACATACGGATAGATGGATGGATGGACAGATGGACGGTTAGATAACGACAGATGAATGGATGGATAGATAGAAAGATGGATAGATAGACAGACAGACAGACAGGATGGACATACGGATGGGTGGATGGATGGATGGATGGATAGACATACAGATGGATGGATGGACAGTTGGACGGTTAGAAAGACTGATGGATGGATGAATGGACAAATGGATGGATAGATAAGACAGATGAATGGATGGATAGATAGATAGATAGATAGACAGACAGAGAGAGAGATAGATAAGGCGGATGAAGACAGACAGACAGGATGGACATATATCTAGATAGATGGATGAAGAATAGACATACGGATGGATGGTTAGATAGAAAGGCAGATGGATGGATGGATGAACGGATGAACGGATGGACGTATAGATAAGACATCTATCTAGATAACGACGGATGAATGGATGGATAGATAGAAAGATGGATAGATAGACAGACAGACAGACAGGATGGACATATGGATGGATGGATATACGGATGGATGGATGGATAGACATACAGATAGATGGATGGATTGATGGATGGATGAATGGACAATCGGATGGATAGATAATAAGACGGATGAATGGACGGATAGATAGATAGATAGATAGATAGATAGACAGGCAGACAGACAGATAGATGAGCCGGATGAAGAGAGACAGACAGACAGACAGGATGGACATACATATAGATAGATGGATAAAGGATAGACATACGGATGGATGGTTAGATAGAAAAATGGATGGATGAACGGATGGACGTATAGATAAGATGGATGAATGGACAGATAGATAGAAAGATGGATAGATAGACAGAAAGACAGACAGACAGATAGATAGATAGATAGATAGATAGATAGATAGACAGACAGACAGACAGATGAATGGATGGATGGATGGACATACAGATAGATGGATGGATTGATGGATGGATGGACATACAGATAGATAGATGGATGGATGGATGGATGGATGGACATATGGATAGATAGACAAACGGATGGATAGCTGACAGCAGCAGATCTCATTTAGAAGGCTGTGTCCTCTGGAGGTTGCATTTGAAGGCTGCTTACTTTATCAGGGAAGTCTCATTTAGAGAAAATTTGCATTAAATTGCAAAGTAAAAAATAAATTATACTATTTTACACCTCACAAGGAATAACAGTCAATTTTATTATGGTTACTTTTCTTAAGTAAGATATCTTTAATGACGTGTGCACCCTTCAAATGCGACCTCCGGAGGACGCAGCCTTCCAAATGAGATGCAGCTAGTGTTTCTCTGCTGTAGGCGAAGTGATGCTATTATGTGTGATGCGTGTCCTGTTGTGCTGGTGGCTAAAGGAGCAGTGAGGGTGTGGAGAGGATGTAGGTAATTGTTCATTACTGGACTCCAGCTCTGCCACTGGCCTTCACAAACCGTTTTTCAGATGTTGCAGGAGTCTGCTGAGATGTAGCACCGGAAAAATACACCGGCTACTACAAACAGCCGTATCACTAACAACCTGCACACGCCGAAAGGTCTGACCTGCAGGTCTTACCATAAACGACATCCTTCACTTCCTCCTCCTTCAAGCAAAAATATCATTAGTGGTTTTGCAAAGGCCAGGATCACTATCACTGTTGCTTTTTATACCTAGGTTAGGTGCTTTAAGGTTTGATGTATATAAGAAAAGTGGGCTATTACTTTTCTAGGCATTCATACGATTTTCACATGATGGATGCTTGAACGAAAAATCTAATAGACTTACATTAAAGAAGTCATGAACTGAGAAACCACAATTCCCTTGATCTTTTGACATATAAGAGGTCATTGTACTATAAAAACATACTGTATTTTTCAGAACTCAAAACTTTGTTGTTAGTTTAAAAAACATCTTAGATTGAAGCCAGTCTGCCAAAACAACAGGTTTTGGAATGTTCTACTCTATGATGTAATAGTGTAGATAAGCACCGCCTCCGCAGAAGAAGATCGACATCACTGTCTGTTTAGCCCCGCCCACCGGTTTGTGCATGTAGTGTTTTACGAGGTGAAAGTACAGGTCTACTCAGAAACCAAACAATAAAGATCGCTCAGAAGACAACAAGATACTGTGCAGTGCCAAGCTGTGGAAAAACAGTGTTTGTGTTGCCTTCCTTCTGATCCCAACGTTTATTTTTAATGAAGTTCCAGACCATGTCAGAACTTGGTCCTTTGTTCACTTCATTGTACCGCAGATTATTTTACAAACAAGGCTCAGATTGATGCACGATTTTCAGAAAGATTGAAACTAAAAGAAGATGCTGTGCTGACTATATTGGATCCGACAGTAATGTCGCACCACACAAGTGTGAGTAACTGTTTTTATTACGTGGTCACTATTGCTTTCTCTTCTTACAGATCATTTGATGTGTAATGAGTTATTTATGCTTTTTTTTTAAATCTAAATTACAGCAGTATCTATCTATGAGGAGCAATTCGCCATGCCTATTTAAACAAAGCGTTCTGATGAGGGGGGTTAAAATAGGACAGAAAATTGCTTATTCTTAATTATGATGTTTTTTGATGTAAAAATCTTAATAGCATTATAAGTGGACCTCAGAGAACAGTACAAAAAAAGGCAGTTTATGACCCCTTTAAAGGATTTAACTGAATCAACATTTGTCCAAGTTCTCAACAAATCTTGGGATTCAAAACACATTCTCTACTGCGTAGCAATCATCTTAATCTGATTTGCTTTAGAACTTAAAATATTTAGAAATTCAAATATATCGTTTTTATCACTGCAGTGTTATCAACAAACATCTGGGCTCACTTCGGACAGTACACATCTGTTAGCAACAGGTAATTTGGCTCTGACATTTAGATGTGCCATCTCTCAAAGGCTGACATTAATCCAAATCTGTTCATTATGAAGAGAATGTCGCCTCATGACTCGATTCCATCTCAGCATGATCACCAGCAGCAAAGCTCTTATGAGAAATCCAACATACGAGTAGCTGCAAAGTTGCAAACGAAGACAAATGTTGTTTGTTTACTTTTGTCTTTTATTCGAGCCAGCTGTTGTTTGTTGTCAGTTGTGTTGCTTGCCCAAACTAAATACTAGATAATTGTCATCTGAATGCAGTTCTATAACAGCACAGCACAGCACATGGCTCTCAGCTGGCAACTCTGCAGTCAAACTTCACAAAGTTCATTTTGAGATTATTTTGGATAATAATTCATTATTTGAGAGTATGTAACATCTCTAAAGTTCAAGCTTTGAGAATAATCTATACAATTTTAATAATAAATGCTGTTATTTTGAAATGTATATTCATCAAAAGATTCTATAAAATATCATAAACTCTTTTTGACATTGATAATATTAAGAAATGTTACTCGAGCATCAAATCAGCATATTAGAATGATTTCTGAAGGATCATGTGACGCTGAAGACTGGAGTAATAATGGCTGATAAAAATTCAGCTATAACTACAATAAGCAAGGTTGATTATTATATCAAGAAGACTGTCTGCTTAAAATGTGAATGGAAACACAAAAAGGACATTGTACTATAATTTTGGCAGGCACAGAATGAAGTGTTTGATGTAACGTTTTATTCTTAGGGTTTTTGGACTCCAGTAAAATGCAAAACAGAGAAATAAATACAATATAATTTGCCCAAAATTGAGAAATGGGGTTTCTCAGGACAGCAACAGTGTGCTGGCACAGGCTTGCGGTTTACTTTGCAAGCTCCGCTCTATTCTCTGTCCTGTTATCACTGCAATCAACAGCTCGAACTCAGCCAAAGCCTGACAGAGCCCCTCCAATAACCCTGCTCTTCATTTTCATTTAGAAATATGATAATGCTCTAATAGTGCCATCTGTTTCATATTGCAGAGCTTCTGGTACAAACAGTTTAAGTTCTGATGAACAGTATAAGGGAGGAAAAGCAGACTGTAGCTTTAAACTAGATATTCAAAGTTGCATTTCACTTGATATAATTCAGTATTTTGAACTTGCATTATATGAACTTCTAAAACTTTAAATATATACACTACCAGTCAAAAGCTTTTGAACAGTGAGATTTAAGGTTTTTTTTTTTTCTTCTGCTCACCAAACCTGCATTTATTTGATCCAAAGTACACCAAAAACAGTAAAACTTTGAAATTTTTTGCAAAATAGTAACATTTTGAAATATTTTACTATTTAAAGTAACTAAGTGCTTTCTAAGTGAATATATTTTAAAATATAATTTATTCCTGTGATTTCAAAGCAGAATTTTAGCATCATTACTCCAGTCACATGATGCTTTAGAAATCGTTCCAATATTCTGATTTGCTGCTCAAAAAACATTATTATTACATTGAAAACAGCAGAGTAGATTTTTTTCAGGTTTCTTTGATGAATACAAAGTTCAGAAGAATAGCTTTTATCTGAAATAGTTTCTTGAACAGCAAAATTGGGCATTATAGAATGATTTCTGAAGAATCATGTGATACTGAAGACTGGAATAATAATGCTGAAAATTTAGCTTTGATAACAGGAATAAATTACATTTTAAAATATATTCAAATAGAAAGCAGTTATTTTAAATGATTTAAAAAATATATTAGGGTAATTCCATGCAAAGATCAACCTTACCATGAAAAAATAAAGTTTTAACCAAAGGTTTTTACTATACTGACAGCACAGATGTCAACATTTGGTGGTTTAGATATCCATGTGAGGACCCTCTTAAAGTTTTTAAAGCATATTTTTTTTACGTGCATGATTTTCCATAGTCTGGTAAGTGCTATTTTTAGGCTTGTCACATCCATAACAGTACATATTCCTCATAAATAGACATATCAAAATTAAGTAATAATTATGTGTTCTGTGAAGAGCTATTGCTTCTCTATTTGTTGGGTATTATTGTGTCTGGTTTGTGCATTTTAATTTGCAGAAATCCTACAAATGTAGTATGTAGTCTCTCAAAAACAGTGTTCTTTTTTGTCACATCCATAATGCTTGATTATTTCTCTTTTTTAACAAAGAAAACTTGTGCATGGACTGATATTTTTCTGATATTTAGACTCTATCAAATAAGGGTTTATTAAAATATAAACAGATGGCTCAGTATATTGGTAACACATACATTCTCTAAGCATTTATATGTCACATCCATAACGCTGGATTCACTGCTTTTGTTGTATTTTAGATCAAATAAATGCAGGCTTGGTGGGCAAAAGAGACTTCTTAAAAACATTAAAAATCGTACTGTTGAAAAACTTTTGACTGGTAGTGTAGGTATTGTTTTGGTTAGATTTCAATGCTTTGTTAATGCATTCTTTTGTTATTGTTAAATAAAAGTGTTTTCTTCTGTTACTCTTTATATAATTTTTTTCATCTCTCATCATCACTGAAAACACATTCACACATTTTTCCTTTGAATCCTTTGAAACACAATTGTGCAATTATCTTTATTGTGTTTAATTGCGTTGACCAATATTTTTGGCAGGATATAAACCTGTTTTATGAGTAGATAAAAATACCAGGACCACACATGTATTTAAAAAAAAAGAGAGAGAGAGAGGGTTCATGTGAGGTTGGTAAAGTAGAGTGAGACAGCATGCAAACCTTTTCTTCTCACTTTGGAATTCTCTGTGGCTTGGGAAAAAAAAAAAAGTTTATATATTTTGTAAGTAATGTCATTCCTAACCCCTGTTGTGACTGTGACGCTAGTAACTGTGTACCATTCCACAGTCCTTCTGAATTCTGCTGACTTAACGGGATTATTCAAACAAATTGTTTATAGAAGAGAAACAGGCTCTTATTTTTCAAAGCCGACACATGTTTCTGTGCTCACCTCCGAAAACTGATGTGTATTTAGCCACCAAATATGTGCATCAATCAAGTGGATCCCACACAAGACTTGAGCATCCTGGCCCTTCACGCTGAATAGCCAAACACAAATAAACAGAACCTTCCTCTAGAACGCCCAAGAAGAGGCAGAAGTTTAAAATAAAACTTTTTGTCTCATACAATGTCTCTTGAATTTTATCATTTATTGTTCCTTATTTGCATACAGTTGTGTTTCAAGGGTACAAAGGAAAAATGTGCATAAAGTTTATCCAGTGGAGGTCTTTGATCTTAAAAGAAAACTTCACCCATAAAAAAAGACAATTCTGTCATTAATTACTCGCCCTCATGTCGTTCCAAACCCTTCGGAACACAAATTAAGAGATTTTTCATGAAATCCGATCCATAGACAGCAACATAATTGGAATATTCCCAGACCCAGATATGTAGTAAGAAGATTGTTAAAATAGTCCATGCGACATCAGTGGTTCAACCGTAATTTTCCGAAGCTATGAGAAAGAAAACCAAAATAACAACTTTATTCAACAATCGTCACTGTCCTCCACTATTATCGAGAGTAACACGACACATGCATTATTTTTGTTTCCTTCATGCACAAAAAGTATTCTTGTAGCTTTGTAAAATCATGTTTGAACCACTAATGTCACATGGACTATTTTAACAATGTCCTTCTTTTCTAGGTCTGGGAACATTTCAGTTACATTGCTCTCTATGGAGGGTCAGAAAGCTCTCGGAATTCATCAAAAAAGTCTTCATTTGTGTTCCAAAGATGAATGAAGGTCTTATAGGTTTGAAACAACATGAGGGTGAGTACTTAAAGACAGAATTTTCATTTTTTGGGTGAAATATCCCTTTAAGACATTGAAAAAATGATGGTAACACTTTACAATAAGGTGTCATTTGTTAACATTAGTATTAACTGAACAATGAATGAACAATGAACAATATATTTCTTACACTGTTTATTAATTCTCTGTTAATGTTAGTTTAAAATACAGTCATTCATTGTTTCTTCATGTTAGTTCACATTAACTAATGTTAACAAACAACGTGTAGGGGTGTAAGAAAATATCGATACACGTGTGTATCGCGATATTTTGTTTGGCCATACTGTATCGATTCTCAAAAACGGAATATCGATATTTAAAAAAAAAAAAAATCATGCAAGATTCATGACAGTTGCTTCGTTTTGAGCTTATATCCTGACCGCTATAGATTGCAGTCTTCTTAGCTCTGAACTTTTAACAGTGACAGGAAATACTAGCATAAGGGCACGCCAATAATGTTAGCGTTAATGGAGGATAAAAGAATAGTTTCTGCTCCCGCCTCGGTGTAGAGTGTGGCGTCGTTTCGGCTTTTGAGGTAACGTTCGCTCCAGGACAAGGCAAGCAGCGGGACCGCCGCTCGGCCGCCATCCGTCTGCAGCAGAAGCGCCCCGTGCAGCTGAGGCGGCACCTGCGCCGCGGTTCCGCAGCTTGCTGCGTCCCGTGAAAGGGCCTTCACGCCGGGCGCAGTGAGGTAGCCGCGCGGCTGCCCGCTGCTTTCTTTCGTGGTGGGGCTGTTTTGTGCAGTTGAGGTGGTGCTCGCGTCGCTGTCTCGACGATTCCATGTGGAGCATAATTTCAAACTGAAAAACTTGCGAAATCCAAAACTTTTGAAATTCTCAGAAGAAAAAGATTCTCAGAATGTCCAATATCTGTATTTATTTTGTTGTTTTACAATTCCTTTGTTTTCTTTAGGAATCCTGTAAGCGCTTTATTTTCTATTGATATTAAGCAGATGTAATTCTTAAGTTAAGATCAAAATGATCTGACATGGTTACAATTGTAAACTTAAATTGTAAAGCAGGGTCTAAAAATATATATGGTCTGTTTATAAAAGCTTACATTTTATACATTTAATAACTAAAGAATCTTGCAAGAACTTTATTTTCCCCCTTTACTACTTTGCACAAAAATTGATTCAATAACATTGAATGGTTTGCATATGGTGGTCTGTTCTTAATTACAACTTTCCTAAAATTATGTCCTATTCATAAAATAAGAAATATCCCAATATATCACCTTGTTTACAATATCGCAATGTATCGCAACATATCGTATCGCAACCCCTGTATCATGATACGTATCCTATTACCAGATTTATGGCAATACACAGCCCTAACAACTTGTGATTTTAATAATGCATTAGTAAAGATTAGTAAATGCTATGAGAGTATTGTTCATTCTTAGTTCATGTTAACTAATGTAGTTAACTAATGAACCTCATTTTAATACTGCAATGATAAAAAAGACCCAGAGATGGCAAGTTCATTTTCATATAATATTAAAAACGGATGCATTAGCACTTCCATCTTACTTCAGGTTTTTTAAATTAAAGTTTATCTAATGTTATATCAATGTTAAAATCCTTTTTATGTGTTTAGTATTGATTTTCATATTCTTAGATCTTATTTTAGTGGCTTTTTCCTTATTATGTGAAGCTTTTTCATTAAAAGAACATTTGCTTTGATGTTGAATTTTTTTTTTTTGATGAATTAGTGAAACTACTGAGCATAATGACATTTTTCAGCCTTGATCTTTTTTCTTGTTACTTACCTGGATAGACCTCTGTGTGTGTGCGCGCACGCGTGCGTGTGTGTATTAATGAAGTAATTGATCTGGCTGTCATACTGGGTAAAATAGACCTGTTCTGGCACTCTGTAATTGGAGTTTAAACGTCCTTCAACCCTCTGCATTTCAAAGGAGCAAACACACACATACACACACACTCTCTGATCCAGCTGCTGCCCACCCATAACTTACTTGCTTCTTATGATCTCAATTGTAAAAACGACACTAGTTGGAGGGACATCAAAGAAATGTCCCATCACGGCTGTTAAACGCTTCCTGTCAGCACACCCTGAGGACTGTGCGTCCATTTCTGACGCTTCTCCACGCATTATTTGATCGTTTATATCTTGGCGACATTGTCTTCCAAGGCTGTGTACAAGCTTTTATAGGAAAATCTGGTCTCCGTTGCCCAAGGGTGAACGGAAGAGGAATGTGAGGGGGAAATTATTTACACACATTTGTCTCAGATGTTTTATGTAAGGCTAATTACCCTGAAAAAATAAAAGAATAAAAAAGCAATAATAATAAAAACAAGCTAGAAAAAAAGAATAAAATTAAAGTAGATTACTATTAGCAAATTGGCTTGTTTTGATGTTTGTTTTGTTTTTTTTTTTGTTTTGTTTTTTTTTATCTTTGATGATTCATAGATTTGTTCATTTGTGTGTTGAAGCTTTTTTGCAAACTTCATTTCACTATGTTTCTTCTTTCCATAGACCTTTCAAACAAAGGAAAAGAGACTGAACTGACTCTTTCGGGGGTGGTGAGGGCCGTGTAAGGAGGTGAGACCTCCTTTATTTATTTTCTGCACCTCACTTTGATCTCGCTATCTCTCTCCTTCACACCATCTGATTCCTCTCACCTTCAACATGAAGAACACGGCCACGATCATCTCCTCATATCACGCTTTCTAATTCAGTTTAAACGCACGCTCACAAACACATCAAAAGGTGTTGATGAAACACATCTCAATTTGGAGTTCATTGCAGTCTGTTTTAATTGAAAATCGTATGCAGGATTCAACCTGTTCATGAAAAGATGCTCTACATACAAGAATCTATTAACACCCGCGACGGCCTTTTGGGATTTCAGATTTTTAAGCTCTGCAGCAGCATGTGAGCCGCATGTACTGTGCGATGCTTCACTTCAGTTTTCTGTGCGAAATAGAGGAGTGAAATTATTTAGGGTACATTAGGGCTAAAATTCACACTTTTTAGGAAAATTACAAAATATGCAATGATGTATAAATGTAATTTTGTATTTGGGTATTTTGAATAAGAAATGCGTATTTTGAATACGTTTAATAAGGTTCATTAGTTAACTACTTAAGTTAACAAAAACTAAGAATGAACAATACTTCTACAACATTTATTAATCTTAGATAATGTTAATTTCAGCATTTAGTAATGCATTATTAAAATCACAAGTTGTGTTAGTTAATGCACTGTGAACTAACATAAACAAAACATGAATGGCTGTTATTAACTAACATTAACAATGATTGATAATTAGTGTATTGTATTGTTCATTGTTTAGTTTTTTTTTGTTTTTTGTTTTTTTTGCTGTAAGATGTACTGTAACATTTATTATTATTTTTTTTAAATGAAAAACATCTCTTATTCTTATGCTTACCAATGCTGCATTTATTTGATCAAAAACACAGTAAAAACAGTACTATTTTAAAGTGTTTTTACAATTAATATTTTAATTTTAGTTTTCTATTTAAGTATATTTTATATGTAATAATTAATTATAATATGCTGATTTGGTGTTCAAAAACATTTCTACGTACTGTAACTTTTTACACATTTAATTTTATTTGATTTTTTTTATTTTTTATGTTATTTTATTGACAAGTCTGTTAAAATAAGCCTCTCAGTTTGCCTATTTTCTAAAAATAAAAAAAGTTTTTTCTTTCATTTCTTGCTTACTGTATGTTGCTTAAAAAAAAAAAAAAAATACTGTTGGTCATATTAATTTGCTTGGTCAGTAACGTTGTTGTTTTTTTGTTGTTTTGCTGTTGTAGGCTGTAGAACCTAAGGAATTGCTTCCTAGATCTGTAAAAAATAATAAATGGTCATAAGATTAAATTAATTTACATTAAGTATTTTGTCATAGTGCGTGACCTTATAAATCAGGACATTTGTGATCCTGGACCACAAAACCAGTCAAAATGGTAAATTTTTTAAAAATGAGATTTATAGTGAAAATTATGAAAAAAAGTGAAAAATAAAAATATGAAAGCTGAATAAATAAACTTTTTATTGATGTATGGTTTGTTAGGATAGGATAATATAATGCCCGAGATACAACAATTTGAAAATCTGGAATCTTAGGAGGTAAAAAAAAAAAAAAAAAAAAAAATCTAAATCTAAATATTGAGAAAATCGCCTTTAGTTGTCCAAATGAAGTTATTAGCAATGTATATTACTAATCAAAAATTAAGTTTTGATATGTTTATGACAGGGAATTTACAATTTATCTATTCTTAATATCCTAATAATTTTTGGCATAAAAGAAAAATTGATTATTTTGACCCATATAATGTATTGTTGGCTATTGCTACAAATATACCCGTGCTACTTATGACTGGTTTTGTGGTCCAGGGTCACATTTTTGCAGTGCATAGATGATCAGTTTCACTGTGGTTGCCTTTAGTCCCATTGTACTATTGCAAAAATGCACAGTAATTTTAGTAGTAGATTATGCAGTAATGGTGCAGCAGTGTTTGTTTTAAGTAGCGGCAAATAGTTTCTGTGGCAGTATTGTGACTGTAAGAATGGCTGCGCTGTAGTTGTGAGTGTTGGGTGGATGCATGCTGTGTGTTTAGTCTGTAGGGCTCAGAGTTATGTGCCCTCCTGTAGAGAACGGACTAAAAGTGAATCCTTCGTATTGTGCTCTGACCGCTATCGACTCAAATCAACCTCAGATTCTAACTCAATCCAGACCCCTCTCTATTATTGCTGTCTCTGTCTTTTTCCCGCTCTCGCTCCTTGGGGTACACCTAAGTCAAAATGCTTTCATTAATACACTAAATTCTTCCAGAATGCCGCAAAACGCTGGTTTGAATTACTTTTGTTAATTCCCTTCTTCTCTGAAGGGGGCAGTTATAACGCAGGTCATGCTTGTTTAGAGAGACTGCAAATGGGAAACTGATACACAAACGGGGGCCGTGAGACCGCTGCAAAACAAATATGAGTGGATTCAGATTGGCTGGCGCCAGAGGAAGTCGGGCCTCTGGGCGCTTCCTAGTGGCTAGGAACCAGTGCTGGCGGCCATCTTGGCTCAGAGGCTGACAGTTTCCTCTGGCCTGCTTTCAGGATAGTGGGGCCTTCGTGCCACTGCACTGCAGATCGGTCACGCTGATTTAGGGTCTCTCATGTATTATAGGGGCTTATCAAAGCCATTCATTCTGCTGTGGGGAAATGCGTATATATGTGTCTTTATTTAGAAGAGATGGAAAGAGTGATCAATCAAAATGAGACTTTATCTGTCACAGAAATCTGACATGCACATATTGGATGTTTTACAGTTAGCGATATTGCGATATTAAGTTAATATCTCATTAAATATATTGTGCTGTTGTAAATAATGCACAATATTTTGTACTTTTTCTTGGCGAAATATTATTACAGAAAAGCCCCAAGTCATTCAGAGCTTATTCTGTTTCTAGTGCTGCTTCTGTCATTTTCATAAAGAACACTGTTATCAGGAAAATCTTTAGTAATTTCATCATTTGTCATTTTGAAGTAGTGAATCATATATTTGAATGTAATAAGTTACCAGAGCCCGTCCAGTCTTCAATATACGCTCTTTTAACCACTGATCTTTCAGCTTATTCGACTTTAATTCATTCTCCAGGATGATTTTTGTTCTTCATTCGCAGACATTTTAGCGAGTGGATATGGCGTCATTTCCTGGACAGGCTAATCTTGTGCTTTAAGTAATGATTCCTGGTTCAAAATAGTTATTCGATTGGGACTGAGCTTAATATGTGTCTGGGAAGCTTTGCCCTAAGGGTAAAATATTGGCAGGGAAGGACTCGGTTCTTTGGAATCACAGGGATAAAACTGCAACTTTTGTGTAAACTGTCGGGATTCTTGTCTTTTTGAAATACCTTTGACAAATGGATAACATGTCCATGCTTTGAATAAAGTTTTAACTGTCATTAATTGTTATGTTGTACTTAAATTGTGGACCATCTGGGTGATTTCTGAAACTGAAAATGTTGTAAAGAATTCAGTGAAGTTCATGTATAAATATCCTGGTGATGATGCCAATAACCTAAGCCCTGCATATACAGTATGAATCATAGGCTTGTTTGGACATATTTAGCCAGTTCCAAGAAAATATGATATCATGTTATATCCAGGTGCAGGGCCATATAAAGGCCAAGGTGGTATTAGTCCACCTAGATTACCCAATCAAACCCTGTTATACTGTTCAAAAGTTAAGTAAATAATACTTTTATTCAGTAAGGGAGTGTTGCCCTTATTTGGTCCTTTCTGTTCCTGTCCTTGTCAAGTCATAATTAATCACCACACCTGTCTGTGTTCATTATCCTGTCTTTATAAGTTGTATTCAGTTCTGTGTTTTTTGTCCGATCTTAAGGTTAAGTTGGTGTGTGTTTCCCTGCCATTCCTGTCTTGATTTTCCTATTGTGGATTTTATTAAAGACTTGTTGTTATATTTCATCTTCCTACGTCTCCTTCCACACACGACTGTGACAATTAAGCAGCACAACTGTTTTCAACATTGATAATAATAAGAGATGTTTATTGAGTTCTAAATCAGCATCTTAGAATGATTTCTGAAGGATCATGTGATGATGATGATGATGTAATGGCAGCTGAAAATTCAGCTTTGCCATTTTCATATTTTTAAATATTTTAAAATACAAAAGTTAATTGTAATAATATTTCACAATATTGCTGTTTTTACTGTTTGTTTGATCAAATAAATGCAAAAAATAAAAATAAAAAAAATAACAATACATGTAACAATACATACGGTAGTATCACATTCCTGTTGTATGTACTGTTTTCAGTGTTGGGGAAAATTAGCTTTAAAAGTAATGCATTGCAATATTGCGTTACTTCCTATAAAGTAAACTAATTATGTTACTTAAATACTTTTTATGGAAATTAATTACATTACCTTTGGCTTACACTTGCGTTACTTTTTCTCATCTGGCCTGGGCTTTCAAAAAAATTCTAATTTTTGGCAAATGTAAAAGCCCATTTACACCAAAAGTAAAATGATTAAGCCTCATACTGAAGGAAATGTAAATTCAAAGAGCTCAAACAAACATTTCAGCTGTGCTGCCATTTTGGATTGCATGAAGAATAGGACACAAGAGAAAAAAAAGTTCAACACTTTCTTTTGAAAAAGACATGAAAAGATGAATAAAGAAACCAATGTTTTAGTCATTTTTACTTATTAGTATGGCTGAATTGGATCATTCAAGGTCAGCAGCAAAGGCATTGGTTAATAAAGTGGGATTAAATACATAAAGGATGTATATGTGGTAACATTTAATTATCACAATATTCTGAGTTTCCGTTTCACTTCTGTTTTTTTGATGGGTTTCCCCTTTTTTTCCCCTCCCTTTTCATATCTCATATTAAAGGCTTTTATTTTCAATAAAAATGAAGGAAATAATCGAAAAGTTGAAAACAAAGTATCGGGTAGGGTTAGGGTAGGTGTAAGGAGGCTTATATTGTCCCAGTAAGGTGGCATCCATTTAATAATTTGAATTAAAATTATAATTTGCGCTCAATGCGTTATTATTGCACTGTTTTATGATGTACTGCAATATTGAGGTACAGATAATTGCCACTATTTGCAATAAGTAGTATAAATAGCAGAAAATCCTGCTATTTTAACAGTGTAAATAGAGTCTATAGCTGTTTGCACTTAGTGTAAATGGCATATCGCTAAGCAAATACTGTCATTTTCACTTAGTGTGAATAGAATGCATGGCTATTTGCACTTAGTGTAAAGAGCATCTATCACTATTTTAACTTGGAGTAAATAGCAAATATTAGTAAATAAAATATGCTATTATCACTTTTTTATTTTTGTTAATTTAAGGAATACTGAATCTGTTTTTGTGCAAGTGAGATGGATTATTGCATGTTCACATTTAGTCTAGAATTACAATAAAATGATGTTTACATGGCGCACACAACACCTTTGCACTCACTCCTGATTTCTCTCAACATGGGGACAGGAGAGCTGTCAGTCAATACATGGGAAAACAAAGTAACTGGTGTCCTTGCAGACAGTCTGAAATTCTTGTCCGATATTTTCACACGTGTAAATAACTGGATCGGGTTCAATTAGCAAGCATTTTTGAGAGATGTTTTGACAATTCAGAGCCACCACATAAGGCGAACCGTCCACCGCAGTGAATCTACTCTCCTGTCTGATTTGTTTGTCGGACAAAATGGCGGATTCGGCGTTATGATTGGTCAGATCGCCTGTCACTCAAGCTGTTTGCGAAGGGTCAATTGGTTTATGGAAATTGATAGTCTTCTTTTTAATATGTGACTGCAGTATCGCTAACAAACCATCAAACTGACCCACTGACATCCTGAAGTAAACTTTGAATTGCTCAGGATAGCTCCTTGATAAGGAGGTGGACCTCTCCTTCCTCTCTACGCAATCTCAGGATTGGATAAACCCAATATTTCCTTTTTCTTTTCTTTTCTTTTTCAGAAAAGAGAGGACAACAAAATCATCCTCACTGCTTGAAGACTCCATTTTGTATTGTTTTACGAATTTTTTTGCGATGGATTAATTAGTACGCATCAGATTCAGTGTGCAAGGTTTCTGTGTGTGACAAATTTTAATAATGATGGATACCAAAAAACAAAAATTCTGGCCTTGGTGTGCGAGGACCTTAAAGGAGAAGTTCATTTCCAGAACAAAAATTTACAGATAATTTACTCACCCACTTGTCATCCAAGATGTTCATGTCTTTCTTTCTTCAGTTGAAAAGAAATTATGTTTTTTGAGGAAAACATTTCATAATTTCAGCTTCAAATGGGCCTAAACGATCCCAGCCAAGGACCTTAAAGGATAAGTCCACTTCCAGAACAACAATTCACAAATAATTTACTCACCCCCTTGTCATCCAAGATTTTCATGTCTTTCTGTCTTCAGTCGTAAAGAAATGATGGTTTTTGAGGAAAACATTTCAGGATTTTTCTCCATATAATGGACTTCATTGGTGCCCCGATTTTGGAATTCCAAAATGTAGTTTAAATGCAGCTTCAAAGGGCTCTAAATGATCCCACCCAAGGAAGAAGGGTCTTACCTAGCGAAACGATCTGTCATTTTTTTTTTTTTTTGAAAAATAAAAATTCGTATGCATTTTAATCACAAAAGCTCATGTAGCACAGGCTCTGGGATGCGCGTCCACGATGCTACGAATTAGTGATGGGTCGCTCTTGAACGATTCGTTCATTTTGAACGAATCTTTAATGTGATTCGAGAAGAACGAGAAGAACTCGGGAAGACGAGTTCATCATCTGTGTACTTCGGCTGAAAAAGGTAGAGAATGACGAAAATCTTATTTTCTCCTACAACTTCAGAATTGTCCGACATCATTGTGCCTTTTTGTTTGTAAACAGCGTTTGACTTACTTGCACTTTCTTAGTCTTTGCGTGTTCGCTTTGTAAACACTGGGTCTGTAGATCCGCCTACGTTCCGCGTGACCTTTCGACGTGATTCAATAGTAAGTAACGTCGTGAACGTGCATCCCAGAGCCTGTGCTACACCAGCTTTTGTGCTTAAAAAGTATACATTTTTATTTTCTGAAAAAAATGACAGATCGTTTCGCTAGATAAGACCCTTCTTCCTCGGCTGGGATCGTTTAGAGCCTTTTGAAGCCGCATTTAAACTTAATTTTGGAAGTTCAAAATCGGGGCACCAATGAAGTCCATTATATGGAGAAAAATCCTGAAATGTTTTCCTCAAAAACCATAATTTCTTCACGACTGAAGATAGAAAGACATGAACATCTTGGATGACAAGGGGGTAGGTAAATTATTTATGAATTGTTGTTCTGGAAGTGGACTTCTCCTTTAACTCAGAAATTTTCTTCTAAATTTAAACATAATGTGTTACTTCAGTAGTTACTTAAAAAAAGTAATCTGATTACTTAACTCGCATTACTTGTAATGCGTTACCCCCAACACTGACTGTTTCTTTTTCAATTGTGGGCTGAAATTTAGGAAAGATTTGAAGTAAACAGTTGTCTTGCAATAATATGCAAGTCATGAAGGACACAAGAAACTGCCTTCATTTACTCACCCTTATGTTTTTCTAAACCTATATGCCTTTCTTTTTTGTGCAGAACATAAAAGGTGTTTTGAAGACTGCGTTAGTCTGTACAGTCAAAAGTCAGTAGGGTCTAAAATAACACCGGACCCCAATGAATTTTTGCATGGACAAAAAAATACTCAAACTAAAGCACACTGTAGAGGCTGCTTTGTCACACACAGTCTGACGTTCTGCTGGTCTCAGCACTTATTTGCTCTTTTGTCTTTTAATCTTCTCAAAACCCCCACTGACAGGAAAACACACAATCTCTGGGTCTTTCTAAGTCCCCGCTGGCATTCGTGCGCACACACATACACGCACTTCTTTCTAATTAACAAACAATTTGTCTAAGAGAAAACACTTGTGTGGGAAACAATTAATCCACCAAAATAGCTGTCAAGCACAAAACTATTTTCAAAAGATTTTTTCACCTACTTCAGAGGCAGAGCCGAGAGCGTCGCGTCTCCACGGCACATTCAGTGAATTCGTTATACATCATTAACGAACCTCTTTATTCTGACTTAACGGCAGGACAGGTGCTTATCAGAGACGATTTGGCTCTTCGACTGTGGCAGCGAGTCAGTCGCGTTCGCCTTCATTTTATTAGCGTCATCTCGGGTGATGACGGTGCGCCATATGCTCAAAGCTGTAATCGAGTGATTCATTTCAAAACACAACTTCTCCACGTCTGCTTACTTCCTCCTTTCTCTTCCAAGTTCCTCCCCTTCTTTCTTAGCAATATCTGTCCTGCGGGGGCGGATGCGAATGGTTATTCACAGAGCAGAACACCGTTAAATTGGTTTGTAAATAATGCAATAAGCAAGATGGCTCTCTCTCCTCCTAAAAATGATGGCAAGACGAGGGAGAGAATGGGAGATTAGAGTAAAAAAACCTCCTTTAAGGTGTGGGCAGCACCTGTATTCATTTGAAGATTTTGCAGGGGTATATAGGTGATTTATCCATAATCTACTGCACCAAGGACCCTTGAGGAGCGAATGGGAGAGAGAGTTATTGGAGGAGCAGTGGGAGGAATGGGCTGTTAGATGGACAGATTGAACTGGAGAGGGTGGGAAGAGAGAGAGGGAGGACAGATGTTTATTTACGATGCTTATCTGTGCATTCCTGCGGTGAAATGCTGGGAACGGTACTGTATGAATCAGGGAATTACATCATGAGTCACACACACAACTTGAACATCATATACACAACCTGATTATATACAATGGCATGCAACGCATCAAACCTCAAAGCGATGTCTGCAAACAAATAATGGTAGTTTTTTTCTCTCTCTCTCTCTCTACGTGAAATAACTTAGAGCTAGTTTTCCAATGAATTTTAAATTGGAACTGCTTTCCTAGCAGAGTAATGACTAAATAGCGGTAGATCTTTTTTTTTTTTTTCTTTGATTATTTAAAAACTTTTTTTTATGTTTATGTTGTGTTTTGTTGTTATCGTCGTCGTTCTTGGTTTGATTTTGGCTTAAAAAGTATGTTTCTACCATAAATATCACTTGGTTTAATAACTGGAAAATTTATCAATTACAATGATCATCACACATTGTAAAATAAAATAAAATAAAATAAAATAAAATAAAATAAATATTTTTAAATGTGTGTATATATATTTTTTTTTTTTATGAAATAATAAAAAAATAACATAATTTAATAAAATAAAATAAAAAAGTAAAATAAAATAAAATGTAAATAAATTAATAAAAAATAAATATATTTTTAAATATATATATATATATATATATTTTTAAAGTAAATTACAATTTAAATTACAATTATTTCAGTTTGTAATAATTCACTTGGTTTGTTATTTATTACAATGATATTCATACGTTGTTTGTGTAAGAGTCCAAATACTGAAAATTGAAACCACATCAACACTGAAGGCTTTAAATTTTTAAGATTGGATAAATAAAATAAATTAAATTAAATTAAATTAAATTAAATTAAACAAAAAACAAAAACAAAAAAAAAACACAAATGTAAAATAAAATGTATATAATATTTTTTTTTTTTTTTTTTTTTTTTTAATTTGTAAAATAAATTACAATTTAAATTACAATCATTACAATTTGTGATAATTCACTTGGTTTGATAATTTGTTATCTATTACAATGATATTCATACATTGTTAGTGTAAGAGTCCAAATACTGAAAACTGTAACCACATCAACACTCCAGCTGAGGCTTTAAAGTTTTAAGATTGAAAATAAAATAAAATAAAATAAAATAAAATATTGGAAAAATAAAATTAAAATGTAAATAAATAAAAAAAAAATATATATATATATATATATATTTAATTTTTTTGAATACATTACAATTAATAACAATAAATTGCAATTATTAACATTTGTAATAATAATTCACAATATTACAATTTTTTACTATATTTTGGATTAAATGAACTGAGACTTTATGAGCATAAGAGACTCAAAAAGAAAAAAAAAAAAATCTTACTGATCCCAAACTTTTGAGTGTACTTGCACAAAATTTAAAGTTGTGTAAACATATTACATGGGAGGTTGTGTTCAGTGAAACATATTTGTCACGTAGGTTTTAAAAACATTAAAAATGCTTTCTGTCATTCGTTGCATTTACCCCTTTAATAGATAAAACCCCTCTAAATAGATTTTAGAAAATCTTTTCTAAAGTGCTCACTCAGAAATTAGATTGTATGTTTAATCTAGTGAAATAATTTAATATGTAGGCTAATCAGATACTGTTGATTAATTGGATGAGTGCAGTGTCTTTTTTTTATATTGAGCAGAATAAAATAAAAAAGCCAGGAAACACTGTATGTGTTAAAGACTCAGTCCGTCAAACTTGATTTATATGATTATATACAGCATGATCACATTAAATATTACTTATCTAGTTGAGGGCGCATAACGAAACCAAAATTGTATTTAAACCGTTATTAAATGCACTCAGAATTCAGATCATCTCCAAATGTAGTCTTAGTGATTCAGTCACGGTTGGTCTTGAGTGTATTTAAACCACATTTTTGAATGTGGTCCAGGTGTAAATGGGGCCTAAGAGATCTGATTCTGGTCATAACTCATTCCTGACACAATTTTGACAAGGCGTTTTGCCTCTGAAAGGCACTGTACCTCTCGTCTAGTCTCGTTTCCTCTGGAATGTTTTCGGTGCTCCTCTGTTTGCTCAGACGTATTCTCCAGGTTTAATCACGAGCGACTCCCTCCTTCTGTTTGACCCGGGCGGCAGGCAGTAAGTGGAAGTTTCAGGGTCAAACAGATTAACATTTTATTAAGTGATAGCGAGGAAAGCTATTTATTTCATTTCACCCCTCCGCCCCGCTCGAACTGTTTTTAAAATGATTTGTTTATATGACGCAACACAATTCGCTTTGTTCAGCATTCTCGCGCTCGTGTCCTTGCCGTTTCCTGACAGAGGCGGAGGGAGGGCAGGGTTAGAAGTGCAGTCCTCCAGGGGAAGCTCCTCCAGGTGGCCCCGTACTCATGCGCACCCTCGCTGGGGCTGGTGCTTAATCAAGCCCCAGGTTTTGATCCCACAGGGCCTGACTCGAATGCTCTACACCATCTGTACAGAAGAGTAGCTAATAAAGTGTCTGTCCTCCTGTCTTCAGTAAGCAGTAGTCTCTTCAATACACTGACAGGATGCCTAATGATCTCTTTCTCACATAAACAGCAATATATACCACTTTTGTAACAAAAACATTGAAAAGTGAAATGTGTTTGTGCTGTCTGGTGAGGGAAAAAAAAAAAAAAATAAGTGTGTTCAAGTGATTTGAGAATGATGCCTTAGACTGAATGATCAGCAAAGCCCTAGACAGCATGTTAAGGCATAAATGCTTTTGTCCTTTGGTTTACTTGAACTTAAAGGAACCATATCATGAAAAAACTATTTTTTATTTTGCTTGTTAGAAATAAAAGAGTATGAAATGCTCTGTGGATGTTCTGTACTGTAAATACACCTGCAAAAATAGCTCAGAAATCTTAGTTATTGTGTCACAAAAATCTAATCGCCAACATTTTCATACCAATTCTTATTTGGCAACTCAGATGGGAATAGCTTTACTCATTTCACATGTGAGGATGGTAGCCAATCACAACAAATTAAAAAAAATCTAATTAAATGATAATAAAATAATCAATATTAAAAAAGAAATAAATTACAGTATTTTCAATGTAATCATTGTTTGGCCACAGGAGGTGTTTAGTGTTTATATGTTAGTCTTTTTCTCACACAAATCAATTGTAAAACCTCAGAAGACTTGGGGCCATATTTACTAAACAGGGCAAATTAGCGTTAGAGTGCGGTTCCATAAAAGCGCCGATGGGAGGGAAAACCTCTTCGTGTGATTTACTGACAGTGTGCACATTAAAGAACAGATGCAGCCTGGTCATTTCCATAATGACCAGCGCAATCTACCAAGAGCAGCGTAAATTACCGCCTGCTTTAAGACATGCTTTTGGGCATTAAATAATGCCGCAAAATCAGTAATTTGACGAGTGCAAACGTTAGTAAATTACTATTCGTGATTCATTTTAATACTCTCCTCCCATAAAGTTTCATCTGAAAGGGAAACTCCTACTAATGCATATTCAATAAGGTCAGGCGCAAAAGTAACTGTGTCCATGGCTTTTCAGCGCTAATTCTTCATTGCGCGTCTTTAGTAAATCCTGACAGTACTATTTTAACGCCAAATGACAGTTTGTGCTGGCACAAGTAAATCTGTCTCTTAAAGGGGACTTTTATGCCCATTTTTAAGGCCCGAGCACCGATGGATGGTTTATTATTATTATTATTATTATTATTACAAATTTCTGAGGGCCTAAACATGCTCAAAATCTCATGAAACTTTGCACACGCATCAGAACTGGCGAAAATTGACATCTGATATGTGTTTCAGAATTGGGCGTGCTCATAGTGCCACCTATAAAATTTCAACGAAGTGCCCCTGCCGCTACGTTTCACGTAAGAGTATGAAATTGAGAACATGTATAAGTCCTTACTTGTTCTGGATATGACAGGGCTCTACAGTGCGACTGAAAACTACTGCGTGCGACCTATGAAAAAATATTTAGGAGCACCATTGCGGCTGACCCGATCAGCATATTTGTATTCACACTGCGGGGAGCTTCAAAGGTTTCTACATGTTTTTGCAACGTTGAGTAATGTATCACAGACGTATCTCACAAATCCTTTCATAAATGACATGTAGAGAGAGTGTAAATAAGAAATTCATTGTGCAGTGTAGAGAGCTTCGTTGATTATAATGGAACTTAGTGAGATTGTGATGAACTAAGATTGAGTGACAGCTTTTAATGATTTGTAAGGGATTTTGTAAATGAGATATTGATTTAATACAACAGTTAAATAAACAAGAAGTTAATATTAAGTGACTTACATTGTCTGCCTATAACACTATTGCCTGATTTTGCTCTGTATAAGCCACAACTGAGCCACTGCGCATCTCCATTCAAACACAGCGGTGTTTTGTTTTTAAACAAATCTACTGAGTCAATGATTCAATTTCCCATTCATAAGGACAGTCACTTGCTTTATTGCTGAATAAATCAGCCGTTTGAATGAATCAAGCGAATGTATGATTCAGTAATTAAATCAGTCACTTGCCGCTACCTACTGGCAGATTTAGTTTCATTTTTAAAGTATCGTTTTAGTTATTTAAATCATTTAATATTTCTATATTGAAAATGTGATATTTAAATCATTAATCTCAACATAAATTTATGAATTTGATTGTGCTCATGCCACCTCTGAGCCTCATTAAACATATGAAAATACACCTGTGCAAATTAATTTTGTTATTACAGATTTCATAACTTATTCATAACTTACTTGTTATTATTCCGTTGTTTTAATTAGGCATTTTAAAAAGCTTAAAAAATATAATTTTTAAAAAATTTGACATAAAAAGATTACATACTTTTAATAAAGTTAGAAAAATGCCATTACAGAGGTAAAAACTAATTTCCCCTGTAAATCACTTTAAGGAGTCAAATATCACCTAATGGGAAGGCTAATTTTTGATCATATTTTTTGATTATTGGTTAGAAGGTGCTCCTGAAATTTTGACTGTGCTCCTAAATGTTTTAAGTTAGGAACACAGGTGTTCCTAAAAAGAAAAGTAAGTGTGGAGCCCTGTATGATGTTTAAGTGTGAACAGCTGGTGGTGCATCTTTCAGAATCAGCTTCTGGGCAAATCCTGTGTTGAACCAACGCTATATCTAATGACCAATTTGTACATATTTTACAATATGGCTAATTTGTACGAATTTGTATGACCTCACTTGTACGATTAGTCTAGACCCCAGTGACGGGTAGGTTTAGGGGTAGGTCATTCATACGAATTCATACGATTTAGGAACTCATATAATACGTACAATTTAGCAAAAATTGTACAAATTCATGTGAGTGAGGTTGTGTAAATTTGTACGAATTAGCCACCTCGTAAAATATTTACAAACTGCAATGAGATTGAGTTGGTTGAACTGACCCTTGTTTACGAAGCAGTCCATCTTAAAATGATTTGCACAAATATATAAGACTTACTTCAGCACATTTCCTTCCATAAATTAAATTAATCCACAGTGTTCTCTGTGGCTCAGATGCCGAGAATCTTTGGACAATCTCATTTGTACATCCAGAAACAATTTTGTTTATGTGGTGCAAACAATATGTAAATAGGAGCTATACTGACGATATAAACATTGGGTACTATGTGTGGTTCATTCAGGGCGGGCTCAATGTGAATAGGGTGGGTGGGGCTTACCCCTGTTATGACATCACAGTAGGGGAAAATTTGAAACAACATGTTTTCAGACACTGCATCTGATTTATAGGGATTATAAAAAAAGAAGTGGGTGGATTTTTACCATTATGGGCTGGTTGTTTACACACACTGTGGACACACATCAGTGTTCAAACAGCATATAAAAGTGAATTTTGCACAATAGGACCCTTTATAAAAAAAATATGTGGACTATTAATGATACTTTTATGATTCTTTTGTCTGTGTGTTTGAAAGTGGTGACTATGAACTGTTGTTGTATGGAAAATATCTGTGTAAAGATTTTTCTAAATTACTTTTATATTCCATAGAAAGGAATACAGGTTTGTAAAGACATTAGGGTGAGTAAACAATGACAGAATTGTAATTTTTACGAACATTTATCCTCCATTCTTTAACTTCTGCCTTTTGCACCAAACTTTTCACCACTTCTCCCTCAGTAATTTCACTTACTTTCCATTTGTAGTCACGTCTTTAATGAAAAAATCAGTAGGGGAGCGCAAAATAAATGGACACATGAGCAGAGAGCGAGGGATGAGGTATGAGGAAAAAAGAAGAACGGATAGTGGCAGCTGGCAAGTGATACGTCTAAAGCCCAGGATTTAACAGTGAGTGAAAAAGAGGAATTCTATTGGACCAACCTGTGGATTGAGTGTCAGTTAATGCCATTCCTTAATGCCTGTCAACAGAGGGAGAGAGAGAGAGAGAAAGAGAAATGAATGAGAAACAGCGGAGAGGTGGATGAGGTGATGAGATTTTTCGGTATGGCGAAATTGAAAATGTGTGGGAGAGCACAAGAGAGGGAGGATGAGGGAAGGACAGATGGGTAAAGGAGGAATTGAGTAATGAGAGCTGTTGTTTGTCAAAGGTTTTTTTTTTTTTTTTTTCCATTACCTTGTTTCTCAACGCAGCAAATGCATGCGGTGACCCCCAGTGACCTTTGACCTTTGAAAGGGATTAGCAGAGCAAACGCAGAACTGGTGGCACATTGACGCCAACTTCACCCACGCCGTAAAGTGAGAAATGAGATACTCTGTTTTTTTTTCTCTGAGGGATTATTTTCAAGTTTGCATTATTGAGTCTGAAAACATCATTAATGTGTGTGCCTGCGCTCAGACCTGTCTGTCAGCTCGCTGGAGTTTGTTTGTCTCATTCTCAGAGAGGAAACTCAGATACTTGGTCTTGACCAAATAAACAAAAGGAAACTCTCGCGCAGCCTCTTACACAAAGGAAACCGTGTGTTTGCCTTCTTAGAGAGGTGCTTTAATGGCAAAAGCATCAGAGATGGAAACACACGCCAGTCTGTGTGTGGTTTAGATCACTTTTACACGCATCACATTTACAGCCACACCTCTCATACCACACGCTTACTGACCAGAAACACCAGTCTCCTCCATCCACACACATCATCTTTTATGACCTCCACATGCCAGACTGAAACATAAAAGTCAATAGCTCTGTTCCAAAACCTAGTGAGTCATGCTGTCTACAAAGGCAGCATCCTAACTAGAATGGAACCTCATAAGTGGCTGATTTAGAAAACTCTACTTAGGAATGAGTTCTGTCTTTCTGTATTTAAAACAAGCGAAGAATAATGCAAAACTATATATAATGGTAATTAATGAATTAAAATAGTCCATGTGACATCAGTGGTTCAGCATAACGTAATATTACGGTTGAACCGCTGATGTCACACGGACTATTTTATCCATGATCTTACTCCCTTGCTGGGCCTTGAACGTGGTAGTTGCGATGCTCTCTGTGGAGGGTCAGAAAGCTATCGGATTTCATCGGAAATATCTTAATTTGTGTCTAGAAGATGAACAAAGGTCTTATGGGTTTGAACAACATGAGGGTGAGTCCCTTTTTTATTAAGCTGATGTATTCTCTGGGAATTGAACCCATGACCTCAGCATTTAGCGATTTGTTTTTCTATTTAAAGGAGAAGTTCACTTCCAGAACAAAACTTTACAGATAATTTATTCCCTTTACCTCCTTGTCATCCAAGATGTTCATGTCTTTCTTTCTTCAGTCAAAAAGAAATTATGTTTTTTTCAGGAATTTTCTCCATATAATGGACTTCAATGGTGCCTGTGAGTTTGAACTTCCAAAATGTAGTTTAAATGCAGCTTCAAAGGGCTCTAAACGATCCCAGCCGAGGAAGAAGGGTCTTATCTAGCGAAACGATCAGCTATTTTCTAAAAAATTTGACAATTTATGCACTTTTTAAACTCAAATGCTCGTCTTGTCTAGCTCTGCGGGAACTCTGTGTATTCCGGTTCAATACAGTTAGGGTAGGTCGAAAAACTCCCATCTGATTTTCTCCTCCAACTTCAAAATCGTCCTACATTGCTGCAGAAGTACTGACCCAGTGTTTACAAAGTGAACGTGCAAAGAAGACCAAACACCCTTTACAAAAAATAGTAACATTTTATGATTTTGAAGTTGAAAATGAGATGGGAGTTTTTCGACATACCCTAAATGTGTTGAACCGGAATACACAGAGTACACAACAAGACGAGACGAGCATTGGAGGTTAAAAAGTATATAAATTAAATTTTTTTTTTAGAAAATAACTGATTATTTTGCTAGATAAGACCCTTCTTCCTTGGCTGGGATCTTTTAAAGCCATTTTGAACCTGCATTTAACCTGCATTTTGGAAGTTCAAACTCGCGGGCAACATTGAAGTCCACTATATGGAGAGAAATCCTGAAATGTTTTTCTTAAAACACAAATGAAGAAAGAAAGACATGAACATCTTGGATGACAAGGGGATGAGTACATTATCTGTAAATTTTTGTTCTGGAAGCGAACTTCTCCTTTAAAGGAACACTCCACTTTTTTTGAAAATAGGCTCGTTTTCCAACTCTCCTAGAGTTAAAGAGTTGAGTTTTACCGTTTTCGAATCCATTGAGCCGATCTCTGGGGCTGGCGGTAGCACTTTTAGCACAGCTTAGCATAGATCATTGAATCCGATTAGATCGTTAGCATCTCGCTCAAAAATGACCAAAGAGTTTCAATATTTTTCCTATTTAAAACTTGACTCTTCTGTAGTTACACCGTGTACAAAGACGGACGAAAAATGAAAAGTTGCGATTTTCTATGTTGATATGGCTAGGAACTATACTCTCATTTTGGCGTAATAATCAAGGAACTTTGCTGCCATACCATGTTCACAAACTTAGTGCCGGTCACTTTCAGGTGCTCCGTAATATCATTGTACCTGCTGCATTCATGGTACGGCAGCAAAGTTCCTTGATTATTACGCCGGAATGAGAGTATAGTTCCTAGTCATATCAGCCTAGAAAATCACAACTTTTTATTTTCCGTCGGTCTTAGTACACGATATAACTACAGAAGAGTCAAGTTTTAATTAGGAAAAATATCATCATTACATATGGTCATTTTTGAGCGAGATGCTATTGGTCTAATCAGATTCAATGATCTATGCTAAGCTACGCTAAAAGTGCTACCGCCAGACCTGGAGATTGGCTGAATGGATTTGAAAACAATACAACTCAACCGTTTAACTCTAGGGGAGTTGGACAATGAGCCTATTTTCAAAAAAGTGGAGTGTTCCTTTAAGCTACAGCATTGCTTTTGTATTATATTATATTAAAATGTTTTGTCTTGCCCGCCATCTTGGCTTTTTATTTTATTTCTACATACCTTGTCACTATAATGCCATGATGACTTGAAATACTGCCTATTAGGCAGCTCATTGGGTTTTGGAGCAGAGCAATTGTGTTTGAATCTCTCCATTTTGCAATGGAGAGGGAAAAAAAGCTACTCCCCCTTCTCTCCCGATAATCCACTCGGACATCCCATAACTCTACTGCGTTGCCAGAGGCCACGGTGTGGCGTCAGTCACGGTCGGGTCAGTATGGTCTAAGCCAGCTGAAATTGACTCTGTCTCTCAAATCTGTAAACACATTTCACTGAAGTCATCTACAGCCTGAGGAACCGACTGAAGCCTCTTAACACACACTAACACTCTCACAATCTGGTTTGGTTACGCAAGAAATGTGAGTGGGTAGTGAAGAAAAAATTGGGATTGATGGAAATATTATCTGTGTATATACTGTAGTCTGTGGATTTTGGTATTCTTTCTTTTCCACGGCAAAGGACCAAATACATCGGGGGCCAGAAGTAGGAGGCCAATACTGAAATTCCATTTTTTGTTATTTAATTCATTTTAAAGGGATAGTTCAAACAAAAAGAAAATTGTGTCATTAATTACTCACCCTCATGTCGTTCGAAACCCGTAAGAACTTCGTTCATCTTCTAGACACAAATTAAAATATTTTTGATGAAAACTTTTTTGACCCTGCATAGACAGCAACACAACACATGCAAGGACTAGAAAAGTAGTAAAGACATTGTAAAAAATGGTAATTGTGACATTAGTGGTTCAACGTTAATTTTTTATAAAGCTGCTAGAATACTTTTTGTGCACAAAGAAAACATAAATAACTTTATTTAACAAGTTTTTCTCTTCCATGTCAGTCGACACGTGTTTATAAGAATATGAAGTTTAATAAAAAAAAAAAAAATAAATCCACAAAGTTCCAAAACATTTCTTTTGCATGCTTTTATTTTATTTTATTTTATTTTATTTTATTTTATTTTATTTTATTTTATTTTATTTTATTTTATTTTATTTTATTTTATTTTATTTTATTTTATTTTATTTTATTTTATTTTATTTTATTTTATTTTATTTTATTACCAATCTTAAACTTTAAAGCCTCAGATGGAGTGTTGATGTGGCAAGAGTTTTCAGTATTTTGACACTTATACCACTCACACAATAAATGAATATCACTGTAATAGATAACAAATTATCAAACCAAGTGAATTATTATTACAAAGTGTAATCATTATAATTTAAATTGTAATATATTTTAACAATATTAACTATATTACAATAAAATCCTAATATAATCATGACAAACTATATATCATCGGAAAGGTCTGAGACTCCTTAATATATATTGTACCACTGTTTTTTGTTACAAAGTATGTAGGCACAGTAATAGATTAATTTATGACAAGAGTGCACCTCAAAAATCTACATCATAACAGGATTTCTGACCTTTGTCACCGGAAGTCTTTTTTCATTGTCTTTTTCCCTATCATGTTTTAGAAATTATCATGCATTATATATCAGTTAAAAGTTAAAACCTCAAAATTCGTCTTTTGAAACCCATTTTAAAACCTGACGTTGCATTTCCGTGGAAATGGTACTTCAAAATCATATTAGAAAATGTATTTGTTCATGAATTATAACAATTTAAGTTTAGATAGTGAACTTTATAGTTCACTATCTTTATAGTAGGATAGTGTTTAAAAATAGGGGTGACAGTTTAAGGGTTAAAATAAATAAATATTAAATAAAATTATTTATTTATTTATTAAAATGTTATTTTACATTTGTTTTTATTTTATTTTATTACTTTATTTCCCCTCAAAATACCAAAACTTTATTTATTTCCAGGTTTCCGTGACGTTTTTAATGTGGCCTCAGACAATATATTGATCGACGTCATCATACCTTGTGAGTATATTTTTTTCTGCTGAATTTTTTCAATGAAATTTCAAAGTTTCAGAAAATTCAGCATAAAAATGGTCTCTCCTACTAGTATCCCCTGCCATCTTGTCACATTACCATGTGGCAAATCAAGGTTTTACCAGGCTACGATGTAAACCAACTAATTGACTATTTTAAATATCCAAAGTCCTCCAATATATTTTCTAGCCCAACTTCCTGTTTCAGATGGAAATGTGTCAAGATAGGTCAGGTCAAACCATTTCATGGGTTTATGAAATGTTAAAAGGTGAATTTAGCAGCTTGGCGAGTCTCATATTCGACAGAGCTTCTTTTCAAATGTGTTATTTGACCTGAGAGTCAGAGTTTCATTTCAAGCAAAACCCATGGCACAAAGGAAGAGCATCAGCTTTTCTGCCTCATCCCCTGAAAGCGGGCCACTCTGAAACTATCAGAGCGAGTTTCTAGCCGACAGTAAACAAGCACAAATAAAGGGCTGAGATTGAGTCTTGAGAGGGCTTTTTGTTATCTGTAGTGTTGTGGAGCAGCGCTGGCAGTCCTCCTGGTAACACTTTCCTTTTCTTATTTTTTATACCACTTTTGGAGAGCCCGACGGCTAGAGCGTATAGCCCGATCCGCAGCGTACCATCCATACCATAAATGTCATCTTTGTGTGTGTAAGTGTGCGAATGTGTGTTTCTGGACTCATCCAAACTCACGTCCCTTTCCTCTTTTTGTGTTATTGCAGGCTGCTGACGCAGAACCAGCTGTATTTATTTTCTTTGGCGGATTGAGTTGAAAGAGGCGTAACCGAGACTGATCCCGGGTCAGTCCCAAATCACCATCTCCATCTTCACTACAAACGTGACATTCACGACGTGGAAAATCTGTGCTAGAAGGCAAAATGTATTGCAATAACAGTCAAACGAGAATAAATACAGAGCGAATGAAAGAAGCTGGTGCAATTATGTGCGCGTGGGACGATGGTGGATAATGCTTGTTATTTCCTGTAAAAAAAAAAAAAAAAAAAAACAAGTCACTGTCATTCTGAAAAAGGGGGGAAAAGTCATAAACAGCAAATGTAATTGTGAGAATCGGATATGAGCTCTCAGCGAAGCTCATTTGTCTGGTGCTGCGTTACGATGGCCTGATACGAAACGCGGCGGCATTCGGTTATTTAGGAAGATCAAGAGCAAACGGAAGCATTTCTTCCTTTTATCACATGGAGAGGCTTTTAGTAGCTTGCCCGCATTTCCGTTCCCCTTCTCTCGCTCTTTCCATTTCTCCCTGACTCTCCATGCCCCCGCTTCCCTCTCTCCCACGGTAGCGTTCACCCGGGTAATCATGGGTAATCTTCACCGTCCCTGCCCTTTTTATCTCCTGTCATTTTCTCTGATAGTGACTTTTTCCTCCTCCTTTTCAACCTCCTGCATGCAGTCAGGATTGAGGCCTGATAGAAATGAAATCATGAAGAAATGAAATGAAATAGGATTGCCAAACATGCCACGGGCCGGTGCCACGCCGTCCGCATTGACGCACCTTACGCGTTTTATTTTCATCCATTTCCGCACGTTCTGCTTTTATCAAAGCAGCCCACTCAGTGATTCAGTGATGGCTTCTGTGCTTATGCATTATGGTTTGCATACTTTGCGAAATCACTGATGATGGATGGATGCAATGATGGGTTGTTAAACTAAGATGACCTTTATGATCTTTTTGTATTTGGTCCCATCCGTCTTTTAAACCAAGATTAGGGCTAAATTGCTCTGTGAAAATAACCCGTCTACATATCTTCAGAATCATCAGAATGAAAATTACGATTATGATGATAACTCTGCTTCCCCACACAGTCAGTTGGGCTAGGAATGTTATTTCCCCTCAAATATAGACACCGGTATTTAACCCTCCTACACTGAGCCGTGTCGCTTGTAATTACGCCGCTAGTCAGTGAGAGGTTGTCCATTTCCTCTGCCCCACTGATTGGGGAATAGAAGGATGGATACGTGTGGCCGCCGCTAGACCTTTATTACCATTAGCTTCCAGCAGGAGGAAGGACGTTTCGGCGAAATGACAGACACCACCTACCAAACCTGTGTGTGTTTTCAACACACTGAATGTTTAAGTGAAGCTAGCCTTTGTAGAATTGACACATTCTGTAGACTTTATATTAAAACGGACACCTCAAATTGACACAGTTCCAAGATATATTTGCTTAGCATGATAGAATACTTAAGTGAGGGGAAAGAAATGATAAGGGTAGGTCTTTATTATATGTGTTCACAAAATATACACACATCT